>BMAU01015318.1:0-81705 GCA_019973935.1 Trichonephila clavipes | reverse complement strand
ATAAAGGGTGTTTTTTTAGAGGTATAGAACTTTAAATTGCAATAAAAACAACGATGTATTATTCGATTGACATGAATTTTTTTATTCGAAAGATAATCTTGTGGCATTACATTTTAAATATGATTTCTGGCATAGACTGCCACGGCTGGCTCGGATGTAGTCCAATCTGGACGTCCAATTTTCGATGACTTTTTCCAACATTTGTGGCCGTATATCGGCAATAACACGGCGAATGTTGTCTTCCAAATGGTCAAGCGTTTGTGGCTTATCCGCATAGACCAATGACTTTACATAGCTCCCACAGAAAATAGTCTAGCGGTGTTAAATCACAAGATCTTTTTGAGGCCAATTCACAGATCTAAAACGTGAAATAGACGGTCACCAAACGTGTATTTCAATAAATAGATTGTGGCACGAGCTGTGTGGATATGTTGCGCCGTCTTGTTGGAACCACAGCTCCTGGACATCATGATTGTTCAATTCAGGCATGAAAAAGTTAGTAATCATGGCTCTATACCGATCACCATTGATGTAACGTTGGGGCCTTTATCGTTTTTGAAGAAGTACGGACCAATGATTCCACCAGCCCACAAAGCGCACCAAACAGTCAGTTTTTCTGGATGTAACGGTGTTTCGACATACACTTGTGGATTAGCTTCACTCCAAATGCGGCAGCTTTGTTTGTTGACGTAGCCATTCAACCAGAAGTGCGCTTCATCGCTAAACAAAATTCGCTTATGAAAATCGGGAACAACGGCAATCTCGTTTTCGGCCCATTCGACGAATCTACGCGTTGCTTGATGAGTCGTTTCACATGATGAATTGCCAAAAACCAAACTGAGAATAAATCACTTGACAGCTGTTAAATCGGTCGCCATCTGGGAAAGTAATGCCAACTTAAACTTCTATACCTGAAAAACACCTTTTTTAGAAAAGGTTCGTTATATAGAAAATGCACTTCTCTAGAGAGGTTATTTTACGAACAAAATCGTGAAATGTTCAAAGGTTTCAGGAAAACGTTCGCTATATAGAAAATTTCGCAATATAGAGGTTGGTTATGTATGGAGGTTCGACTGTATTTTCCATTTTTTATTTTCTGCGTTGAATTTTTCCTCGGGTTGAGTGACTTTTATAGAAATGACTTTATATTCTATAAGCAATTATTTTATGTTTATTTTTTGTGTAACTGTGTGTAATTTGAAACTCTAAAGGCATGTTTAAATACATTTAAGTTTAAATTATTAAATAAACATTCTAAGATATATACAGTCAACTTCTCCAGTCAGCGTTCGGGGTGATAAAAAAATTCGAGATCACTGCCATGGGGGACACCCGATTGTAAAATTGGTTAGCTCGAAGGCAGATAAAAACACAAATGTATTTACCCTCCTGTCTGGTCAATGTCCCTGTAACTGTTGATCCCAAATTATCTGATTTAGAAAAACTTTAAATTTACCAAATGACATACTTGAGTTGGATGTATTAATACAAAAATACAGCTAATAAAAAATCCATAGTATTATGAATATTTATTAATAAATTAAATATTAAAATTTTTTATCCAGCATAAAAATACTTAATAGTATTTTTGATTCAAAAGACAATTGGTCTAGGTAGCATATAGATGTGTGAAACTCTAAAAAGTAGGAAAAACTGTTAACACACTTAAAACAGATGTAGTTAAAACAACAGACCGGAATCTTCGATCTACAAAAAAGCTGGGGCGGTGCTAAAAACAATGGGGCTCAAGTATTGTTGAAAAGGGGCTTTAAGGAGTATTGAAGTTGCTGTGTGTGCTTGAAAACCACTTTTTTCGAAATATTTACGTAAATGAAGTCAAAAGAAGCATTGAAAACAAAAAGTTCTCAGCTTTAAGTTATGTGAAAGCCAATGAGTCAAGCTCGCTTTACCGCGAGTGAGTGAATATTAACGTCGCACTTTTCAGCTACACGAGGGCTTTAGCAGACGGACCACGGCTTTCAACCAAGGTCAAGTGACGGGGACGACACCTGAGCTGGCAACCCCCACTCCTAACCAGCACACCACACCAACGGGAGGAAGTTTCAGCTCTCGACAGATTTAACATGCATCGCTGCCCTACACGGCGGGTCTTTCGTAATACTAGGCTCGAACTCATGACATGCCTGCCATGATCCAATACCTTGACCACTGGGCTGTCAGCTTTCCCCCACTTTTCCGCTTAGACAGGCTAGGCACATGCCTAAGACGCTACAGATGGGAGGGGAGTAAAAAAATTGAAATTACAGAGAACGTACAACCGCCTAGTGTTTATTAAAAACACAATATTATTCTCTTTCGTTTTTATATCTAAATTATCAAATCTTCGTTTCGCTATCGGCAAAAAATATTGTGTAAATCACTTAAAGGAAGTACTTTTTTCCCAAATTATATTTTGTTTCATGTATACGGTTATTAAATTGTTTTCAAAACTAAAAAATAAAAATCTATATAGCAGCGCTACAAGCAAAACTGGGGGAGGGTTGTAGATAGCGCGACAAACTAACTCTACTTTTGAGGAAGGCGAGCATATCGCGAAAAAGTTAGAAAATAATTAATAGTTCATACAATAATGTATATTCCACACGATTGTATTAATTTAATGTACTTATTTACAAAATGATGGGGAGGGTCCATGATGCCAAAAGCAAGAAATGAACAAGAGTGACCAAACCATTTCACTATCGCCTTTACGGCTGTCAGTTGCCAGTCTGGGACATGGTGGGTCCATGGGTAGTGGATAATGGAAGGACTCTCCATTAAGAAGACAAAGAAAAGGAAAAGAGTCAGAGAGTTAAGGGAAAATCCCTCCCGAACCAAACTGGCAACGTAAGAATTAAAGGAAGGGGAGGGGTGCTCTAAAATAATGGGAGGGAGCGCAATAATTTGAAGTGCTAGGGCGGAGGAGATGAAATTAAAAACGATCCTGCAATGAGTACATATAAAGGAGTGAATGCGCAGATTCTGTTAATCAACACCAAATGATAGAAGTCTTAAATATGTCTTGGCTCTAGTGCCTGCAGATTTTAGCTGAACAAAATGGAACGGCAATAAATGGTGGGAAAATACTGTCTAGGAGGAGAAGGGCTGTTTTTTTGTAATCTCCCAACTCCCATCACACGTCCACCTTTACATATTTAAAATTAAACTAGTTAAAAAAAAAGAGTCTCAAATTTTGTTGAAGTGAAGGTTGCCTTCCACTCATTATTGGTTTGAGGATAATATAATCAGTCTAGCCCTTGCCCTCAAGTGTTGACAGATGCTCCCAAACTACACTTTCTTGTCTTGCCAGTGGTCACATCAAGTGCCTCTCATTCTCATCGAACAAAAAATCTTCTCTATCTGTTCAAGGTGTCAAGATTACCAGGCTTCTTCCGAACATATAATGCGTTGCATGGATCTCAAGTAAATATATCAACACACATCCCCGTTTTGAGAGTAAAGAATTTAACTTATCTTGTCTGACCTCGTCAGCCCCTGGATGATTAGAAACAGCAAGCTATATGAACCTTGTTTAGTAATAAGGCTTAGCATTTGTTTTAATAAAAATAATTTTAATTTAATCTACAACTTATTTATGAAGAATTCATCATGCCTGTATGAGAGCTAAGGTCAGTCAGAAAATGCATAACAACGAAAGCAATACGTAAAATTTAATGCTGGACATTGCATGATTTACGCAAACATTTTTCATTTAAGAATTTTCAATTTTTTTTTGGTTGCCTCCTATGTGTGTTTACTATGTAAAACAGATTTTGTACTCAAAATTTCATAAAAAACTATCCATTGAATTTTTTAAGGAAAAAACTTGAAATTTATGAAGGGATTTTAAAATGCCACTTCTCCAACAAAAATTTACATACACGCATGGAATTTGATTTACAAGTACAACAAACTATGTGTAACAAAAGTTGGTATGGGTTTTGCGATAACATGATTGGCATTTGTACAATACTTCTTTTTATGAATGCTTATTAAAAATTCCTTTAAAAGTGTATAAAGTCTGAGTCAAATTATTTAAAAAAAATAATTATTGCTTTGAAAAATGCATACCAACTTTTGTTACATGTACTACTGGTGATAGGTAAAAAAATTCAAAGCATTAAACACAACGAAAAAAAAAAAAAGGCCTTAGCATTTTAGATGAATACAAACTAGTTATTTTATATTTTCTAAGATAAGACAGTTTAAAGTTTTGATTTGCTTAGGGATGTGAATTAAAAGGAAAATAAAAGCTATCATAATTCTGAGTTTTTTAAACTTAGAGCTTTCAAATTTTGTAAAGTTATAGAAAAGTATATAAAGAATAATTTAGGCTAAAAAAATATTATGCAAAGTGTATTAATAAAAGTTTTTACAGAAGAATATGATTACCGATTTGAGCATTAAATACCAATTTCAAGAACGGGAGTATGAACAGAGTAAAGACACTTCTCAGCAACAAATAATAACATCAGAAAAATTTCATAAACAATACCTTTCTCTTGCAATACAGGGGAATAAATATTAAAGCAACAATAGCAAATATAGAGAATTATATGGAAAAAAAAACTTGTACAAGATAATTCATTGTTATCATTTTCAGCCACATTTCATTATGGTACAATCTACGTTTCAATATGGGATTAGTGTTACTATTTTCTTTTTCCCGAAGATGAAATAAAGTAATTTCACATTCACCTCACAATTTTTCGAATGAAACAAAGCAAAATAGTTAGTTTTTCTATCCAAAACAATATTGCTAATTAAATTTCCACAACACTCTGGTGATAAAAAAAGTGACCTATGAAGATCATTTGGTGCGAAACAACACAGATCAGCACCATCCAAGGGTAGCCAATTTGTCGATCTGATCTACTTTCAGGGCTAAGAATTCAACCAGCAGAAATTAGATCTGATCCAACCATTTCGTTCTGGATAGGGGTGGTAGGGGGTGCATTGGTCATGGGAGGGTAGCAAATTTCATCCGGAACGTGTTCTTTCATTTCACCATCGCTAAAGAGGTTTGTTGTTTCTTTCCGTTCTTTCATCATCTCTACCGCGCTGACCGTTAGTGACCATCTGTCGTTGGTCAGGGGAACGCACGGACGGAAAAGGAGATTATGTGCTCGGATTTCTTTTCAGGTTCTTATTGCTGTCAAAGTTCTTGGGAAGAACTTTTTTTTCTTGATATTAGAGTTATTTTTAGAGGGGAACATTGTATCTTGGATGATGGATATGACGTTCAATCGAGCTGAGTCTCTGAGTCGAACATTAAAAAGGCGGTTTGGAAATTGAGGTTAAAAAAGAGAAAGGGGAATGACAGGAATAAAATTTAAAATTTTTTCCTAGATAAAAGTGGAATTTTTCTTACAAATTACTATTTTCAAATTTAGAGAATGGAATTGCTAAAACAATGAAAAAGCATTCGAGTGTTTGCGTTTGTAACTACTATGGTGTTATAAACAATCATTTAAATATAAAGTGTTCTTTAATTTAATCAACAATACTGATTTTGATTCGAAAATATTCAAAAATGAAAACTACTAACGCACACTAACATGTGTGCACATGTAGAGATTCATATATATATATATATATATATATATTTTATATTTATATATATATATATATATATATATATATATATATATATATATATATATATACCGTAAAATCCGGCGTATTGCGTGCATCCATACTTTCAAGCTGTATTTTTTAATGTTTAGTTATATTCGCCGTATAACACTCATCCTCTTTTTTTACAAAGAAATCTGAAATGTTAGTATACAATGCTTTTATATGTTTTGAAGTCACTTATTCGAAGTATTATCTCAGGCTTTTGAAAAAATGTTATACTTTTAGAACTACAAAGCTCTTAGTTCATATAAGGCAAGACATTCCTTTCAAATAATGAGAATTTCAATATGTGTAGAAATATGTTATTTTTATTCTCATCTCTTTTGTTATTTTTAAAGCTCTCATTTTTATACCAGGCGTATAACATGCCCCCTTAAATTTCAATCGTATTTTTTGTGTTAAAAGGAAGTGCTATACGCCAGATTTTACGGTATATATACATACATATATATATTGTCTTTGTAGGTTATACAACTTTCTAACTTATTTTTTTTTTTTTATTTTATTATAATATATATTTATATATAAAATATGTATTTAAACCAAAATAAGTATAATAGGGTGCAGTGGCTTCATATACAAAAAGTTAGTGCTAGAAGCATTTTTATCCTCATTTTTCAGTAAAATTCATTGATAAAACTTCCAAATAAGTATAATACATTCATTGATATATGGTTTGCCTTTTTTTACTAAATTGTTTTTCACTTCATTGAATATTTACTATTAGTGGAATAATAATGAGCCATCTTTCCTAATATACCCTATAATTTGTAAGGTCTAAAGGGTTTTAAAAGCAACCAATTTTAACACTATTATTCACAACAGTACCTATTCATCAAAGTGAAAGTTTAGCAGATATCCTCATTATTAGATGGATTTTATATTTTTATTTAAAACTCTAACGCATATAATACGGTATTTTACGGCGCGGTTCACCTTAGAAGCAGCTCACGGACTTTATGGACAAAACGCAATAAATGTAATTAATATAATTTGAAGAAGTCAAATTTCAACTCGATTACTACAAATTTCATCACAAACAATCAAGACATATTGTAACAAACTATTCTTGAAATAGAAGCAGGGCATTCTCACAAACAGAGTTCTGTCACAAAAATGGATTTTATGTTACATAGAAATATTTATTGTGTAAGTAATATGTTTGAATCACACAGTGTCATGTAAGATTTATTTTTTACATCAACGTTGCTTTTTTCACTGTTTCTATCTCTGTCACTCTCTCTTTCTCATTCATTATTCGTGGTTGTGAAGTCTAACTTCATTGAGACATATTTTGCTCAATAAATATGCTATTGCAAGTTATAGGCAATTAAGAAAATGCAATAATACTTTTAATAAGTTTAAATTATATGTTAATATTTTTTTAAGATCTCCCAACTAAAAATGTATGAGAGCAATAGTTTCAATATTAGTAATAAAACTTAAATATATTTTTTCAAAACTCATTTATATAGCTTAAGTTTTCATTTGCTTTATTAACATATTAGAATCTTTAATTAAAAAAACATGATTGTTAATGGGATTTGTTTAGAAAGACAAAGTTGATCAAAAAACAATAATGAAGCTCCTGAAATGGAAATTAATCATTTTAAAAGCAGTTTTTTAAGAGGTGTAAAATATAAATGTAAAAGATCTAGTGTTTTAGTATATAAATTTCATTCATATATTTCTCAGAAAAAAAACAAATATTTGTTTTAATGAAAACCAATATAAAATAGTGAACTAATAAAAGTTTTAGAAATATAAATCGAAAAATATTTTCGAAAAATCTCTTTAGGGAATCTGGATCATAGATACATCATGCATAGATACACTGATAAAGGAACGTTTCAGCAAAAAACAAAATTTCCCTCATTCAGCTCTTTTATATCTTTACCATCGTTTGCCATAAAAAATCTGGAGTTTGAGGAATTTCTAGTTATTGTGAAGATCTAAAATAATTTTTTTTTCTTTAAAAATATCTTTTATATCCGTAAAAAATAAAAGAATTCTATACTTTTGGAAGAAGAGCAAGGTTTTCAATAACCTTACTAGATTTTAAACACATTAATCACGAAAATATTTACCATGCTATTCTCTCTATACACTCGGATTTTTCAAATATGTTACGATACCTATAACAATTATTTAATTCTACAATAACTTAATAAATAAAATGAAAAATAAGAATCTGAACAGCTTAGTGACCATCAGTTATTTTTATGTATACTAAATTTAGTAGAAGGGAAAAAGTTAATTGTGTTATGCATTTATTTAAATTCTAGAAATTTATTCTAAAAAAAGTCCATAGAATTCTTTGATATTTCTCAAACTAAAGTATTGAAATTAAAATCATATATATATATATATATATATATATATGAGTTGTTTATATATGTAGTTTATTTATCAGAAAAAATTTCTTTTGTAAGCTTGTTAAATGGAAGTAAGAAATGAAATATACGTATCTATATTTCACTTTATTTGATACAAATTAAAGCACACTTAAATGAGTTTATTATTGCCAATAATTATATTATTATGCATTCTCATCTTTGTAAAATATTAGAAATGCTAAATATTTGTTAAACCCAACACATGATACAGCCTTTTCTGCATTTCTTTATTTATGTCAATCAATTCAAAAAATAAGGGCCATTTTACATGAATAATAGTTATGTAATACTTTTAAAATAATAGAAAAATGCATTAGCATAATTACTTAATGATGTTAAAATTGAATCTATAAGGCAAATATATTTTAGAGCATTTTTTTACAATAATAAAAGAACAAATTGATTTCTGATAAATTTTTTTCAAATTATTTTACATAGTTTTAAATGCATATCAAATGCAACATTAATGTAAACTACATTGATATTCAAAATAAAACTAAATGTTGATTTTAAATAAGTAATAATTAATTAGCATAAGTATTTAAGTTAAATAACTGATTTAATTACTTTCCATAAAGAATTTCTCTAGTACGTATGTTTCATTTCAGTCAACTTCATTTTGATATTTTTAAAAAAGCTTAAAATCGAGATTACAGTTTCTACTTTTATGAATTTTCGGTTAATTTTTAGTCTTGAGAGTGAAGAAAATGCTCATATACGTAGTTAAATAATGTGTCATACAAACAATAGACTAAACATTTTTTTTACTGAAAAATGACTTTTTCCTTTCCCAAAAGTACTCATCAATCAATAGATAATTGCTTTTCAATGAAACTATTCGAGAAATCAACATAATTAAAAAGTTGACATTTAAATATACTAATGCATTGAACTCATAAATTTCTGGATTCAATTAAGGCCTGGAAAACGAAAACTTTATTCTCTTTCTTCCAATAAAACAAGAGATTTTAAATGCAACAAAATTAATTTCAAAAGAAGCTTAATTGGAATTTTAAGCAGACAAAAGACATAAAGTGTGTTGCTGAGAAATCAATGGCACCAAACCTCTGACATATAGTACTCAAAAATTGTTTCCGGATTTCTCAGAAAATAATCATTTAATTTAAATCAAATTTGAAAGACAATTTTCGAAGGATCTTTTGCATTTAATTCAGCTAAAAATATGATTCCTAAAGCAAAAAAAAAAATAAATATTAATTTAATTAAATCAACCATTACCACAAAAATGTTTTGATTGAATAACATAGATACCATGTTTGGTTTTGGAGAATTACATTTACGGAAATTATTAACGATGTCACATTTTCTTTCTTTTTAAAACCTTAATCAATTTAGGGCACATTTTGTTCGACATAATTTATATTCTTATGTTATTTTAATTTAATATTAATAATTCATAGCAGTAATTAATTATACTTGCCAAATAAACAAGTAAGAACATGTGCTTGAACAAACTTTTCCCGACAGATTTTTTTTCTTTCTAAATTTTACGTAAGATAAATATTCAAATTAAGTTTTTTGCCCTTTGTTATTAATCTTAACATAAGGTTCTTTTATAATATCTACCTTAAGAAATACACCACTTTATATAAGCATTAAGTTTTTATGCATTGGAAGCAAATACTTTGAGCTGCTTCTAAAATCGAGCAACTATATATATAAATGCGTAGGTAATAATTGCCTTTTTTACATGTTTAATAAATTATAAAGATTTTAATGACTGAAGTTACATTATAATATTGTTATGAGATCACTATTTTTTGATCAAAGGAATATAGTACTGTGTGTACAAGTTCTACTCAAAAAATAACAGGACCATGGTTCAAAATTTTGAGGTCCATCTCCAAAAGCTCTCGAATAGCTGAACAGTGGCGACGTTAATATTCACTCACTCAAAAAGTATCCGGTTTTTGGGCGGAAAAAATATCACAGTTACTTTGCGGGAATAGGATCCTAAACAATCGCACTCATAGCCCAGCGTTCTTTCCTCTACCGAAGACACTTCTGGAAGGCTTCTTTTTGAATGGTGTTCGAATCCGCCGTCTTGTTCGGTCTTACCTCATTTCTACTCTGAAAACGGGATCCTTTCAATGGCATTTTCTTTGTCGGAAACTGCTTGAAGTCACATAAAGCCATGTTTAGAGTTGATAGTGAAGTGTAGGGTATGTGCAACAGCGAAACGGATTTCTTTCTGCTCCACCGACAGAAGTTTAAGAACAAATTTCGCAACCGCTCTGCGCAGGATCACACAAAATCTCATGTGTGCAAAACCTGTACTAATCTCAACTTATTCAGAAACTTCTCGTAGGGTTTAACGACGATCGTTCACTATTAAATTTTCCACCGTTTCAAAGGCAGCTGCATTTCGAGTGGTTTGTGACCTCTCAGAACGTTAATCACTCTCTACTGACATGTGTCACTTTTTGAATCCGTTAAACCCCTCCTTAATTTGCGCGATTCTCACAGCATCGTCTCCAAAGACTTGTTGAATATTATGAATTGTTTCAATTAAAAATACCACTCAGCTTTTGACAAAAAAATTTGAAACAGTTCCCCTGCTCAAGTCATCCAGTCATCTTTATAGAAATAAAGATCCAACGAACACGTATAACAATCGATTGACTGCAGGAAGTAACTGGTACACTAGAACGAAGGGAAAAATTCAAGCATGTGTATTAAGCTGTCACCTCTCACTGTACTCAGTGACACCGCGTTAGAATCTCTTTTCTGCGTAGGAAAATTCAAGTTTGGATATTTTTTGAACATAACTCGTTCTTCTAAATTCATGAGTAATTCTTATACTAAATCACAAAATTAACAAAAGTAAGTCCAATTATACATTATATTACAAAACAATCCTCAATACCACAACAAATTCCGCTTGCTTTATGATTTTGAGATGAATAACTGGAAGCCAATCTAAGGAAAAAAGTGGATCACTCACTCATCATGGTTTCTCCAGAGCGTTGAGACCCACATACTTGAAATTCGGCAGACACGTTCCTTTAGTTAAGTGCATCTTCTCAAATGGATTTTTAGAAGATCTACTCCCAAGGTGGGGTATAGGGGGCGCTATATACGAAAAATGTCATTTTAAACCGGTACAGCCACATATTTGAAAGGCGGTAAACATTTATGTTATTGTGAACACATTCTCAAAGAACGGTTTTTGTGGAAATTAAATTTCAGCGGGTATGCAGGAGTGTACAGGGACATAACAGATAAAAAAATTCTGGTTTTGCACAACTAGAATTTAAGGACTTGGAAATTAGGCAAGTATGTTTCTTTTGTTGGGTAGAAAATAGATTTGAAGAAATAGACTTCTCTCTCTCTATAGGGACGGTACAGGAGCTTAAGTGAAAGATATGCTTCTGTTTTAGAAACTCAAATACTATGCCTTTTAAATCAATATGCGAATGTTATATGAACGTTTTTAAACACATTAAAAAATGCTATAGCTTTAATAACAATAGTCTAAAATGAATGTATTTTATATATTGTAAGAACGTATTATACGCGGGAGAGTATTACAAATAGCAATTTTAGAAAATGAAACCAAGTGATTGAAATTTCTTTCTCTACAAGCCTGAAATAAATTTAAATTAATTTAACAAATACTCACACCACAACTGTTCCAAATAAAATTGAATTGAATTAAACTTTTAGTGTCTAATGTTATAAAGAGTGTTTTTTTTTTCAGGTATAGAAGTTTAAGTTGGCATTACTTTCCAAGATGGCGACCGATTTAACTTCTCTTCCAAGATGGCGACCGTCTAGTGATTTATTCTCAGTTTGGTTTGGCAATTAATCAAAACGATCAACAAGCAAGGCGTAGATTCGTCGAATGGGCCCAAAACGAGATTGCCGTTGTTCCCGACTTTCATAAGCGAATTTTGTTTAGCGATGAAGCGCACTTCTGGTTGAATGGCTACGTCAACAAACAAAACTGCCGCATTTGGAGTGAAGCTAATTCACAAGTGTATGTCGAAACACCGTTACATCCAGAAAAACTGACTGTTTGCTGCGCTTTATGGGCTGGTGGAATCATTGGTCCGTACTTCTTCAAAAAATATGAAGGCCACAACGTTACAGTCAATGGTGATCGGTATAGAGCCATGATTACTAACTTTTTCATTCCTGAATTGAACAATCATGATGTCCAGGAGCTGTGGTTCCAACAAGACGGCGCAACATGTCACACAGCTCGTGCCACAATCGATTTGTTGAAAGACACGTTTGGTGACCACATAATTTCACGTTTTGGACCTGTGAATTGGCCTCCAAGATCTTGTGATTTCACACCGCTAGACTGTTTTCTGTGGGGCTATGTAAAGTCATTGGTCTATGCGGATAAGCCACAAACGCTTGGTCATTTGGAAGACAACATTCGCCGTGTTATTGCCGATATACGGCCACAAATGTTGGAAAAAGTCATCGAAAATTGGACGTCCAGACTGGACTACATCCGAGCCAGTCGTGGCAGTCCTATGCCAGAAATCATATTTAAAATGTAATTCCACAAGATTATCTTTCGAATAAAAAAATGTATTTCAATTGAATAATACATCGTTGTTTTATTGCAATTTAATGTTCTATACCTCTAAAAAACACCCTATATGTATATAAAACTTCATTTAAATATTTAAAATAAATGTTGTTTTCTTTTTATTGAACTGAAGCATAATGCATTATCATAAAAGAAAGATAATTATGCCTTAATGACTTTAAAAGAGAAACAAATTAGTTAATCCTTCATAACTAGAGCTTATAACAAACGTTTATTTTGTTTTGTGTATTATTGTGTTTTGTTGGTTTATTTTTTAATAGTTTGGTAAAATTCTACTAATAATGTTTTTTAACTACTCTTCTTGAAATGTTTGTTTACGTTGTGTCTTTCTTTAAAAAAAAAAAAAAACTTATTTTTGCACAAGAGAAGGACATTCAAGTCGTGAATTTCGGTATCTATACATTGCATTTTAAACAGAAAACCAAATTTTGGAAGAGCAATTAAAGGAAAGTGCGCGTCGTAAATGAAAACTTAATGTTCCACAATTTAAAGTGCTAAAAGGCAGTTAGACGCTTGTAATCCGATCTGTTCCTTAGTTATTATCTTGTAAGAAAACGGAAACGTGTTTAAAGTCTAATGCGGTAAAACTTCTTTCTGCTTGCGGAATAATTAATCAAGAGGAATTCCTAAAGTTGGTTTCGAATTTTCCACTTTTCCTCTGTTATCACGTAAGCCACCCTCATAAAAATGCATTAGTCATCAAAAATTGATCGTTCAAACTCCTGTTAACGACTTTACAGCAAAAGTCGTGATTCTTCTCAAATTAGGCGAAACATGCATTCTAGTTTTAATACGATTTCCTACAATTACAACGCCAAAAAAATGAGCCAAAAGGCAGGAGGGAAAAGAATGAATGAATTATAAAAACGCCAGTGTATTTGGTTGGTAGTAAATGAACGTGTTGCGAATAGCGTCGTGGTCTCGCTTGCAAATTTCATATCGCATGTTAAGCAGCATAATAACTCGGCAAGGTTATAATGCATTGAACTTTACGCAGGCAGTTTTAAGGGAACTTTCATGACAGATCGCTACAATTAAGTTGCACTTATGAGGTACTTAGTTCTTCTGGGCACAAGAACTAAGGCTCAGTCCACGAAAACTAATAAGAAGTGCTCTATTATTGATGAAGAACTTCTGGTATTAATTTTGGTAGGGACTTATTCGTGATTGTCCTTTTGTTGAGGTTTAACAGCAAGAATTGGTTTTATGCTCCATGAAGAACAGTCTTAAAACAGTAATATGTCTTGAAATTCATCGTAAAAAGGTACTCGTTATTTACGGCTGTAATAAAAAAATTAACCTCCTGAGAAAGCGAGCTACAGAGCAACGTTCAATAAACTGCAATAAAGTCTTGTAGTTATGATTAAATCCCGAAAAATAAACTTTTAATTTTTGGGTCTTAATTTCTGTATTGGTAATTAGGAATTAAATTTACACATTTCTTTGATATAAGTTAATCTAAAGAGAACAAAATAATTCTAGTTCAAAATTTTAACACCGAAATAACTTAATAAATAAAACAGGGTAATGAACTGGGATTAGCTTGAATCTTAATTTTGACATACATACTGTTTTGACGAATTCAATATAAGGTAATAAACATGAATGTAGGCAACTTCTTTCATAAAAGTGTAATACATCTGCAGAAATTGGATCAATATTAGAGGTACACTATCATCAAAGTGACGTCTGAAAACTTCTCGAGTCAGTAACATCTTGTGACGAATCTGTACGGAACCTTTCTCCTAATCTTCTTAGGCGTCTTTTTGGGGAATATAAATTCGCGTTTATTTCCAATCAACTCCAAAAAGATGTACGGGATACTTAAATTAGATAAGGTATTTAAGTCGAGCGTTGCGAGATGGCAAGAGAGATGCCGGAAGGCTATTGAGCCAGTAACTTTAAACGCATTACTAGAAGATCCAAGGAGATTAGATTCGTGAAGACGTCGGGCTACGAGACGTACCAGAAAGCTGATATAAGCCAGCGGTAAATATTATTTACGTACGCTTAAAATAAGCGTCAGTTTAAGCGACTTAGTTAAAGTTAATGAAAGTTAAGAATTCGAATACGTGTATTTCTCGGATCTCCTATTTCGGTAAACCTTACTTGAGCTTGATTATTAATTAACTACATTCTTAGTAACTTAATTTAATATAAAGGCAAATCCCTTTAAGTGACGTAACATTATCTTATTATATGTTATCAGAGATTCTTTTGAGAAAAGTATAATAATAAATAAATATTATTATTATTCAAAATGGCTCTTAGTGGTTCTTTGCCTCAAATTAATCTTGGTGTTCAAGGTGTGACCCAGGGGGGGTCATCACAATCTTAAGACTTCTTAAGGTCCTGAGCATCTAATATACTTCAACATTCTGAGTTTTTCGGAGATATGAGCAAAAATAACTTTTGACGTTTGAACTCATTCCCTTTATGAACTTGCTGAACCGAGTCGAGCAGCAGGGCTCGTGCACAGTTTTGGTCTACCCCTTCAATCAACCTTGATCACATAACATATTAAAAGTAATTTTCTATAAAGTGAACTTTGTTTGTGAACACAACATTAGTGATACCATTCATTACAGTTAGTAGAACAATAAATTAGAGTGCATGCATTAAAATGATCTGCAATAAAAAAAATTCCAGCTGTTTAAGAAACTTTTAAATGGAAAGTTTTTTGAAAAAAATTAGAGGATGAACTATATCTTGGATTTCTATTACAATTTACATAGTTCCACAACGAGTTAATTCCAAGTCTAGATTCAATCAACAGAATATTTGAATCGATGAGGATCAGCTAAAAACTTTAATCTTAATATATTTACCATGTATGGATAAGAAAGTGTGTGACTAGTCGGAATACCACACTTGTGAATTCTTCATAATCTGGATTAATATTAATAATACTTTAATGAACCATTTTTGAAAAAAATCAGAATTTTTCTTATATATTATAATCTATACAGACATTAAATGACCATTTTGTTTGTTATGCCTGATTCGAATGCTAAAGTTCATACTTAAAAAAAAAGTGATGTCATTTTTTAAATAAATAAATATGATCATAAAATAGACACTGAAAACAAAAACAGAATTATTTTTCTTGAGTCGTGTTTATATCAATGATGAATCTCCTAAACATTTATGACATACCTTAGAAAGAAAAATAATTATATTAAAAGCAACCATAAAAAAAACATAATGTGTGTGATAATAATATTTTACTACTTCTGAAAATTACAAGTAATATAGACATGGACATACCTCATCTTTTGTTTAAGTCATTAATGGCCAGTTAAATGCATAGTTATATTTCTCGAACGGATACCAATTTAAAAACGAGCATTAAAGTTCAATTTTTGAAATAAACTGCAAATGTATTGAAAACAAAACATGACTAATACTTTTGGATGTGCGATATAACAGCTTACTCTGCCATAGAGTTGTTTTAATTATACATGTAAATCAATCATTCGAACTTACTAAGGCAGAGAATTATGCAGTTTATAATATTGAAAAAAGCAAAGGCAAAACTATTGAGCATAACGATTTTTTGACTTGTAACGATTTTTTACTGATAACTGCTTTTTTATTTTATAAAATAAAGAAATGTTCAGTATTTGATTACATAAAAAGGTATCTATACTTCAAGGATATGCAATTCTTAGGTACGATTTACCATAATATAGTAATAATTAAAATAAATAACTGAGTTACGTTTATAAGATACGGTAATTCTTTTATCTGCTGTATTTAACTTCCATCATTTATTTCATTGGTAAATAGGTGTTATTGTTATCAGTAAAATTTACAATAAAGCAACATTTAAAAAGATATATATGTCTGTCAACTTTTATCCTTAATTCCAAAGAGAGAAAATTCTTTTACATAATTAACTAATTTCATTCATAACACAGCTTTTTCCATAACAGTGTATGTAATTTGTAATTTTAGAAATCATTATTTATTTAATATTCCCAATAAAAAAAGACATATTACAGAAAAATTCGTTAAATTAGTTTTAAATATAAATTTAAGTATTCTGAATCATAATTCATATAATATGTTAGCTGAGGGACATCATAATTAATTTTTATCCGTATAATAACTAAATACTCAACATGAATTCTTTAGAACCATCAAAATACATCATAAAATTCAACACAGCGTGGCATTCTTAAAATATTAAATCCAGAAACACGCATTTAACCCCGCACAGAACTTCAGAAAATGCATAAAAACTCTTCACCAACTCATTTCATTACACCCCTAAAGCAAAACTTCGTTTATATGTCATTCCCCACTTCGTTATGGAGTCACGTCCTGCTCAAGTACACGCAGTCACGAAAGAAATCACTCGATTTTTCAGAAGATCAGCTTTTCAATTATGCAGCAACAACCCTAGACACTTCCTTACCGAAAACATCCACCCTCCAAAAAGGGGAAAAAATAAGCCTTGCGTAAGCAAATTGTTGCACATTCAGGTTCGAATCGAAACACAGTTTTCCTCAATACAACCCTCCCTTTCCAAAAAACTTACGACCCCAGCGGGATGTTTGGTGAAAGCAGGGAGCCGATGTTTTACATACCTACACTTTGTAACCTCCCTTTTGATGCTAATGGGAGACGAGTGCAAATTCAGGCCTGCACGCTTTGCAGCACACAGGGAATTTTTATGAGCTTTTGCCTAGGCACCGCTCATTTAAATCTGGGACTTACACACAGTTCGCACCTTTTCTTCATGTTTAGTCCCAAGGCAACTTCTTTATGCGTTTTTGAAGGAAACGGGATTTATTTTCCTGAAGACACAAAGATAGGTTTTTCGTGCAGCCACTTTATGCCTTTGGGTGTGTAGGTGTGATTTTTTTATCTTTATCTCTTTTATTTTTTATTTTTTGGGTGCAAGTATACGGCATTACTGAAAAAGAGGTGAATGGTGAAATGAGGTTAATTTCGCTATTTTGGAAGAGAGGAATGTAGTCGAATACGTATAAGGAGGAATCTGTCTGGAAAGGGAATATTTTCCTGTTAGAAAGTCATTATGTTGAGAGATTTAGAACTTTGTAAAAATGAAACGTTATGTCTGCTTAGCAGGCAGCTACTGGGAATTTTTGTTCAAATAATACCTTTTTCAATTCCTACTATTAGTTCACAATCTCCTTATATATATTGTGATCAAATTTTCAATCCTTAATAAAATGCATTTTAAAGCGCTCAATTGTGAGCTGGAATTTTATATACACAATTATTTTGGATGACAATACTGCAATTTAATTACAATTAATAAAAACTAATTAATTAAAACTAAATAAAGAATTACAGATACAGCCCCATTGACATCATTTTTGGTGACTTAGCGACGACCATTTTGACGACTTGTGTCAAAATTTTAAAAGTTTTTTTTTATCACACATTTTAAAGCGCTCATTTGAGCTGAAATTTTCTGTACATGATTATTTTGGGTGACAATACGATAAGTTAATCCTAATTACTTAAAATAAATTGATTGAAACTAATTATTTAAAGAATTGCCGATACATCCACGCTGGCTTCATTTTTAGTGTGACTTAGGTCAAAACTTAAAATTATTTTTTTCACGTTTTAAAGCATTTGGTTGAAATGGAATTTTATATACACAATTGTTTTTTGAATGACTATACGAGACTTTCATGATAATTAATAAAAATTAATTGTCATTTACTATTGTGATTCTGTTATATGTATATATATATTTTATATTAATTGTAATTATTTAATTAAAAATAACTAAACATAATTTTCTTTTTCGTCCTAAGTAGGAATTGACTTAAAATTTTTGATCTTTTTATAAGATTTTTTTGTAATTAAAACATGGGACGAGGAACCCCTGTCAGCCCGAAAGCAGAGCAACCCCACTTGTATCAATATTGCAACTGTTCATACTCATAAATGTTCATACTGGATGTTTAATGCGTTAATATTATGATAAAAATTGTAATATTTGCAAGCAACACCATTTAAGCTTACATTATAAGAGTGTTTTAGTGGTGACTCAGTGAAATATTTGCGACAAAACGAATTTGGCATCATTTTTGGTAACCATTTTTGTTGACTTGTCGACCACATGGATTTTAAAGGAAATTATTTTAAAAAATCTATAATATCACGATGTATATGTTCATCGGAATTTTCGAGAAAGCTCTAGAAGGGGGGGAGAGCCCCTATAAAAACCGTTCTTGATGTCCCCCTTAAGTTAAATTCGACTTTTAAAGACCCATTTTTGTAAACTGTACCTTATGTACAAGTTAATTTACTACAGCCTCCCGAAAAATGTTTTTATATATCACAACATGTCTTATTTATTTTAATTTCTTAGTTTTTCTTAGGTAGTTGATATTATATTTTATTAGTTATTCATGATAATTATAGAATATTGTAAGTTTCCTAGATTTAACTACCAATTTAAAAGGGGGCACATTTACGTTTTATTTTTATTTAAGTAAATTTCAGTAACTCCGTTTTTTTAAATAAATTTCTTGAAATAAGTTGTTTTTCAAAAAAACTAATATGGCAAAAACAAATGGATTATTCTACGCAAAAAAATTTAATTGATCCTAGTAAAACATATTCCTTTCTTATAAAAGCTTTTAACCCCTTATCTTTAGATATAAAATTACGTAATTCGCTTCCCAATGTCACCGTTTTTCCACATAGTTTGGTGCAGGGGGTGAATTAAGGAGGATAAAGAGTGAAAAAACAAATAAAAATAAGAAAACGCTGCTGTGAAAATTGTAAGTCCTTCGTGAAGGCCATTTTACTGTAATCCAAAAGCCATTGGAACAATTTTTACTGATAGCAAAATGTAGAAAAGTTCATACTTCAGAAAGACGTATAGATACACCAGAGGGCAGTTAAAACGGTAGATCCGGGGCCCAAATAAGCTATAGAAATGGTGCTTTGATCGACCATAGTCAACGGGGCCCGTAGAACTTCTGCGCCAAGGGCCTGAAATGAGCGTAAGCTGGCACGTTTACAACATATTTCAATGATGGCCCCTCATCTGCAAATACTTTTTTCCACTTTTTTTTATGTTTTTCATTATTATTTTATTATACTTTGTTAGTCCAATTTTTATTTTCATTTAGTGTCAAATTAGCACTTTAGAATGTTTTAAATTAAATTTATTTTGTTCATTAACGTATCCGACTACGTTCGGAACCGTGATTTTAAAAAAGTGCATAAATGGATAATTTTCATGATATTTAGTCACTCAGATTAGAATACATGTATAATATTGTTTTAAGGACATTTTTACAAAAAAATTATTTAAATACAATATTTCGGCAAACACACAATTAACTTAGAATAACCTTTTTTTTTCAAAATGTTCTCCTTTTGTGAAAAATGATTCTATTATAATAATATTTTGACTGCATATAGCTCATACCTCCGTACAGAGACTTAACTATTTTTTTTTGAAAAATTTACATTATTTTCAAAGTTACAACCAATTGAAATAATTATCGGTGATTTTTTCTTAATATTTCTCCCCTCTGTTGTCGTAAAACATGGATAAACCCACTTCTAAGTTATATATTTCAAAAATTCTAGTTGAGCCTTTGTACAGAGGTCTGAGCTACATATTCTTATAATAGAAGCATTTTTAGCAAAAGGAGAATATTTTGAAAATGGGTCAGTTTATGTTCATTTTTTGTCAAAATATTGTACTTAAATAATTTTTTATTCTATTACTATTCTTAAAACAATTTTATATACATTTTCTAATCTAAGTGACACTAAATACCATAAATGTTATCCATTTATACGCTTTTGCAAAATCACGACTCTAAACGTAGTCGGATAACGTAAACTAATTCTTTTGCAACAATTGCTTTCCTTGGACCTCATCCAAGGTGGCCATATCGGTGTTTTTAATCAAAAATTGATTAAGAAGGAAGTCAAATTATGCCTATGGCCTTCCAGGCATTATGCACCTGTTTCTGTTACTCTCAGAGGTGAGCTCGACGAAGGGGCTAAGAATTAATAATCTAACGACATTCTTTTTATCCCGAAATGCAGGATCAGGAAATAAATTAAAAAATACCGTAAGAAATTATTATATCATATTATTCGAAAACTTTGAAAGAAAATTATTTCTTTTAGGGAAAATTATTATTATATATATATGTGTGTTTGTGACATCACACACATGTAATAATCAGTCTCAGTTTTTTAGTAAAATAGTTTCGCACTCTTTTTACTCCATGCCATTTTCTTTAACTCCTTATCGTTGTTGTGTATCGAATTCTAAGTGAAAGTTTAATAAAGAAAAACGAAGAAAAAAAGTTCAATCTAAAACTTGAGTAAACAGTTTTCCCCATCTCTATCCCTATTTTCTGCTTTTCCGTGAAAACACATTCTGTTGGGAAAGTAGGCGTAGTATGTGATTTCCCAAAGCGCTTGAGGTCAGCTACTGACCAGTAACCACTGGCTAAACGGCCGATACCTTCTTAGCTCTCTTTTTATTTTTCGTTTTCTTCTTATTTTGTTATATATATTTTTTTCCCTTCTTTCCTTATTTTTCCACTCTCAGCCTTACTTCTAGCCTGTAAATCTCCTTTTCTCTATATATTTTTCACCGGAATAAATTGAAGGGAGAATTTTCTTGGATATTTTCAATCTCTTCATCGCTTTAGACAGAATTGTCAATATGTTTTCGACAGTGCTGTAAAGTTTAGAGGAAATGCATAATTCATGATGATATTAAGACAACATTTCATTTATAAGCGATAAAATTAAATGACTTATTTAATGTATTTTTGAGGTTAAGTGGTTATTTTTACTGGAAAGCTATGATGATGAAATATAAAATAAGATTTTCTAACATATATTTTAAAGTTCATGCCCAAAATAGCCGTAAAATGTAATGAAAAGGATGCAATTTAAGGTTATGTTTATTGACGTCTTATGACTTTTTGAAGGAACGGGGCATCCATGCAAAACTAGGTTTCGTCATGAACCTTTTGTTTAAAATGCATATCATGCGTTGTCAAGTACTCGTAACATTTAACAAATTAATACGCTTAACTCAGTCTCGAAGCCCTAGGCACTAACCAACTCGACTGACTGCCGCCTTTTCATTCAATTAGGTGTTTTCAACCATTAACGCTCGAGGAGCTTATCAATAAATCTACGATGATCTGCAGGCCAAATCTATACATTTAAAATGATTCGTGGGCCACACGACTGTAAAAAATTAACGTAGTAAGGAAATTTAAATAAAAAAGGGAGGTTTTTTTTTAAAAAAAAAACAACTATAACTGACTCTAAAGAAATATATGGTGCTATAGATTTCTTTATACAGAGGGTCATAATTAAGCTGCAAGTGTTCAAGAGGTGCTGTAGAGAAAACTACAGGGAATATTCCAATGAAATGTGGTATTCAACCATTTCAGAACATGCGCAATTCAAATATGCAAAACAATCGCCATTTCCACCCGATAGATGGCGCTGCTCCGTTTTTGTATGCTCAGCGACGGCATTGATGCAAATTTTAAGCCCATCGAACAGTATAAAAACAAGACCACATTGAGTAGCGATGTTGTAAGAACAATTGATTCCAGCATTGCAAGAGAGACATTGTTTAGAAACCACGGTATTTATGCAGGAAGGAGCACCGCTTCACATCGCTAAACCTGCTAACATTTGCTACATTTTTGGTGCGAACCGATTCATAAGCAGAGGTTTCGAAAACGTTTGCCTTCCCACGTTCTCCGGACCTTAATCCTCACGATTTTTATCTGTAGGGATATCTGAAAGATATGGTTTATAGAGAACAAGATGCTTTTGTTGCTGAATTAAAATCTAGCATAACGAAACACGTGAGGCGTGTTACAACATATATTTTAAATGCGACGGTGAACCATGCTGTTTTATGTTTTCAGCACGTGGTTACACCTGGTGGTTCGCATATTGAACACATCATTTGATAATTTAATTGAATAAATAATGGTTTAATTGTTTGCCAAAGCGTCTTAATGGATTGTTTAGTTTGTGATCTTAATTTACGTTAATTTTTGATTACATGATACTGTAAAAATTTAATAACACAAGCGAATAGTATGGAATTTTGAAAAACTGTAAGTGATGTTTTATATTGTTTAAGTGCCTCTTAGAATGCCATTAGATTCTGTCTATCGGTATTGGAAGTTGTATATGCCACCAGTGAGTACTGAAATACGGTACATAGATATCTACACGATAAAAAAATGACAATTTTTTTCCGGCTTGTTTGATTTGCGCATATTCTGAAACGTGTAGATACCAAATGTCACCGAAATATTACCAATTGTTTTCTTTCCAGCACCCCTTGAATACTTTAGTTTAATTATGACCACCCTGTATACATCGGTTTCAAAAACGTTAAATGGAAGTCGAATCAAAATACTCTTTGCGTGTTAAAAATAAAAGTCCTTCTGAAAACTTTTAAGTTTTTATGCATGGTCAGATTTTTGTTTGAAATTGTTTAAGATACAATGGAATTTTTGAAAAATTCGCCATTTTAAGAATTTTTTTTTCTCAAACGGATATCAAGCATATCAATAAAATGTTTTAAGTTTCAAGAATAACAGAAAAAAATGGTGTTTCTTACGACGAAGAGCAGATAATTCCTTTTTTTCCCCTGAAATTGCTCCATATTCAAACGAATGACCACTAAAATACTTTAAGTGGACCATTCGGGGCCTGCGGGACGCGGGTTAACGACTATATCAGGGATGGTGAACCAGTGGCACGCGTGCCATTTATGACAAGCGACACAATATTTCGGGTACACCTGCGATCAAAATTATTTGCATTTTATTTCAAAATAACAAAGCTCGCGAGAAAGTATTGCAAACAAGCGCGAATGATCGGTTGAGGAGTGGCAGACAACACACTTTTTTGTTAATGTCTTGCCTTAGTTACGTCGTGATGGCTTATGATGCAAAGTTTTTCTACGCGAAGCATAGTCGATTCTGTCGACACAACAGTATTTTAATTTATGTTGTGTTTATGATTTTTAACTGTTATTTAACACGGCTAGAGTTCAGCAAAAGAACAAAAAGTGTAAAATAGTAACTGCAACAGAGATGTAAATCTTAGAGGACCGAGAAACAATGGCGACAAAGCGGATTGTGTTTTACGTTCTGGAGCAGTTGTATGTATAACATGCAACTGTATAATGGATTCCAGACACATTTAACTTTTTGAAGAAGCTAGTTCATGCTATTTTAATCGTATTTTCATTTACCTATACCTGCGAGTCATTATTTTCAGAGATGAGTAACATTAAAGACTCGCTTTGAAACCGTTTGGCTGATGACTCCAATTTAGTATGCATTCTTCTAAATGTAACATCTTGCAATCCTAATATAAGTTATTTGTCATTTAATCTGCTACAACAGAAGTCACACTAGTGTTTTTTTATATTACTTGAATTATATGTATAACTAATATATTTTCTACTGTACAGTGTAAAATGTATTTTTGAGTAGTAAATAAAGAGCTTTGAGTTATTAGTATTTAGTTTTATTATTTTCATAATCATCACATGTCAACATTATGTGATGACCCGTTTATACCTCGTTAAACACTTCTTTAGAAAAAATAGCACGTTGGTTCGTAAAGGTTTTCTACCCTTGATCTATATTAAATGATGGTGTTTGGTGGTACGAGGAGATATCTAGACACGGACGACGGATATGGCACAATAGAGCAGTCTTTTCTTCATTGCCAATTGCGATCTAGTTCAAAATGTCCAGTTTCTCCGTGAATATGTCCGGGAATCCCATTCGTCGATTAAAGTTATTCGAATCAAGAATTTTTAAAGGGCGAGTTGTGAACCAGATGAGCCCCTCCTTGAAGATGAGGCTCTCGGTACGAGCTGAGTTGGTCCTTGCTTTGAAACGTTCCTGTATGTACGGTTCCTATCATTTTTTGACATTTCAGGAATATTAAATACATTGAAAGTCGATTAACACGTAACTGAGGGGGACTGAAAAACTTCAAAGAGTTTCACGTTAAAAAGTATTGCAAAATAAATAAAAAACATATGCTCAAGAAATTAAGTTTATTAGAGTACATCATTTTATTTACACACACACACACATACATATGCAATAATTCCCAGCAATTTAATCTTGAATAGCTTTTGATTTGTATATGGTCCAATCCTTCAGGACAACTGTTTAATCATTTTAACTAGCCAACTACCTAACGGTGAAACTACATCCATTTTCCTCCCAAATCATGTGATTTCCCACTGGGTATAAATAATGAGATTTCTGGAAATTGATCTCTCTTCTGTCTTTGTCTGTGGCCGCGGTAGTCGAGTGGTACATATATCGGATCGTGACGGGTCTTGTCACGAGTTCGAGCCCAGTACCACTAAAGATCCACCGTGTAGGGCAGTGATGCACGCTAAATCTCTCGAGAGCTGAAGCGTCCTTCCGTTGGAGTGTTGTGGTAGTTAGGAGAGGGGGTCACAGTTCAGGTGTCGTCTACGTCACTTGACCATGGTTCAAAATTGCATGATTGGTCGCCAAAAGCCCTCGTGTAGCTGAAGAGTGCGTCGTTAATATTCACTCACTCACTCTGTCGTTGTCAGCCTTCAACATGTAGTCGACTGCAGTGCATTGTGTATTCGCTTTATTATTCTGTGTTTTGTGTTTTATCTGCTTCTTGTTATGTTGGA
This sequence comes from Trichonephila clavipes, assembly GCA_019973935.1. Classification (NCBI taxonomy): domain Eukaryota; kingdom Metazoa; phylum Arthropoda; class Arachnida; order Araneae; family Nephilidae; genus Trichonephila; species Trichonephila clavipes. The sequence continues at coordinate 56,369 of BMAU01015318.1, read as the reverse complement.
ACGCAATGTGAAAAAGGCTGGATAACTAACTTACAAGACTGTTTCGTCAATATTACAGTAATGACATCCACTCACTCGTCAGGTCTCACAGATATTATTAGTAATTGCCAGCAATATTATAGAAATATTTCACATATATATGCATGCATTTAATAAAAATCATGGAAACAAAAACATGCACATGAGCTTAATGAATTTCAATACAGAATTTTCAAGATTTTTGAATAGCAAAATATTTATTGAGTTTTTGGTAAATTTGTTTTGGCATTTTTTTCTTAGAATTGCCTCTTTGGCATCAAATTGTCAACCAATTGTTTGATATCCATTATTTTCATCATTTTACCATTTGAATGTGAGCCTAAACAATGATATTCCTCATTTCGGATGACACGAGAACATGAGCTGCATTACTCATTTCATTTGCTTCGTCGAAATTTGCATCAATGATATTTTTTGAGGAACGAATTCCAATTTTTTTTTTGTTTACCATAATTGGGGCTGTACACACATTATCATCATCTACTGCAAAAAATTCCTCCAATGGTACTGTAGGACACAGTTTGATAATACAAAAACTTTTCAAGCACACACACTTCATTAAGTTAGTGCTTCTCAAAGTTTCAATGCTTGCGACCTAATATTCAATCATAATTTTCATCGCGACCCCTCAATACGATAACAATATGTTTAATTCAACTATACTTTGACGCTAAAACTACAATACGACTTTCCCCTATTTAAGCACTACCTTCGAATGTAAACGTCTTACTCAGGCAAAGTGTTAATTGCCTCTGACGTATATATACGTCATTCCAAAATACGATTTTTCTCTGCACTGATATTCATAAAATTATTCCGAAGGCTTTTGGAATGCAATTAAAGGACCTTGACAGCATTTGCGAAGGATTTGCTTATTTATTCCTTTTCTCCCCCCAATGAGACATCCCCCTTGCGCGCTTACTTGGAAAACCCTGACATTGGGAAGCAAATGGTGTAACTTTAAATCGGTAGTTAATGGATTAATTATAAACCGTACAAAGTATCAAGATTACTAAGTGTTAATTTTTGTATATAATTTAATACATGACAAGCCCACGGGGATTATTGGTAATTTTTAAAGTTCTTCTTAACTTAATAATATTTAAATTAATTATAAAATACATTGTGCAGTACTGATACATTTATAAGTGTATTATATCAGTGAAAATGTGTATTTTATTTTTCGTTATATCAGAGCGTATATATTTTGTTTATTTATTTCAGTAAATTAATAATTTTTAAAATTATATTTTTTCTTCTACGTTTCAATATGCTCGCACCCCCCTTGTGGAGATATCACGCCCCTCTAGGGAGACACGTCCCAAAGTTTGAGAAACGCTGCATTAAGTGTCAACTCAATTTCTCAATGTTCTCTTCCTTCACAAGGGAATTATTTTCGTGTAAAGTGATTTTCGCTTTGTATTAAGAGAAAAAACACGTGAAAATAAAATATTAGTTTGTTGGGACCGTTGTATTATTTCGTGTTAACCGATATTGCGTCTTAAGCGTTTTCTCGTTAAACGTATTTCACTGTATATTGAAACTGAATGGGGTTATTGATCAGTTAATACCTGCGTTTTTAAAAACTGAAAATTCCATCGTAATTTTAAACTTAGGATTTAGTGGATATTACTACAATAAAATGAGGAATTTTAAAAACGCTTGTAACAATTTGTAATTTAAACCAAACAATATATGGTATGAGATATAACGATAAACCTACTCTGGCAAGAAGTTAAATACTTCATTATAATATTGCATGATTTTTATTTTTTCCTTATCCTTTTATCTTGACAGTTATATTTTTCAATTTATCCGATCAAAGAACAGTTATACGTGTGTATGCTAACAGTTATTATAAAACTAACCTAAATGAATTTTTAAAACGTTATATATTTATATTTTTTTTTCAAATTTAGTATCATTGTTGTCTAAAGGAAACATATTTTAAATCCGGACATGAACTTACACATAATAAGACATCGTGAAACATTTCCAGAAATTATTTCCGATTTTAGAAGCCAAAAGTAATAGAAAATTAAACATATTTAAAGTGAAGCACGCTACACTTCAATTTCCATCAATGAATTTTTCATATTAGGTTTTTTCACTGTAAGATATCCCACTTGCAAACATTTACTTAAATTGAAAAGATAAAAAGTTCCAAAAAGAAAAATTTGCTTATAAAGCTCATTTCAAGCTATCAAATCGAATTCTGTAGCAATGTAAATCATTTCATTTAGCAGGACCGTGTTAAAGGAATCAAACAAAAAGATCTTCTTTCGGTTTCGTGTTACACACATTTTCAAGTTTATTTTAAAAGAGGGAAAAGAGAAAGAAAAACTGTGTTGGGAAAAAAGTGGGAACAGAGAGGGAAAAAATGAAAAGTTTAGAGACGAGTACTTTTGATAAAAGAATCTTCTTTGACAACGGATGAATGGAATAGAGAATCGAATAAAAAATCGACAAACATAAAGAGAACGACATCCCGACTACATTTTTTAAAAAAATTTTCTTCTATATATTTATTTATTTAAAGAGAAAATTTTTGGATGTCGTTTGGAAGATGTGGTAGCCGACATTATTAATAGATGTCGGAAGTCAAATTTCTTTCTCTTCGTAGTACAAGTATTATGTTTATTGAATTTTTCCCCCCATTCCTTCCCTCAGACATCATGTTCCAAGAACGAATCTTTTCTAAGAACGAATCTTTTTTTTTCCTCTGCTGCGGTTCATTTTTCTTATTTTGTTTTTCTATGAATTGTTCCCTTTTTTTAATGTTCTTTGTACTTTTTCACTCCATAAAAAGCCGTGTAAAGGGTGAAAAATCTTATTTTTCTCTTCCTTCTTCATAAATCATCCATGTTTTTAGAAGAGGTTTTCTTTTCACAATACAATTTCATATCAGTCAATAGTTATAAATTAGAAGAAAGATGAAATTAGCCTGCTTTTTCAATTTTCTTGCATGTACCATCATCTGTCTACTTTTTTCAGAAGCAAAATTTACATTCAGAACGATTTCAGTTTACAATTTCTTTCTTCTTTTTTTTTAGTTTTTATACAATGACTGTTCCATACTTTTCGAAATTCAAATATAGTAGATAATATTTCCATTTGATCGCTCTTTTTTATTTCTTTTTTTGCGGAATGTAAGCAAATATATTGAGAATATCGAAAATGGTCACAACAAAAAGAAAGAAGTTTAGAATATCATGAAATGCACATTTGAGAGGAATTTTATAAATATGGCTTCTGGTTTAGGCTCACATTTCCAGGAGTTTTATTTAGTTTTTATGTGTCTGTACCATAACTTTTTAACTTCCAATGCAATGGATATTTTTCCGTAATATTTTATCTTTTTAAATGTAACCAAATGTTTTACAAATAGTAAACATAGAAACAACCTAAAAAAGAAGATTAGAATGATAAATGAATGAAATGTGAGAATAATTTTATGGATGCAACTGCGGGAAAATTCATTTCAATTGTTTTCTTCTGTATTTTGTTTGTAAGACTAATGTGTTTAGTTGTTGAAATATTTAGAAAATAAAAAAGCAGGCCAGGATAGGAAAAAGAAAATTCCCATTAGAACAGGGCTTCTCAAACTTTCAATATTAGTGACCCAATTTTCAATCATAATTTTCCTCCCCCTTATAATGACTATGTATCGAAAACAATAATAATAAACTTTTAAGCTAAAGCTACAATACGGCCATATTTATAAACCGCATAAGCTATTAATACAAGTATTAAATTTTGTATATGTTACGTTTAAGTAATAAATATTTTAAGTTACCTTTTAGTAAAAGGACAAGTATTAAATACTTTTCATAAATTAGAATGTATTTTGTTTTGATTCCTTTTATTAAAGTAAACTTTTTTTAAATAATCTATTATTTTCGACTTTTTGATACCCCCTCGTAGGATTACCATGCCTCCTAGGGAAGCGCGCCCGAAAGTTTGAGAAACGCTTGAATAGAAGGTATTGACAAAATGTTTACATAATTAATAGTAATTTTTAGTTTATATTGCAGACTTGTAAAAATCTCGATAAATTTTATACTCTCAATTCTTTTTCCCTCTTAATATCATTCATTCACTTTGATCGGTTTTTAACAATTTCCTATTTCACTTCATTTCATTTCCATTAAAGTACGGTGTACTTCATTTGTTCACACAAGTAATTATTTATTTAATTTAATAGAAAGTCATTTGAGAAGTTCATTTTAGAACAAGAATTAATATCATTCATGGAAAAAGGATTCATTTAATAATTTTTTACATAAAATTTTCAATTATAGTCAAATGAGAACTTTGTTGAACATAAAACATAACATGCATAAAACAAACATGAGAACATAAAATTGTAAAAATATTTAATGAGTTTTAAAATATAGCAAAGAGGAAAATGTATTATTTCTCTCTACAAGACAATGGAGACTTTCAAGTTTCTATCATTTAATTTATGTGTTTGAGTTTCGATAATGAATTTAAAAAACGATTTTAATAGCTTGCTAATAAGTATATTTTTTAGCCTCGTTATTATTGCATTTGCCAATATAGCTAATTTCAGAGGAGTTCTGAATTCATTATAGCTTATGTGTAACAGGCATGCACATATGTAAGCCAAAGTCGAACAGAATCCCCATGAATAAAGAAATGAAGGATTACAAAAATTTTGAAAATTATCAGATGAAATTTATTTTTTAAAGAAAACTGCATATTTCATTTTAAAGCTTCTCATTGATTTCTGAACCAATTCGTTTTTATTGGGATACGAAGTTAAAACTTTTCAGCATAAAATGCATTTTTATATCATCTTTTATAATATATAAAAACTAACTATTACTTTAAAATACATATTTTAAAATGGAAAAGTTTTTAACAAAGTTAAGCTACACAAATTATAAAAATACAGAATAATAGACAGATATTTATATATAGTTAAGTTATAATTAATATAATGATATGTAGGCTTACTGGTACAAAAGGGTGGACGGTGGTTATATGCAGAAAAAAATATTATTAATCGGAATGTATACCTATGGGGAAAATGTTCAATAGAATGGGGATTAGAAAAAAAAATTAAAAACATTTCCAAATATAATACTGCAACAAAGAAGAGTAAGGAAAAATTAATGGAAAAATACTTGGTTTTGAGATTATTTTACACTAAAAATAAAATTATTTTTCTATAATATAAACAATCAAATGGAATGATTGTGATAAGTGATAACTCAGTAAAATGCAGTACTTCTCCAACTTTTAGTATTTGTGACCCAATATTCAATCATCATTTTCATCGCCAACCCCTTCCATACAATTACAACGTATAACATTCTATAACACTGTACTTTGACGCTAAAGCAACAATACTCTTTTAGCTTCTTTAGTGCCACTGGCGTATATATACGTCTCACGCAGCCAAAGAGATAATTTGCCCGGACTTATACATACGACTTTCCGAAGAACGATCTTTTCTGTGCACTGCTGTCTATAAAATTATTCCGAAGAATTTAGAATGTAATAAGATGACCTTGAGAGTGTTTGCGAAGGATTTTTTTTTTATTTCAGAAGATTTGCTTATGTATTCCTTTTCTCTCTCCCTCCCCATTACATAGCCTACACGCGCCTATGTGGAAAAGGGAGGCATTGTGGAGCGAATCACATAACTTTTAAACCGTAATGTAGGGATAAATTAGAAACAGTACGAAGTTTCAAGATAAGTGTTAATTTTTGTATATAACTTTATATATGACAAGTCCATGTGAGGGGGTCACAGGTAATTATTAAACATGTTCTTAATTTAGTATTGTTAAATTCATTATAAGATATATTGTGTAGTACCGATACATTTATATGTGTATTATATCATTTAAAATGTGTATTATATGATTTAAAATGTGTATTTTATTTTTTTATTATGTAAAAGTTTATTTTGCTTGTTTACTTTCAGCACATTAATAACTTTTTAAATAATCTTTTGTTTTCGACTTTTCAATATATTCGCGTCCCCCCGTAGAGTTATCACATCTATCCAGGTTGCGCGCCCCACAGTTTGAGACACGCTGGAGTAATGAATAGCTCAATGTACATTGCAACATTTCATAATCCCTCCTCTCTCTATCCACACAGTTCGAACTTATCTGATCTAATCTAAGGTGATCAATATTTTAACAATGATAAAAACTATGAAAATTTTAAGAAAAAAGATTCAACGCAAATATATTTGAAACATTTTATTAACTCAAAAATACACTTATTACGCTTACCTTACTTCCTCAGTGGCACGACAGCTCAAAATGGGCCTTGACCTTCTCAAGAAACCTTTTCCAGGCCAGCGTTCTTCCTGTCAGTGTTCTCCAAGGTCTAGTTCTCAAAACTAGGAGATATTTTTCTAGAATATCAATCCATCTGAGGTTTGGCCTGCCTCTTTCTTCGTGTGCCGATTGGTTGAACACGGAAGACTTTTTTAGTGGTGCGGTCTTCATTTACTCTGATAACGTGAGCTGTCCATTTAATTCGCTGTATTTTGATGAAGTTGACAATGTCAAACTCCTTATGCGATCGATAGAGCTCTAAACTTGATCTTCGCCGTGTTTCATTTTCCTGGATTCCTCCAAAAAGGGATCTTAAAATCTTTCTTTCATAGATACTTATCATATTCAAATCTGTTCGAGACATAGATCAAGTTTCATATGCATAAGTTAATACTGATCTTTAAAGACTTTTATACAATAGAACTTTTTTTTTCTTTTGATTAAATTTGATTTCATATATTTCCGAATTCCATTAAAACATCTATCAAACATTTTAATTCTCTTTTGGATTTCAGTAGTATAATCGTTTCTATTGTTAATTTCAGAACCTAAGTAAATGAAGCTGTCAACAACTTCAAAAATATAACTTGAATTTTAAAATGAGAATTGTTAAAACATGATTTAGTGCAAGGCATGTTCTTGTTAACTACGCTTACACCCCTTTTAATTATTTAATTAAACGATTATTTTTCCGATGAATGATTTTTTTTTGCAAATTAGCCATTTTCTAGTACATCGGAAATTTTATAATTAGAAATAAGGTAAGTACCGGCACACACACACATGATGCGTAATCGTTCTGCTTAGAATTTCTTAATACAGATATTAACAGATTAGTTATAAAATATTGAAAAGGAAGACAAGTTGAAGGATAATTTTCGAGGAAGGAAGAACTTAAAATAAAGAATGTTTTTTTAGAGGTATAGAACTTTAAATTGCAATAAAACAACATTGTATTATTCGACTGACATGAATTTTTTTATTCGAAAGGTAATCTTGTGGAATTACATTTTAAATATGATTTCTGGCATATGATTGCCACGGCTGGCTCGAATGTAGTCCAATCTGGTCGTCCAATTTTCGATGACTTTTTCCAACATGTGTGGCCGTTTATCGGCAATAACACGGGGAATGTTGTCTTCCAAATGGTCAAGCGTTTGTGGCATTTTCTCATAGACCAATGGCTTTACATAGCCCCACAGAAAATAGACTAGCGGTGTTAAATCACAAGATCTTGGAGGCCAATTCATAGGTCCAAAACGTGAAATTAGGCGGTCACCAAATGTGTCTTTCAATAAATCAATTGTGGCACGAGCTGTGTGATATGTTGCGCCGTCTTCTTGGAACCACAGCTCCTGGACATCATGATTGTTCAATTCAGGAATGAAAAAGTTAGTAATCATGGCTCTATACCGATCACCATTGACTGTAACGTTGTGGCCTTCATATTTTTTGAAGAAGTACGGACCAATGATTCCACCAGCCCATAAAGCGCACCAAACAGTCAGTTTTTCTGGATGTAACGGTGTTTCGACATACACTTGTGGATTAGCTTCACTCCAAATGCGGCAGTTTTGTTTGTTGACGTAGCCATTCAACCAAAAGTGCGCTTCATAGCTAAACAAAATTCGCTTATGAAAATCGACCATTATTTTCGAAATAAAATTTCACAATTTGAAAGCGTTGTTCAGGCGTGAGTCTATTCATGATGAATTGCCAAACCAAACTGAGAATAAATTACTTGACAGCTGTTAAATCGGTTGCGATCTTGGAAAGTAATGCCAACTTAAACTTCTATACCTGGAAAAAAACACTCTGTAGATGGATTGTCCTTCTCAAAGGAGGAGGATTGGTCACCTTATCTAATCTTTATACGCTTCATCGTGTACAGTAATTTCAAAAGATTTTTAAAAATTCAATACTAAAGAAGCTATTAAATGTACATGATGTTTTTTTTCTTGAATCTTTTTAGTAGTTGTCCTCTCATCGCACAAAAAATAAGCTCTCGATTAGCTGAATAATGTGGCGCTAATATTTACTCACTCACTCACTCATCGCAGAAAATGTTCAGAAGTACTGAAACAACTATACTTTGATATGTTACCAGAAAATGACTCAAATACATAAAAATAATTCTCCTTGTGGCAGTTTTTAACATAGAAGTTATTATTTTATTTATTTATTTTTTCCTTTCACCTATACCAGAGAATATCTTTAAATTGGGAAAACAAAGTTTTTCTATCTACCCTACTGTACAATTGTTTATTGATTTGATTTGTTGTTAATTAATGCTCTTTTTTCTACCGATAAAGTATTTAGTTGAATATTTTAACTGCCGGATTCTTAAACTTTCCATCGACGTGGCCCCCTTTTTTACGGATTGGCTGGATATCACGGCCCCCAAGATCCCATCTCTGATTTTCTACACATGATTGGTGATTTAAGGTTTCTCAATAATCCTAAGTTTGCCCGTGCTACTTATGCAGGCATTTTTAACACTTTTTCCTCCTTTATGGAAACAGTAAATATGCAATTAAATATATAAAAAAGTGTTATAAATACTAATTTCAAATAAATAAATAATGAGGTTATCTGTATTAATTAATGATCTAGTATAGTAATCAATTTAAAGATCAATCAGTGATCTGGTATACAATTGCATATATTTTAATTTTTCCCATCTTTCAGTCGGTAAAAGTGTGTGTGCCCCCTAAACATGCACTAAGGACCAGCAGGGGCTTACGAATTACAGTTTAACCCTTTCTCGAGCAGTGGCTAATAGGTCTAGCCACATAACAACAACAAAAAAAATTCTCAAGTGGGCGGTGGATATTTCGTCTATCCACATGAGATAATTGAAGCTAAAACGTATAAAATTTACTACAGATGGCAGCACGATACATTTTTTGCATTTCATGTTTTCTGATGAGAAGTTAGAAGCAGTTTTTCTGGGTGTATATCTACAAATTGTATTTTGATTACTATAAATAAAATTTCTGATCTGTGAAAAAGTTTCGACAAATCTTAAGTACACTTTTCTCTCGTCAGAATGAATTAAGCAAATGTGTAACTAAAGAAAAGTTTTTAGGTTTATAGAAAGCTTTTATATGTGGATAGAGGCTTTATCCACTGCTCACATAAAACAGGAAAATGATCTTGAAAGGTCGCTCTTCTTCCACCTGAGAGAAATAGCACTTAGAATCACGTGACAATGTTGGCGATGGGAAATATAAGCAAACTTTGTTGACAATGTGTGGAACGAGATTCTTGGGTTCAAAAATCTTTCATTATAGCTTTTCTGAGCGCACCACTGTACCTTCAAGCAAATGGTCTCACTTGCTTTGAAAAGTTTCACAGCTCATCAAATTTGTGAAATAACTAATTTAATCCTCAAAAATATTACTTTATTTCTAACTCTTTATGCTAAAATTAAATAACATATAAATTGTAGATATATACCAATTTCAATGTACACTCTGTCGCAAAAAAATATATGCACCCAGAAGAAATCAAGCTACAATCACGAAACTCGGCAAGAATGTAGTCTGGTAAGAGATATGCAAATGATTAAAATTTCGAAGCCAATGAGACAAGGCTAAGTGTGCTATGCGCATATTAGTTGCGCAACTGGGAGAGTTTAAAAGCATGAGTACGAGCGCCGTACGGCTATCCAAACGAATCTGATGACTTTGATAGACGATATTGAGACTTAGGATGCCTCTAAGACGTAACCGGCGGCAGTACGAGCAGCTGACGGACTTTGATAGGGGCCGTATAATAGGCCTCAGAGAAGCAGGTTGGTCGAATAGACGTATCGGCCGCCACCTCGGTCGGAGCGATATGGTAGTTGCTCGGTGTTGGCAACAGTGGATCACAGAAGGTAGAGTGTACCGTCGCGGAGGGTCAGGACGTCCCAGGAACACAAATGATCGCGAGGATCGTGCAATCAGAAGAGTGGCCACTTCGGCACCAATAACGTCGCTAGCATCGATTGAACGCCACTTATCTCCTTCCAGACATCCAGTGCCATCAAGAGAAACCATAAGGAGACGACTGGCCGAAGTTGGCTTGAGGAGCCGACGTCCGCTAAGACGCTTACCACTGACCCCACATCATAGGCAGTGTAGACTGGATTTTTGCCGACCTCGGGCAACTTGGAGTGTGACAGACTGGAGACGTGTCATCTTCGGTGATGAATCGATTCAGTCTCAGTGATGATGACCACCGCACACGTGTCTGGAGGCGCACCGGCCAGCGGTCCGATCCGGCATTTATTGTCGAGCGGCATACAGCAATTTCACAAGGTGTGACAGTGTGGGGAGCAATTTCTTGGGACACACGATCATCTTTAGCGGTCCTTCAAGGCACTTTGACAGCTCGCAGATACGTGGACGATATTTTAACGCCGATTGTGCTACCCATGCTATCAAGTCGCCCAGGTGCCATTTATCAACAGGATAATGCTCGTCCACATACTGCGCGACTCTCCCAACAATGTCTTCAAGGATATGACGTCCTACCATGGCCTGCCAGGTCACCAGATCTTTCGCCAATAGAGCATGTCTGGACGCGCTGGGAAGGCAACTTCAGCCGTCCCGAGATACAGGAGAATTAACTGCGCAGATGCAAAGACTATGGCAGGATCTTCCACAGGGGGTCATAAGTGATCTAATTGAATCGATGCCACGCCGAATTTCGGCTTGTATAGCTGCCAGAGGTGGCTTTACTACTTACTGATTTTTAACCTTTTGCAAGCTGTAACCACTTAATAAAATGATATTTTGTTCTGAATTTTTAATCATTTGTTTATTTTCATATACACTACATGCATACCAAATTTCGTGAATGTAGCTCAATTTCTTCTGGGTGCATATATTTTTTTGCGACAGAGTGTATATTTTAGTAAACATTCTATATTGTACAATTCTTTTTTTATTATTTTATTACACTTGTACTTTGTATTTAATTGTTCGTGACGGGCTCACACGTCTTTTCTTTAACATGTCCTTCGGGTTCTTTGAGCCAGAATTAATAGCAACTCTTTTCCAACAAAATCCATGAAGTGAAGTGTGAATAAAAGATGCAAATTAACAAGTTTTTAAATATCGGAACTTAGAGTAAGTGAGATGGCACTTCGTGGCATTTGATGGCAAGTAGAGGAATGTTAATATAGTTTGTGTTTCAAGTTTGGATAAGGTTACGTGGTGGTGATTAGAAGTTTTAAATGATAAAGATATAGAGAAGCAAGGGGCATACCAGTGCATGCAAGTAAATACAAGATTGCCTTTAAGATATAAGTGATTGATTCTCCAGACTGCAACAAGGTAGGATTGAATATTTAATATTAAGATCAGTGAGGCGATTTAGTTATTGATAGTGGTCTGAGTTAGGTTAAGTCGTTATTATCTATATATATTGTGTGGTGCGTATTTTGCTATCGTAAATTCTCTCACATTAATAATTATAATTTAATTTGTTAGACGTTTAAGTTGAAAATAATAATAAAGTCATATTAAGATAATGTTTGATTCTAGTTATTTCGTTAATCCTACGCCTCTAGCTCACGCTGCCACTCCGAGAGATATTCTCCCAAGAGGAGGAGAAATAGCACAGTTATTGAAATATATATATATATATTGGCATAAAGGTTAATTTTTCATAAACAAGTTTATTGTAATAAGATTTATTACTTTTGTCCTGAAAAGTAAGTTAAGTGTCTTAAGTGCGCAGTGGTTATAACGTGTAGCCACCACCACAGAAAAAACCCCTGATGACATTTTTGAGTGTGTGTGACACAATAATGTTTATAGAGGATGGGAACCTTAAATTTATCAAGTACTTTATCATAGAATAGTGTATGTAAGCTTTGTGCTCACGAAAGGGTTAAGAACCACTGTGTTAGAGTAATCTGGACGAATTAATCCCACAATTACGAGGTTTCCCTGTACTTCAAATTAAGATTTTGTTCTACGATATTTTTTCATCAAGCATGCGTAATGTCATGCAACACTGATACATTTTTTTAACAAACTGGTCTTAGTGTGAACAAATTCCTTGCTACTCGAAGAAAATTTCATAAGATTTCTTTTTGTGCTAAGACATCGCATTCATTCGACAACGGGTTGTCTCATCCCTTTTGATCAAAACATTTCTCTGTTTCTTGTGTAAAGCGAGACCGACCCAAATCCTCCAGAGAACGATCTTCCCTTTGCGTTTAACTCACAAGCTACGTGCACCCATTTAATCGATGCAGTTATGTATTTCAAACACGCGCCTCCAATTTCTGAAGAGTAGCATTCTCCCCGAATTGACGCTCTTTTGAAACATTTCAGGGTGATTTTGTTCTCCTTTTTTTTACGTCCGTGAGATATTTTATATCTCTTATAAATGGAACTGCTTGTGAGCACATACAGTAGGGAATTTTGATTGGATGTTTTATTTTCTTTTTTTTTCATTTCATTTTTTTTACAGCCAAACATTCCGATGGATGCTCCGGATTAAATGACTTGTTCTATGGTGTTTAAAGATATATCGCTATGAAATAGGAATAAGAATCGGGCTCTGTGAAGCCCATAGCATGTCTGAATGAACTGGACTAAGCCATCTAGAATTTTATGGGAAACGTTGTTCACAAAAGTGAAGGTAAAAAAAAAGTTTATGCCACTTTTAAAGAGAAATATTAAAGAATACAACTTGTTTTGAAGTTTTCCGTACATTTAAAATTACTTTTTACTACATATGTTTTTCTGAAGAATTCTTAAGAGTGCATTTGCTCATATGCATTATTAAGCATTCATAAGCTTATCTCCTTTTCTGTGGGAAGATTTATAAATATGCCCTGCAATGCATGTAATATTTTAAAAATTTTTTTAGTGTTTCTACGGTTGTGTTTACTAACTATATTGAAAAGTTTATTTACCATAACATGATTCTTCATTGTAGAAAATTAATTGTGTTTCAATCCAGTGATTCATCAACTACTATGACAAAGGTTTCTCTCCCCTCCCACCGCATAGCATGGGTGGAGAAACTACTCAATTCTCACTTGTGAAGAGTCGAGTGTATTTATTATACTGTTCAAATTAATTAGGACAAGCATTTTTTTTTTACTTCTCTGAGTTCGTATGTGATTATGAGTTATGTCTCGTACCATCTCAAACCGGTTAATTTAACCGGTCAGAATTAATGTGATGGATAGACTTATAACTTTAATCTAACTATAATTTACTCCTTTTGTTGGCTATAGTACATTAACAATTTAGCTATGATTTTTTCAGTGTGGTAGCTGGCGGTTATAATTTTGCGTTCCACGTAACATTTGTTACTTTTGCTTATTCAGAGAGGAATATATATATTACTCCTAGGAACCGTTCTAAAATAATATCTCTTCATCTCTTCTACGACTACGAAAGATATAGCTACGGGTGTTGGTGTGGGTAAATTAAGTGTTTCAAGAATATTAAGAACATTTCAAGATTCATGATGATCGTTTCCAAAAAGAAAAAGGAAAATGTAGGAAAATTATTCCAATAACTGATAAAATTCTAATAAGAAATTGCAAAATAAATCAAAGTAAGACAAGCACATAACTTTGAAGGGATTTATTGTCTTATGGTGTTGAAATGAGTACCTCAACTGTACAGAAAAGTGTTCTAAAAGTTAGTTGTAAGGCATCAAGACCAAGGATAAAACAATTTCTAACTCAGAAAAGGATGAAAAAACGTTTAGCATAGATCATAAATACCTATCTCGTACTGTTAACGAGTAGAAAAAGGTGATTTTCAGTGATGAAACGCATTTATTCGTGCAGGGGTACAAATCAAGTGTAGTTAGATAAAGTTAAGTTGAAACTATATATATTTTGCCAGATCATATCTAGCAGATTTTAAAACATCCTTCTAAACAGATGCTTTGGGGTTTTTTACAACAAATGGCACTGGAATTTTAGGTCATTTAAAAAGCATTTTGAATTATATCAAATACATAGAAAAATTACGCAGTAGAATTGTTCCATCCATGGAAACATTTGACGGAACATTTCAACATGATTTAGCTTCTTGTCACAATTCGATATTGGTCCAGACTTTTATGCAGAAAATAAAATATAAGGGCTTCCTTGGTCAGGTAATTCACCAGACACAAATCATATTGAGAATTTATGACATATTCTCAAGAATCACTTAGAAAAGATGAGTTGTACGACAACAAAGCAAATGACAAAAAAGTGCTATACAAGTTTGTTTCCACGATGAAGTTAACATGCGCGCTGCGCTAAAAGAGTCAAGACGAAGGTAAGTTGAAGAAATGTCATTTCTTCTTTAGGAGAACATACTTCGTACTAATTTTGAGATTTTTCTGCCTATTTAAGTAGTAATGATTAAAACCTAGGGCTTTAGAAAAATCATTTCTTTGTCATTTGTACCAATTAATTTGAGCAGTATAGTAACTTTTTCTTTGTTACTATATAATTTGGTGTTGTTTTATAAGTTGTAACGCAGTACTCGTATTAGAAAGCTGTTTCGATCAAATAGTAATATTTGTTTGACTTCTCTTGGACTTTTCTACATCAAAAATCCTGGTTCCACATATACATAAACTTAACTATTTACAAAATTAATAACCACATATCTAAAAAAAATTAACGAATAGTTTCGGAATATTAAATCGGAAGTTATTACTTCTATCGCGTGGTTATAAACACAAACATAATATTTTTTTTTAATTGTGAAGCTCATGGTTAATAAAAGACGCATTGCATTTGACCACTGGTGTTTGTATGTTATTATATTATTTGAAGTAATTGATGTTTATATATAATCAATATATTTCATCATTTTTGGGTACATATGCACATTAACATCACAATAAGAAAATCAGAAGAGTATTTATTATTTCAAAACAAAAACAAATACCCTTAAAATATTAAAAATGAAAATTCGAAGTTGAAATTTAATTTTTATTATCTGTTTAGAAAAAGAGCAAAAGGTAACTCAGTTTTACGTACACGCAGTTTATATTAAAGCTTCAATGTAACTCATACAAAAAATAGTTTTTACAAGTTAATCTTTGATATCAATAATATTTATTTAAGGAAAGCACCGTAAAATCCAGCGTATATATACACTGCTGGACAATTACTAAGGACGGATCACAAATTGCTATGTAGCATAACATTAAGCGAGACATGAGGCCTAGTAGGATAAAATATAGTTGCCACACTGTTCAGACATTAGAATAAAGAATATTTATTGTTCTGGAAAATACAAAAGCTGTGAAACATCTGAAAGAAAAAAAAATGTTCATTTGATCTGCGTACGGAGAAATGAAACAATGCATCGAAAAGTCAGCAGGCACCTTAAAGAAAGGTATCAGTACGGGATATGTCCACCGTGGAGTGTGATGCAACATTCCACACGTCGTACCATACTTTGCACAACATTATCCAGCAGCTGTTGAGGCAATTTATCCCATTCCTCTGTGAGTGCACGGATGAGGGTGTTCTTGTTTGTCGGAGGATAGTTTCGACCAGCGACTTGCCTCCCCAAAGCATCCCACGCATTTTCAGTGGGGTTTAGATCTGGAGAACGCGCTGGCCATACGAGACGTTGAATACCCTCTCTGTCTAGACAATCCTGAAAAGCGAGTGTTCAATGACATGTTGCGTTTTCGTCCATAAAAACAAATTTATCACCGACAGCACCACGGAAAAGACGAACATGAGGAAGTAGAACTTCATCAATGTATCGTTGGCCCGTCATAGTCCCATTCGCAACCACATGTAGGCGCGTGCGGCCATTGATCATGATGCCGGCCACACCATGATACTGCATGTCGGATATCGGTCCTTTTCCTGGATATTTTCTGGACGATAAGCAGTACCACTCTCGCGCCAGATCAATTGGCGTCTACAATCCGATGACAGACTGAACCTACTCTCATCTGAGAATAGTACGCATGCCCAGTCCTGTTCAGTCCAATTGTGATGCTCACGACACCATTGCAAACGGGCAGTGCGGTGCTGTCTGGTCAATGGGACACACATAACAGGTCTGCGTGCGTATAGTCCTCCTCCCCTCAAACGTCTGGCAACAGTTTTTCGGGAGATCTGCTTTCCTGAGGCAGCAAGAAACTGATTTGCCACCTGCTGAGCTGTGGTGCGCCTGTTCCTTTTTGCCGATAGGACGATATATCTGTCTTCTGCAGGCGTCGTACTTCTAACACGACCTCCCACGTGCCGTCTACTACACATTCCAGTAGTTTTAAATGACTTCCACAGCCGTGAAACAACGCTGTGAGCGATGTCGAACTCCCTGGCAACATCTGTTATTTTTCGCCCTTCTTCGATCTTTCCAATAATTCGGTCACACATAAAATCATCTATGTGATGTCGGGAAGACATGCCAAAAATTTTAAGTTCGTTTATTAAATATTTCCTGTAAAACTTTGACTTGAAACAACAACTGTCCACACGCGTCAAAACCTTTAAAGCTCTTATGAACGCTATCACGTGATGAACAGACGTGGAAAAAAAATTTGCATACTCATACTTCTTCTTGCTAATATCCCGCACTTATTCTAATTTTCCACATTTTGCTTCCTTTCATTTTGCGGTTGCTATGGATGATAGTGTTATCCGTCCTTAGCAATTGTTCAGCAGTGTATAACGCGCACTTTAAACACGAAAAATAAGACTGAAACTTCAAGGTGCGCGTTTTACGCCGGGTATAAAAACGATAGCTTTAAAAATAACAAATATATATTAGCAGAAAAAAAAACTCCTTCTATTTACATGTATGGAAACACTGTTTATTTTAAAGAAACGACTGGCCTTACGAACTAAAATGAATTGTAGTTCTAGTATACTATTTCCTTCAAAATCTGGGACAATACATCGAATAAATGACTTTAAAACATAAAAGCAATGTATACTAATATTTCAGATTTCTTCGTTAAAAAGAGGGTGCGGGTTATACGGCGAATTTTCCTTAAATAAAAAAAATCAGCTTGAAGTACGGGTGCGAGTTATACGCCGGATTTTAAGGTAACTTTTTTCTTTCTTTAATAATTTTGATATGTAAAAAAAAAGCGATGCCCATTATTTTTTTATCAATAAAAAAATATTTCCAACCATAATTCCATACCATTCGAAATAAATATTAATGTTTCTTATTTTATAAAAATGTAGTGATTTGTAGATGATATTTTAGTGAAATTCATTCACGAATTGAAAATAAATTTAATATTGAGTTCAAGAAAACAAATCAATTCCATGAAGAAAAACTCCATTTTTGAAAAAAAAAAGATTTACATTATGTTATTGAGTACTTGAACAAAAAGCATATTACACTAAAACATGATAAAAGATTCGCAAGAAAAACTAAAATATATTGCTAGAAAAATTCATGAAAAAAATACTTTTATTAGAAAAATGAAACCACACTACTAGAAAGTAAGCGGTTTAAAGCTGCACTTACATTCTCCCACAGTTCCCACTGATACCGATTGATTTATATGCATTTTGGAATTATCCTAATACGATTGAAAACATCACACAGGGCACTTAAATTAATACATAAATTTTTATTTATGCTAGTATGATATGAAAGAAGGGCATAAATATAAATGGGTCTGCTCTCTGTTGCTGTTACACGATATTTCACAATTGAAATATTGAAGATGGTTTTCTGCTTCACTTATTTATGTATATTATACATCAATGCTGAGAGTTAAAAATGGGCAATGCATTATTTTTGGAAACTTCGTAAGATATATTTTGGTTTAAATGCAACATATATGGTAGGAATATAAATTCTGAAATAAGGAATTAGTGATATAATGTTTCTACTATTGCATTTTACTTGGAGTAAGTAAATTTTCAAACGTTATAGAACTGTTACCATAACAATAATATTAGCATAAAATCCGGCGTATGAGACACACTCCCATTTTACGAAAGAACGAGAAATGTGTGTGAACAACGCTGGTATATTTTTAAGCCATTTATTTGAGGTATTATCCCAGGATTAAAAAAAATAGTATACTTTTAGACTCAAAGTTCTAATCTATAGCTTCATTAGATATGTTATTTCTTTCAAATAAATAGTATTCCGATCTTTGTAGAAGTCAATTTTTTTATAATAATCTTTTTTTTTAATTCTCAAACCATCATTTCTTATATCCGGCGTATAACGCGCAACCGTAAATTTCGTTCTCATTCTTTGTATTAAAAGTGTGTGTTATACGTCAGATTTTACGGCAAGTAGCTTTGAAATGTATTTTTGATTTACAAGTATCTTGAAATTTGACTGATACGAGGGCTATAAATTAAGTAATGGCATGATAGATATAAATAAATTTTTAGTGAACTAAGAAGTTTAATTGCATTAGAATATACTTTAATGTAATCACCAGCAAAACATATAACATTTTGCTAAAAGTTGGGAAGATACATCGGCAAGGTGTTGATGTCAGCGACAAAGTGCATCATTGTGCAGCGAACAGATGAAACATGATGAAATCGGTAGCCTTGGAGAGTTTCCTTCAAATTTGGAAACACATTGAAGCCACAAGGATTCCTATTAGGTGAGTAGGGAAGTGTTCCAAGGCTTCCCTTTGCCATCTTCGAAGTAGGAGTGTGACATTGTTTGAGACATAACCACAAGCGTTGTCATGCATTAAGATAAAGGGATTGTTTTCCAATAAATGTCTGCACGAATATGGTGCTGTATAGTAGTCTGCGTTGACTGTTTGTCTTGCAGGCATAGCATGCATAAGCATCCCCACCTCTTAGTGGTATGCAACAGTCGGCATAACCTACACTCGAATAAGTTTCTGTAGAAATTCCAGTGGATGGCGTGAACTTCGATGGCGTCATTCATTTGAATGACGCTTTTATTCAGAAGGATCAACCTATGCGTTAAAAATTCTGAGTCTCATTCCGACCTGAACGAAACACCTTAACCCAGGGGTGCTCAACCTTTTTTTTTCTGCTGGGCCGCATACATATGTCAGCTATTTCACGTAGGCCCAAAATATGAGGATAAATGGGGGAGGGTGGGAAGAAATGCTTTTAGACTAAGATAACAATGGAAATTTAAAATGTGGAAAATTGATCAAAATATCACAACCCCCTTTTTGCTTTTCTAATTATAATATTTTTGTCTCTAACACTAAATTAGAAGTATTTAAGAAACACTCCTTCACAATATCTGCATCAGTAAACGGTTTCATACGATTTCCAATAATATAACAAATTTCATAGAATGTTTTTTGTTACCGTTGTGATATTACCACTGAAAAAACACTTTTTTGCTCTGACATAGATTATTCAAGAAAATCTATTTATCACCTCTTGAAAGAGATCTTCCAAGAAAAGTGTCATTGAATGATTCCTGTTCATTGGTTGTTTTTTTTTAAATACAGCACTTACGTGGCAAATCAAACAATTATGGATCCTTGTTTGTTTTTAACTACAAAACAGTCAAGCTCTCAATCGTCTTGAAACGGTTTATTTTTTTCGAATACGTTTCGCTTGCAAAATATGAAAAATAGTTACAAATTAATTCCACCCATAACATTATCGCTACTGCACTCTTGTCTGTTATCATTAACCGTAACAGTTCCAAGTAGAAAAATAATATCAAGTCGTATTCGTACGATACCGACAGCAAAAAACAAAATTGATATATTTAAGTTCTTGCCAACCAATTTCCCACTAAATCTTTAATACAATGTTCTTAATTAAGTAAATTTCTCAGAGCAATGGACCATGACCGGGCCAATTAACAAGGTTCGGTTGAGAATCGCTGCCTTAATCCATTGTGCAACCATCTTTTACGACAGTCATTCTCACCCCAGTCTTCCAGTAATCCCCAATAACATTCCGTTGTATTTTTGCCATATGCAACTTCGATTTTAATCCACGACCGCTAAACGCCTTTCCAAAACTTGCGATAAAAACGAAACACTACAAAACAACCCTTCTAACTAGATCCAATGTTTTCTGCGTTGTAAACTTCGACAACAGCGCCATCTCTCCACGCTCATATCCTATTTACGCATGCCCGCTCTTCTGCGAATTTCTAGATTAAATTCCCACAATTTTTTTAACCCTTGTATATGTGATTGTATTAATCTTTACAATTTTGTGAAAATAATTATACTTAAATGCAATGTGTCAATACTTTGGATAATATGTTTTATTTAAGTATTTATAACAAAAATGATAACGAGTAAGTGTTTGCCTTTATGTACGATTTACACTATCTACATCATGTTAAAAATGACAAAATTTAAAGGACATTTTTTAAAACTTTGGTCTTACCACGACCAACTTTTAACGTGTATTTATTGTATTGAAATTGTAATAATAAATAAATTAATTGTTCCTATTACTATTATATTAATGAGAGCACTTAAAAATTTGAGTTTTATTTTACTTCATGTGGGGAGTAACACGAGGAAAAGCTCTAAATGATGAAAATTTATGCACTTTTTAACCTGTTACTTTTTTGACTCACCGGAGCAAAAAAAAAATAATAATAAAAAATAATACATAAAAAAATATTTAAAGAAAAGAATAATAAAAGTTGAAAGTTTCAAAAATACAATTAAGGAGAATTTTCAAAAATGTTTCTTTTATTTTAAAATTTAAATTTTTGAGAAACTATGATTTAAATTAAACACTTTTACCTTTAAGTAATGCTTATAAACATCATATGTAGAAGTTCTAAAATGCCTCTAGTTTATTTAAAATTTTAAATTACGTTAGAAGCAGGTGTTATAGTTTGTTTTCCAAATTTTTTTTCACTGATTTTTATGAAATAACACCCCTTAAAACAAATTATTAATTAAGAATTTATATATATATATATATATATATATATATATATATATATATATAAACAAAAAATTATCAAATATATCATACTTCTCATTTCAGAAATACATTTTTAACTGCAATGAATTGCTTTATCGTTTTTATTGTTTCGAATTCGTTTTTCTTTAATAATTACAAATGATTCTATTGTCCTTAAGAGAAAGTCAAGTTTTTTTTTCTCGAATCAAAATCACAAAAGAATTTTTTGGCAGTCTTTTGGCTCTTTAAGCTGCAATTAAATATTCAAAAATGAATTTCTCAAAAACATTTTTATTAAAATAAAAGATAAGTTTCTTTAAAGCAAAACGAAACGAGAGGCAGAGATATACAATCAAAATTGCATTCTAAGCAGTAGAATAAGTAAGTATGTATTAAAGAACAACGCATTATTTATCCTTGGAGAAAAGACCTAAAAATTAACAGTTTTTGCTTCAAGAAAAATATCTGCCTGTAACATTTAAATTCAATATCTCAAATTTCTGAAAATACACTAAAATATTTTTTTTATGATTTTCTACTGCCTTTGACATTAAATGCAAAATATGTATAAGATTAAAAATATTTTATTCTTGTTTTAGGAAAAGAAGTGAAAATATATATTTTAAATTAAAAAATAGCAGATTGAGATTTTACGTCAATATTAATCGGTTAGATCTTATTATAGCCCATCCCGGATTTTTGAACTTTTTTGGTCGCCAAGCTGGGTCATAAGTATACCAAGCTATCTATCTTCTTTTATGTCTAATCTTATTTGTTTCTAATACATTTTATGATATTTTTGTAACCTTAAGTGTGGAATATGGCTAGAATGTAGAACAGGTGTCCCCTTGGATTTGGCGATGTTGATCTAGATGCCAGAATGAATTCTGCTCTACATTGCTTCGCTTCTGATTACTCTCGGAACACCTATCGCTATTTATAGGTAGTTTGGTGACTGATTCTGATCGCCAAAAAATTGGTATCGCCAAGGTCCACCTGCTCTACCCTTTAAACCGTTCAAAGTCAACTAATGCCAATATTCGGACTGTTAAAATCTGGCAAAGTGAACAAAAAATAAAGGTTTCCGGATTTGCAACTATAATTTTAAATTTAAACAAATTTAATTTTAATAGTTTTCAGGAAAATAATGTTTACAATTATAAAAAAAAATATTCAAAAATATATAAAGAGTTAGCTAACATAAAAAACAAAATAGTAAATTATAAATACCTACATAAAAATTATGAAATTAATCTTAAAAATCAGAAATAATTATTTTTCAATAAAAAATATATGTTCTATACTTTTGCTATTGCATTTATTATATTTCCCACTGATTATTATGTACGATACACACACACACACGACAGAAAGTACTTGAAATTACTTTGACTAAAATAAATATTTTTACTGCCTGGTATATTCGTGGTACTCATTTCTTTTTAATAATTAATAAGGAAAACTATTTTTTCAAAAAATCAGTTAACTAACTGTTTTTTTTCTAATATCGTTGGTTAGGACTAAAACATATATTGAATCATTGTTAAAGAATAATTCATTTCACACAAACTGAATGGAATTACTCACAAACAATATATTCCATTAATGTTGCAGTTTGTTAAATTGTTACGTCCTGTTGTGTGATAATTTTCTTTATATAAATTATCCAAAACCCTCTTTGTCTTTGGGTCCCAACTCCGGAATAACTAAATTTATTGTTACAAAGTCCCGAATGTGGTTTTAAAATATTCTCTCCCTACACTTTCCAGAACTTCTCACATTCATATTTTAGGCTTTCTGTATAGGCGCTGCAGACACACATTCATATTTCAACCCCGTAAACTGAAACAGTTCCTTCCGATTTCGAAAGACGAGGTTTTGAATAATGTTCTGACAGAATAATTCAGCCGACTCGAATTGTGTTCAGTGGATCTCTCACTCCCTGTGTGTGTTCGATACAAGAACTTTTAGTAAAACTTCCTCCATTTGGCGTCGATGTTAGAAATGCATTTTCAAACCATGCCAAAATGATTAGTGGAGTTTCGAAAATCTTATCAAAAGATTCTAAATCGAAACTCTCTCTGCCTTGTGATGAGAAATCTACTTAACTTGTGTAATGTATTTGCTAGGCTTGATCCGGTTCGTTGTTTTACCAAGGACACTCTTTATCGAATTCAGTGAATCACAAAAGAAAATTAAAAGTTTCGTCAGGATTAAATATTGATTTCATGAGAAAAAATACTTTAAGCCATGTATTGTTATTCAAAACATTAAATTTTATTGAAATTGTGTGTGTGTGTGACTACAACTTCCTCCAAAATTATTTTTACATTTGGAGTAAATATAAATGCAGTAAAATCCGGCGCTTAACGCACACTTTTAACCCCAAAAATAAGATCGAAATTTGCGGGTGCGCTTAATACATCGGGTATAAAAATGATACCTTTAAGAATAATAAAAAATCTGAACACATAAGAAAATTAGACTTCTGCATACATCGAAATACTACGTATTTTTGAGATGTGTCATTATTTAAAAAACTTAGAATTGAATTCAAGAATTATTCTATTTATTTAAAGCCTGGTACAGTATCTCGAATAATAAAATTAAAAACACAAGATCACTACATAAATGGTGTTTTTTAGAGGTATAGAACTTTAAATTGCAATAAAACAACGATGTATTAATCGATTGACATTAATTTTTTTTTATTCGAAAGATAATCTTGTGGCATTACATTTTAAATATGATTTCTGGCATATGCCTGCCACGGCTGGCTCGGATGTAGTCGAATCTGGACGTCCAATTTTCGACGACTTTTTCCAACATTTGTGGCCGTATATCGGCAATAACACGGCGAATGTTGTCTTCCAAATGGTCAAGCGTTTGTGGTTTATCCACATAGACCAATTACTTTACATAGCCCCACAGAAAATAGTCTAGCTGTGTTAAATCACAAGACCTTCGTGGCCAATTCACAGGTCCAAAACGTGAAATTAGGCGGTCACCAAAAGTGTCTTTCAATAAATCGATTGTGGCACGAGCTGTGTAACATGTTGCGCCATCTTGTTGGAACCACAGCTCCTGGACATCATGATTGTTCAATTCAGGAATGAAAAAGTTAGTAATCATGGCTCTATACCGATCACCATTGACTGTAACGTTGTGGCCTTCATCGTTTTTGAAGAAGTACGGACCAATGATTTCACCAGCCCATAAAGCGCACCAAACAGTCAGTTTTTCTGGATGTAACGGTTTGGACATACACTTGTGGATTAGCTTCACTCCAAATGCGGCAGTTTTGTTTGTTGGCGTAGCCATTCAACCAGAAGTGCACTTCATCGCTAAACAAAATTCGCTTATGAAAATCGGGAACAACGGCAATCTCGTTTTGGGCCCATTCGACGATTCTACGCCTTTCTTGATGATCGTTTTGATGAATTGCCAAACCAAACTGAGAATAAATCACTTGACAGCTGTTAAACCGGTCACCAACTTGAAAAGTAATACCAAGTTAATCTTCTATACCTGGAAAAAAAATACTCTTTACGTACATTTCGGGTTTCTTCGTTTAAAAGAAGGCACGTGTTATACGGTGAATTAATACATCGAAATTATAAAAAAAGGCAGCTTGAAAGTACGCCGGATTTTACAGCATATATATATATATATATATATATATATATATATATATATATATATATATATATATATATATATATATATATATATATATATATATATATATATACATATATATATACATATATATATATACATATATATATATATACATATATATATACATATATATATATATATACATATATATATACACATATATATATACATATATATATACATATATATATATACATATATATACAGTCAGGTCTCGTTTTATGCGGTAGATACGTTCTACCGAAAAACGCATATAAAAAAATCGCATTAAAAAAGACATTACTTGAATGGAAAAAGTAGAGATACGTTCCTTTTAGTTTTCTAAAATCGCATAAAACCAAAACAACTAGTTAAAATTAACTTAAACCCGCATAAAAATAAATTGAAGAAATAGGCTGCATGATAAATTACTTCGAATGTCTGAAAGAAATTCATACAAAAGCTAAAGAAAAAAAACTTGTATTCAAATCTTAATTCATTTTATTTTATGGAAAAGTAATACACATAGTTTTACATTTTTAATCATTATAGCTATCTGATAATGGTTGCACCGTTTGCGAAGTGGTTCCAAATCACCTTCATCATCAGAAGAGACTCTCTCTGCAATATATATTTGCGGTAAAGGCCACGGATTTTCACAAACTTCATTCTCGTTCTGTGTAGCTCTTCCTTTTCTGACAATGTAATCAGTAATTAAACTTTGCGATGAGGATTCTTTTATTTTTTTATATAGTTTACGATATCCAGACATGCAGTTCTGCAGCTCACGTTGTAATTTAGAGGCTCGTTCAGAATTGGGGTCATTAATAAGAAAATGATTTTCTTATTTACTGCAAAATTGAGGAGCTTCTTGAATTAATTTTCCAGTGAGGGGAGTTGATTTTTCTTCCTCGTCATTATCACCTTCTAGACATACGACGCCGTCTACAGTTAGATCTAAAGTTAAATCAATAATATCATTGTCACTTAATGCATCATCCACAAGAAATTCATCTATATCATCGTGGCTGAAGGTATTACAACCATCTCCTCCAATTTCATGTGCCAAATTAATTATTTCATCTGATAGTGTCGATGTTTGAGTAGTTGTATTGTCTGTCACACATGCTGGTCAAATCTTTTTTCAACAGGCATTTAAAGTTCTAGGTCTTATTTGAGCGGAAGCAGATGCAACACATGAATTAAACAATCAAAAATAGAAAATTGTGTTTCTACACATCTTTTACTGTTAAGGACTCATTTTCTAGTTTATTTAAGATGAATTTGTACGTTGTCTTAATATAATATTTTTTAAAAGTTGCAATTATGCCTTGATCTAATGGCTGAATAAGGCTTGTTGTATTGAGCGGAAGAAATACTAGTTGAACATTTTGATGTTCTAATTGTGGATGACTTGCTGCATTGACAACAATTAATAAAACTTTAAAATCGAGAGATTTTTCCTTCATATAGGCATCCACTTCTGGTACGAAACAATTATTGAACCATTCTGTAAAAAAAGCTGTTGTCATCCAGGTATTCGGGTTAGCCATCCAATGCACGGGCAGTTGTTTTAAATATTTACCTTTAAGGGCGCGTGGTCTAAGAGATTTTTTTATTAAGAGAGGTTTCAACATCCGATCTCCTGATGCATTGCTACAAAGTAATAAGGTGACTTGATCTTTACTTTCTTTATGTCCACTTGCAGTTTTTTTCATCCTTTACGATGCAAGTATGGTTAGGCAATCTTTTCCAATAAAGTCCTGTTTCATCAGCGTTAAATACTGTATCGGCAGAATAGTCCCCATCTTCAATAATTTTCGCTAGCTTCTCTGAAAATATTTTTGCTGCTCCTTCATCTGCTGTCGCACTCTCCCCCTGTTATTATAATATTATGAAGTGCATTTCTTTTTAAGAAGCCATCCTTTTACCCATCCTTTGCTAGCTGAAAATTCTTTTCCAGCTTGGGAAGTGGAAGTTGATGGTTCTGACTGTTTCATTGACTTATAAAACTGAAGAGCTTTTTCTTGATTAAATAACCGCTTACAGGAATCCTTCTTTAAACTTGTTCCTCAATCCAAATTGCGATGGCTCTTTCCGTTCTTTCTAATAATACATCCCTTGTGTACGATGCAAATTTGGTGCTTAATTTTGTACCAGAAATGACCAATTTTCTTATTGCAGCTTCATTCTTTTTAATTGCTCTGACAGTAGATTCGCCTAAATTAAGATGTTTTCCAATAGCCGTAGATCCTTCTCCTTTTCCTAAGCGATCTAAAATTGCAATTTTCGTTTCCATCGAAATTGACTGTCTTTGATGTTTTTTTCTCCCTTGGGCCAAATAAAATCTTAGAAAAGAAATTTAAAAAAATTACACTTACGATTTTCTCTCTCTGATGAAAAATAATATTTTACGACACTCCCCTTAAGTCCAGAAATCAAAATTTGCTGCTTATTATATTGCAACTTAAATTCGCCACACTTATTAAAGTGAAACTTTTATAAAAATGTACGAGGCACACAGCTAAGAGAAAATATAATTTCGAAATAATGATATCGTATCGGTATACTACAGAAATACTACTGAAATAACGAATGCGAATCTAAGACTGTCGCAGCCGAGCCGCAGACGTAAGCACCAAAAATATACGGAAATTCTCAGAATACTACGATCTACGTCTCAGTACAAAAAATAATAAAAATAACAAAAATCTAGAAATGTTTGGAATACAAACCGCACAACTTCAAAATCGCATAAAAACAATCCGCATAAAAAGAGACCTGACTGTATACATATATATATATATATAAAATATAAATATTTAAAAATTTACTTTCTTATGTTTTAAAAAAAAGTATTTCATATACCATATAAAACAGTGTATAACGCGCACTTTTCACACAAAAAATCAGATCAAATTTTACGGGTGCGCGTTCTACGCGGGATATAAAAATGATTGTTTTAAAAATAAAAAAAAGATATTAGTATAAGATATAACTAGACATCTACATTTAATAAAATAATGCTTATTTAAGGTATGCAACTACCCTAATATATAATTTTTTTTTTAAAAAAATGACAATTCTTTTTTGATTTTATTGTATAGGCCATTTTATTAACTTTATAAAAATACCATGTTTTCTATTTTCCATTCATTAGCACAAAAAACTGCACGTGTTTTAGTAAAAGCACATGCCATATCTTTACATAGATGTCAAACTTTAAAAAGCGTTTTACTCGAAATGAGTTATTTTCGAAAAATTCAAACGGGGACAGCGATTGCTCAAAAAGTTTTTTCAAATAATTTGCTGAATTTTTTTGTGTATGTTCCGTATTACAGTGAAAAAAGTTTTAACCTACAGTTTTATCATGCAGTGTTTTATTACAAAACTTAAGTACTTTATGTGATTTTAATCACTTTTTTTAAGGCAATTTCATATAATAACTAAGATAAAGTGCTATAGTTTTTGTAAAAGTTAAAATATATCGTATCCTGAGGGTCATTTAAAAAAGGAATAGCAAAGTAATATAGTGTGTTTTTTAGAGGTATAGAACTTTAAATTGCAATAAAACAACGATGTATTATTCGATTGACATGAATTTTTTTTTATTCGAAAGATAATCTTGTGGCATTACATTTTAAATATGATCAAGCAAGACGTAGATTCGTCGAATGGGCCCAAAACGAGATTGCCGTTGTTCCCAATTTTCATAAGCGAATTTTGTTTAGCGATGAAGCGCACTTCTGGTTGAATGGCTACGTCCACAAACAAAACTGCCGCATTTGGAGTGAAGCTAATCCACAAGTGTATGTCGAAACTCCGTTACATCCAGAAAAACTGACTGTTTGGTGCGCTTTATGGGCTGGTGGAATCATTGGTCCGTACTTCTTCAAAAACGATGAAGGCCACAACGTTACAGTCAATGGTGATCGGTATAGAGCCATGATTACTAACTTTTTCATTCCTGAATTGAACAATCATGATGTCCAGGAGCTGTGGTTCCAACAAGACGGCGCAACATGTCACACAGCTCGTGCCACACTCGATTTATTGAAAGACACGTTGGGTGACCGCCTAATTTCACGTTTTGGACCTGTGAATTGGCCTCTAAGATCGTGTGATTTAACACCGCTAGACTATTTTCTGTGGGGCTATGCAAAGTCATTGGTCTATGCGGATAAGCCACAAACGCTTGACCATTTGGAAGACAACATTCGCCGTGTTTTTGCCGATATACAGCCACAAATGTTGGAAAATCATCGAAAATTGGACGTCCAGATTGAACTACATCCGAGCCAGCCGTGGCAGTCCTATGTCAGAAATCATATTTAAAATGTAATGCCACAAGATTATCTTTCGAATAAAAAAAATGCATGTCAATTGAATAATACATCGTTGTTTTTTAATTGCAATTTAAAATTGTATACCTCTAAAAAAACACCCTTTACATCAAAATGGAAAAATTGAGAATTTGTTCATTTACTATTTGTACAGATTGGGCCCCGTTTATGTAATTTTTTTATCAATTTTTACCCATTTTCACCCATTTTAGTAGTAATACTTTATTTTTCTCTTCTTTAGCCTTTTTATCTTAAAATGTATTAAATAAATCTAAAAAAAACACACACACAAATCTCTATACATTTATTTTTTTTTAAAAAATTAAACAAAATCACTTTCTATACTGTCACTTTATTTTGCAATTCAGTCATATGTATAAACATAATTATATTAATTGTAACTATTTTATAAAAAGTAAATAAAATAAAATTTTTCTTTGTGTTGACCTAAGTAGGAATTAATTATTTTATATTACTTACTTAATACACGTGCACGTAATTTTAAAAAATTCCAATGGATCTAACTGTAATAAATAAATTTCCAATTCAAATTGTTTTTGTACTTAAATCTATGTTTTTTTCCCAAATGTTTTAAATTACATAATTATTACATGTAAAACGTACTCCTAGATTTGAATCCATCGTTTATGTTTCATTTATTTTATTTCCATCAACAATTCAGCTTCTAAACAGAGACAATTACAAGTACTTAAACATTTTACAAGCAATAACTGTCAAGAAAAGGGTATCCTACAAGTTTCCAATACCTCAGGTCTTTGAAAAGGTCAAGGAAGAGTTATATTTTTATGTGCTCATAAATTACAAGAAACATGGATATTTTGATAGTATTTTAAGTTATTTAGTTGGAAATAAATTTGTTGATAGATCTGTAGATGAAAAATTTCATATCTCATAATAGTTTAATAGAAGCAAGTATTCAATAATTTTACAATTATTTTCATTTCTTACATGTACATTTTCTAAAATTGGAAACTTTTGGGGTTGTTACACTTCTCTTACTTCTTTAGAATATTCCGCTTTAAAAAAACGTAACTGAGAAGAAATTGGAACACAATATTCCAGATTGTAATGTAGTTTCTTCATGTGAAGGAACCTAATTTATGTTCAAAATAATGGATTCGTATTTTGTTTTCTTAATATATAATAGGTTGTAAAATTGTGCTGCTATTTGAGAAAATATATTTCAGTATTGATTTAAGAAATACGTATTCTTGTTTTCAGACCTGTTTTCAAGATGAAATGTGACGACAGTTTAAAGGATAAAAACTCTCCCAAATGCTTTGAATTTCTGATGAGTTTGTGTCCGTAAGTTAATTTAAAGAAGCCAATTATCTGTTAAGATGCAATAAAGAATAATTTACGTTAAATTTCACAACGCGGATCCTTTTATAACTTTATTACTACAAACTATCAATTTATTTTCAAGATGAATTTTTGATTTAAAATTTCTTTACTTTGGTTAATGAGGAAAATTCAAGCATAATTTGTTAAAATAATGTCACGTTTACAAAAAATAAATAATGTATTGGAAACATTTATTTAAAATGCACTCAAATATAGATTGAGTAGAAGTATTTAGTTTCTGAAAGTTATTATTCTGGTAAAAAGTAACTTTAGCTGGAAACAATTCCGAAAGGAATGCATTTTTTAATAATTATAAGAAATCCCAGAATTAAAAATCGTTCAAAAAATTAACACCAAATATTTCTCCAAAAAAATTGAATAAACTGGGCCAATATTTAAGAAAATTATTTGCTTATCTTTATACAACAAAATTATTTTACGTCAAATTATTGTTGTGATATTTATTGTTAGTTTGTACTATCAAAATCAGTTTTATTAATGGAAAGTTAATGAACAGAAAGTTAAATGCAAACTTTATTTACCTCATTAACTATTTAAATGAATTAAAAAGAAAATAGGTGTACTTACGTACTATCACAACCGAATTGGAGACATTATATGAATCGAAGCACATGGTTGTCAATTCAGCACTTACTACACATGTAAGATCGAGTTTGCCAGCATGGCGAGTTATCTCAAAAATTGGCATTGTTGCGGTAGTACTTAAGTACTCAAAAAGTGCTGAGAAAAATAAGCCTCTTAATAAACATGCGTTTGAATACACTCGAATTTTTAAAAGTTCTGAATACTGATAATGTGCTACTTTTAAATAAAACGATAATTTTTTTTTAAAAAAATTACGCTTGACTTCCCCAAAAAATTTATCTACATTAAAAAAAATGATTTAAACATATTTAATTAAATTACCGCATATTCTTTAGTATAGGATAAAAATGTTTGGACATTTCTTCAAATCATTCTCTTTTTATAAAAAAAATGCTTCTATAAAAATATTATATCGCCTATATATAGCGCTAGAACTTCAATATAATGTCTGAACAAGGCATTTGAAAAATTCTCATTATTTCAGGTTTACAATCGATTGAAATAATAACGAGTGTTATTTGTTAAATTTTCTCTACTCGAATGTATTTAAATATGAATAAATTCAGTAAAAAACTATATGTTTAAAAATACTAGTTCATCCTTGATATGGAAGTCTAATATACATAGAGGCAAAATATAATTTCTCTCTTTGTAAAAAAATAATTTTCGTTATTTATGCTGTAACAAATTTGTTGGAAGCCCAGTAGCTGAGTGGTAGCGTTTCTCGCTTCCATGATACAGGTCCGGGGCTCAAACCTCGGACTGGGCAAGGTCGACTCAAACTTTCATCTATTCATTGGGTCGATAAATGAGTACCAAGCTTGCTTGGGAACTAAACACAATGGGATTTTCTCATCACACTGGTGGGCGTGGTAGCCTAGTGGTCAAGGTATAGAACAGGGGGTGGGCGAATCTTTATGGATCAACGTGCCATTTTTATCTAAATAATTGTTTAATGAGATATAGATGTGCCATTAAATAATTTTAACTTGTGATTATGGGAAGATAATAAAACTAAATGCTAACAACTCAAAACTCTTTATTTACTACGAAAAAATACCTTTTGCACTGTACAGTTTTAAATGTTTTGGTTATACATGTAAATTAAAGTAACATTAGTGTGACTTCTGTTGTTGCAGATTGGATGCCAAATAACATATACTAGGATTGCAAGATGTTACTTAAGTAGAATGCATGCTCTACTGGAGTCATCTGCCAAATGGTTTTTAAGAAATTAATTTTCTTTGCTGTGGTTCACTTTTCTTGGACAAAAAAGGATTTGTGATTTGTCTCAAAAGGCCGTTTTACAGACGATGTGTTCTGCATACAACTGTTCCAGAATATAAAACACACACTGATTTGTCCCCTTTACTAATCATGTCATATTTTTCCACATTCACCAAAATTGAAATTTTCAGTTACACTTACTGTTTTGCACTTTTTGCTCTTTTGCTGAACTAGCCATGTTGCGTAACAGTTGAAAATCGTAAATGTAACGCAAATAAACTTTAAAATACAAGTGGCGTCAACGAAATTGACTATGCTATGCATAGACAAATTTTGCATCATAAGCAACTACAGAATGACTAAGAGACAGTAACAAACGAGTGGGCTTCCCCCGTGACCGATCACTTGCGTTTGTTTGTAATATTTCATAGTCAACTTTGTTGTTTTGAAGTAAAATGCAAACCATTTTGAACGCTGGCGTGCCCAAAATATTGTGTCGCGTGCCATTGATGGCACGCGTACCACTGGTTCGCCATCCCTGGTATAGAATAATAGCAGGAATGTCATGAGTTCGAGCTCAGTATCACTAAAGACCCACCTGCAGGGGAGCAATGCACGTTAAATCTGTCGTGAGCTCAAACGTCCTCCCGGTGTAGTTTGGTAGTAGACAGAGGGTGGTGCCAGCTCAGGTCTCGTCCTCGTCACTTGACCATGGTTCAAAATCATGAGGTCCGTCGCCAAAAGCCCTCGTGTAGTTGAACAGTGCAACGGTAATATTCCCTCACTCACTCGCATCATACTGACTACCTGACCGAAACATCTGCTCATGCACCTCAGCGTCGAAGGTCAAGTATACTGAGTTGGGCGCAGTAGAGTTTGACTCTCATGGGCGGTTGTGCCACTGAGTTATGTAGCAAGTTTATTTATACAGGTCGTTGAGGCACGAACAAAAGGAAGTCGGGCCCCAACATGAAAACTAACAGGAATTTTCGAAATCCGATTATGAATTCGCGCTCGGAACTTGCGAATCGACCGAAATCTGGATTTCGGTGAAGATCTTGTAAGTTTCCGAGATATCTTGAAAAATCGGTGGTTTTTTCTTTTTCTTTTTTTTTTTGCAGGGGCGGAAAACCACACTCGAACCGGAACATCTTTGGAAGTTACGAGAATTTCGAAAAGCGGTCAGCGACGTTCGACGGCCCTCGTTAAGGTATAGTTAGTAAAGGTCGAACATAAAAAGTTGAATTTAATTAAACAGGAGCACCACACCGGAATGAATTCTGCAAAATAATGAAAATAAATTATCAATGAGTATAAACCGTTGTATAATTGGTACAGTGGGGTGTTTTCGCCGTTAGGTGGAGAAGGGGTATCCTCCCGTTATTATAAAAGCATTTTTCATAAAAAGAAAACTTCTTGTAAATAAATCATTCTTTCTTCGCTCTTTGCCAAAAAATTGCATTTAAATATTTTTTTCTCATAATAAAATTTTAAAAGCAATTTTATGTGTGCATTCTAATTCAACTGACACTAAATATTAAAAGAAAAATATTTATTAATAAGCTTTTTCAAAATCATGGTTTCGAATGTAGTCAGCCCCTTTTTTGAAATCGGTGAACACATTATTAAGGAACTAACGACTTGTTTTTATTGGTTAAACGTATCTTAAATAATTGAAAATATATCGAATCAGCTAACTTCGCTGCATGTACTTTAAAATCACCTTATTTTTATAAAATCTTATTTCATTTTCTTTTTACCCACTAAATCCTTTAAAAACGAATCAATTCAGAGAAAAGTATAAAACACCTTTAGAAATCGAAGTCAAAAACCAGATTTTTTTTTCCTTTTTGGGGATAAAACAGAGTTTTGGAACGAATCACTGATAAAAAATATTCCGCAAGTGAAAAAAAAATTTCACATCCGATAAAACCCACTATATTCGAAAAACCATCTATATACTAATGAAATTGAAAACGCCGTCCTATCTGCCAAATTCCATGAATACGAAGTGTACTAAAACACCCGAAGGAATTGTAAAAACCTTTTTCTTCCATTAAAATTGAAAAATAGAATTTTTATTCCTTCTTTCTTTCTCTTTCCTCTATCACGCCGAAGCTATGGCTTTCATGCTCTAAGCCGTATACACCTGAAAACTTTTCAACACTTTCTTTTCCGAAGGCCATTTCGTGGCAGCGAATTTGCGAAAGATTGTGCATCTTAGAATTGAGGCATTCTTTTTATTAGATTGCAAGTAGTGGATTTAGAAGATGGCAACAGGAATGAAATGGTATTCTAACTAATAGCATTTTATTGATTCCAAAGTGATGTGATTTGGGGAACAATGCGTTGTCGCTATTGCATTCACTTCAATTTCTCAAAGTATTAAGCCAATCGCATGGCTCCAATTCGTGGAATTTATGAAATATCACATATTGGATGGCAAGATTGGATAAACTAGATGCCTTCCTTTTCCTATTTCTGTGAAAATAATGCGTTGTGCCTCGAAGGAAGAATATTTGGATCGCTGGGTATTATTTACGGCAAAGCTTTTAAAAGATTATAGATAAAAAAACACGACGTTCAAACGTTAGATTAAGTTTTACAAATCGGAACGGATATCCATAATGTATGTCTCCATGGAGACTAGAAATCACTAGATTCCACGGAGACCCAAAAAAAGAACTAAGTTCAAAGAATAAACTGGAATAGAAAAATGTATTCAAAATACATCCATTGCTGACTTAATTATAGAAAAAGTGTACACCCAACATGTTTTACTCAATTTCAGAATAAAACGTTACACGAATTTAACGTTTATTACTATTTTTTGTACACAAATTCTTTGTTCTAGAATGAATTCTAAAATTTTGGGGATTCGTATACTTTAGATGAGTATGATTTGATCCAATTTATCACACTTAATGATAATAAAGTAGTCGATAATGGCGAAATGGAATGTGATGTTGTTTTTGACTAATGAGTTAGTTCGGGAGTAGTTGTACTTTGCCACATGTAGGGAACAACAGTTTCTTACTCATAATTCTGAAGCAGAACGTGTATTTAAAATTCAACGTAATCATAATTTTTGTGTAGCAGGATACCAAGAATTGTATAAGCTACTTGAGAAATGAAAGAAACAGCCACTTATAACAGATGACAACGGCAACAACAAAAGCTGTCTATTAGTAACGAACGAAATTCTTCAATTAAATCAAAAGCGACAGTTGTGCTAGATATATCTGGCACATATGCTGATGAAAGAGTTTGGGATCCACTTCGATACAAACTTGGATGATTGGTATCAAATAGTGATTAATAGTTGTCAGTACTTTTATTCTTAATTTCAATTTGAATTTTTACATGTTGTATGTACTTGCAGACTGAATTTTCACTGCAAAATATTTGTAAAACATTTTGTAATAAAAATGAATTTTTTTTATAAATAAGTAACATGGAATTTATTAATACCTTTATTACTTTTTTTGAGATAAAAAATTAGAGATTTTTCATCTTACGAGATTTTTTAAAATTGCGAAACATACTCCCAAATTTGAAATGCGTGATACGCATTTTGCACAGTTTTCTAATGAACGTATCTAATGCGTAAAAAAAGTTGGGCGTATTTTTTTTAGTTTTATATAACACCACAGCATAAATTTTCTCAGAATAACTAATACACAATTAATTTAAATTCATACTTTTATGTAACGTATATACCTCAATATAAGCTGATTCGAATATAAGCAAATATTACGTTTTTTCTACAAAAATTCAAATCAAACTAAAATTCGTATATGACTTGAAGTCTTGTAAACTTTAATCATGTCTTCATGAATGCAAAAATGTTCCGAGTGGGTGAAATAAAATATCCTACAATCAAATTGATGTAAATTAATACACCTAGTAATCCGGTCTAAAGCTCACACAATTTTTTTTTTTTGTTTGCATAATCAACTTATACAAATAAATTTCCGATTATATATATTTTAGTATGTTTTTGGTGAATATTAAATTAAAGATTAGCCTTGCATTTGAATGATGTTTGAATTATAATGATAAAAAAAATTTTTTTTTCCTTACCACACCGATCATAACTTCCATTCATCTTTTATGACAAAACTTGGTATTTATCCGTTTTGCCAGGCGTAAATATCGCCAAGCAGGAATGATTGGCGACAATACGCAACATAAACATGAAAACAATGTTAATCCATATTTTCTCATTAGTTTTTCATTTATTTTTTATCTATTAAGTAAAATCCATTGCTGATAAGAAAATATCGCAACTTTCTTGTAAAATGTGGTTGTAAAAGTTTACCAACGAGAATATTTCGCTTGGCGTGGGTTGTATCATTTTTGACGATTTTATTGTTTGCCCCGGCAAAACGAATTTTTATAATAACTAGACGTACCCTAAATGTCATAAATAATAGTAAATAGTAGTTGCTTTAATGTATATGAAAAAATATTATAGTTCACCACAATTATTAAATACATTTTAATTTTATATAATCGCTTAGAAATGAGATTAGTTAAAAATCAATATCTATTCAATTTTATACAAAATTCGAATAATCAAGAAATATTTACTGATGTAAAAACACACATTGACCAAGGCATTAGAAACCTTTGAGATTTACATTTGAATGCGTGCTAGGGATGAAGTAAGTAATTTAATTTTTTATGTGGTGTGAGCTGCACGGTGTTTGAATGCTAATATAAATAAGCAGTAAGAGTCTTTTCATGATGAATGAAGTAAGATGGGACGATCTTCCACCATTTAAAAAAAAGCTTATTGTTGGCGACCGTTTGACAGGGATCTGGATTTCGAAAACAGAGGATCTCACTGGGTGGTCAAAAGCAGCCACATCAGAGGGGTTTTCAAAAGTTAAAATCAAAACCCACAATCTTTCTCTATAAAACGTAACGTAACTGCGGTTTAAGTATAGTTTTCCAAGAACTGATCGGCCTTAAATCCGACGAAATATACGATAGAAATGAGATGCTACTATATTTTAACTGACACAAATCGTGTCACAAACAAGACTCTTCCCCCTCGAACCATACGCAGAGAACTGCAGAGGATAGTAAAGCTTAGTTGGGTGCCTGATAGAAAACCACTTTTTTCTGGCCAAAATACAAAAATTCTTTTGGAATAGGTATTGGAAATGGTTGACGTGGTCGGATATAGACCTTATTTTGAATCGATGGAAGACGTCGAATTCGGCGAGAGCCTCACGAAGCCATGAATCCATCTTACCTTACTCGTATTGTTCAAGGGCTTGGTAGGAGTCGCATGATATAGGACATGTTCAGTGAGCATGGAAGAGGTACCCTTGTGTTCCTCGAAGGTGTGACGAATCTGTAAGGAACCTTTCCATTAATCTTCTTAGGCGTCTTTCTGGGGAATAAAAATTCGCGTTTATTTCCAATCAACTCCAAAAAGAAGTTTGGGATATTTAAATTAGATAAGGTATTTAAGTCGAGGGTTGCGAGATAGCAAGAGAGATGAGGGTAGGCTATTGAGCCAACAACGTTAAAAGCAAAACTAGAAGATTCAAAGAGATTAGATTCGTGAAGACGTCGTGTTGCTAGACGTACCGTAAAGCTGATATAAGCCAGCGGTAAATATAATTCACGTGCGCTTAAAGTAAGCGTCAGTTTGTGATGCTTAGTTAAAGTTAATGACAATTAAGATTATTCTTGGATCTCCTATTTCGGTAAACCTTACTTGAGTTGAGCTAGATTAGTAATTAATTGTATTCTCAGTAATTTAATTTAATTTAATATAAAGGCAAATCCCTTTAGAAGACGTAACATTATTGTATTATTTGTTATTAGAGATTTTTCAGGAAATTATAACAAAAATAAATAATATTATTTTTCAAAATGGCTTTTGGCGGTTCTTTGCCTCAAATTAATCTTGGTGTTTAAGGTGTGACCCAGGGGGGTCATCACAAAGGTACTTCATGGACGATAATAGAACTATATATATATCAAGCCAGAAGTGTTCATAATTTGTTCGCTGAACGTCAGTCTCACTTTCAACACCTTGTGACGAATCTATACGGAACTTTATCACTAACCTTCTGAGTCGACCTTTTTAGGGAAATTTAATTCCCTACCTATTTCCAATCAACTACAAAAAGCGGACAGGATTCCTTGTTATGCAGATTAGATTCAGTATTTAAGTCAAACGAAATAGTAAAGTTAGGGCAGTAGGAGATAGAGATTGTAGCAGAAAGTTATAGTGGATTTAAATTGAAGATTTCTTGTTAGAGATATTTAATCTCAAGAATTGAGATTCCGAACGGTAAATATAGATTTGTGTTTAAAGTCTCATTAAAGTTTTAAGAGTGAGATTAAAGTTAAATGCTCAATAAGAACATTATTAAATATAATTCTGGGATCTCTTATCGTGGTAATTTCTGCGTGATCGTTATTTAATAAATTAATTAATTGGATCATTAATTAATTAAGTTAATTTAAAGGATATTACCTTTAAAACCTCATAATACTAGTAGACTTATTTGTTAATAAGTCTTTGATTTTATTTGGGAAAGATAACCAAATAAAGAAAGTTATTTATAAAAATGGCTACTGGTTCTTCTGTGACTCAAAATTATTCTCGTTCTCAAAGTGAGGTCCTAAGGGACCTTCACAACCTTACCTCGCCACCTCATATCGCTGATCCTAGCCCCATAGAGAATGTGTGGGATATGGGGAAAACACACATCCGATTGCAATCTCCTTTTCCATCTTATTTACAAAATCTAAAAAGCTGTATAGACACATAAATACACTCCAGATGTCTAAACAAATCAGAGCAATTTTCCGTGGAAAAGGTGTTAAAACAAATACTGATCTTGAGTTTCTAATGCATTGTCCTGTGTGCGTATTCCTCACAAGATTTTTCACTTAGTTAACTACCGTAAAGTCCGGCGTATAACGCACACATTTAACACAAAAAAAGGTCGAAATTTGGGGGTGCACGTTATATGCCGGGTATAAAAATGATAGCTTTAAAAATAAAAAAAAGATGGGGGCATAGGGAAAAATTAGATTTCTATGTTCATCAAAATACTATTTACGTAAAAGAAATGACATTCCTCATTAAAGCAGTGTGGTTCTAGAAATATAGTATTCTTTCTAAAGCTTGGGATAATAACGCAAATAAAGGACTTCAAAACATAAGAGCATCGCGTAAGCACATAGGTTTCTTCGTGGAAAAAGGGGGTGTACGTTATACGGCGAATATACCTAAAAACTGAAAATTGCAGCTTGAAAGTGCAGGTGCGCGTCATACACCGGATTTTACGGTATATTATAATTAAGTTTGGTAAAAAAACATAAGAGTTACCTCTAACATTTTGTAATATTAATATTTTTATGCACTATGGTATTAATATTCTGTAAATAGCGATAAGGAAAACTACATAAAACAATTACGTAAACCAAAACCAAATTTTTATTTACTTAATCCCTATTTTTAAGGCAAAAAAGTAAAAAAAAAACACTTTTACTTTCCCCTTTTGGCAATAAAAAATACATCTATACAGAATTAATTTTTTTCTACTTTGTTCAAAGCGTTTCCACTCGGTAACAGTTTCTTTTATACTCGACAAACACATTTCTTTTCAAAGAAGAATCAGAATTGCTTTCTTTTTTCTCACAAAGAAAAGGTTTCATCCTCCAAAATTGCTTCTTAGCCCAACGCTCAACAGTTGGTAAGAACCTTAACGAGGAAACAAATCTAATTCTTTAGGCTTCTTTTCTTTAAAAAAAAAAACTTTTCTTTAAGAGTTTTAAGAAGTGAAAGGCGATCCTATTTAGATGAAAAAATTGCGGCGTGGCCCCTAACTGAATTTGCTCCCACGAACTACTGAAAACGAAACTTATGCAAACTTATTTACCCCATTTACTGAAAATAGCATTTGAGCCCTCACGTTAGGATGACTTTTTAATGGAAACTTAACACCAGAATGTTGGGGTTTTTTTTAATAAGGGGCGAAATTTCACAGTCAAGCTCTAAAACGTGAACCTGACTCTTTTATAAATAGCTTTTCATTATGTTAGTGCTTCAGATAACTCTTAAAAGCTTTTTTCTTTGGACTTTTTTTTCCTGTTCTTTTTTTATCGTTTGGTTTTTATTTACGGAAGTTTTTTAATCAAATGGGAAGTTTACTGTGTTATGGTTTAGGACGGTTTTCGAAAAAGAAAACACTTGCGTTTTTCTTATAAAAAACAAATTTTAAAGAGAGCGCGCTAAGTTGTTTTGGAAAAGCACCTGAAAAACTCTTCTTTTATCGGTTTGGGCTTTCGAAGTTTACTTTAGGGGGAGAAGAATAGTGTAATTGAATTACACCACGCCTTCAAGAGAACCGAAACTTTTCCGTTCTTTTATAAACAGTTTTTCCACTTTTCCTCTGAAAGGTATGCTTGGAAAGTTAGGTTTTTTCTTATTTTCTATATCGTATATTCTAGTAAAAACAACATTTATCCGCTATCAAGATTTTAATAAAGTTTGAAAATTTCTTTGGTAAACATAATTAAGTATGATTTTAATATCGGTTGTAATATATCATTCTAAGGAGAAAAAAACGTGATTTGACTGAACTTTTGTAGTAGAACTTAACTTAAGACTAGTTTTTATAATTAAAAATTATTTAAATATTGCTCTCCTCAAATTTGTATTTATATTTTTTTATTCCGTTAATGCCCTCATATATTATAATATCAATATTTTTTTAGTTTATTATGAAAGACAATAAAAACATTAAACATATATTACAGATTATTTCATAAGTTTTTGAACAAGACTTACACTAATACAGAATGCACTCACAAGATTTTTATAAGTACAATTATCATATTCCGACACGCAATATTATTAATAAAAAAAAACTTTGAAATAAAAATAAAAAAAAGAATGATTTTTTTTGGATTATAATAAGATAAATGATTTACAAAATATGTACACGTTTTTACATGTCATGAGGATATTGAGTTTTTAAATGAGCATATAAATGTCTGCACATGTAATGCTTCGAAAACGGAGACTTTTCATATCAATAACGTCTCCTTAACTTTTAATCTAATTGCTATTTTTTCACGCAATACTTTTTCTGAATTACTACATCAAAAATTAAAGAATATACAAATATAAAATGCACAACTTTGGTAAATTTAATCATTTAAAACAAAATAATTAAGTTGGTACTTTAAATTACCGTCAGTAAATAAAGGTTTAAAATATTCTCATAATACAAAATGACGATATGATTTTTTAACAGTTTTAACCCTTAAAAATGCTAAATAACCATGGAACATTAATATTTTATAGCGCAAAATATTTATTTTTAAAAATTATAAAATCTTAAAAAAACCATTTGCTTTTTTAGACATAAAAGCGGTATTACACATAAGCTTAATTTGATGATATTCAAAGAAACCATTCTGTAATAAATCCAAAGCCTCTTGATGACTGGGATTCTGTTTTTCAGACTTTCTACAAAAAGAAAAAATAATAATATTAGCACCTTGAAAGCCTCCTATTATTGTAAAATCTCGGTTAAACATAAAGAAAACAAAATTCTGTCAATTTTTTGAAGAAATAATAGGTATTTCATTTAATTGTATGCAAAAAAAAAAGAACCAGCTCAGACTCTAACTTCAACATTTTTTTGAAAATATTAAAATAAAACAATAAAAAAGCAAAATAAATAATTTAAACTAAAAAGAAAAAGCATAGTTCTGCATTCTGCTCCACTATATTAATAACGCTACAACACAAGAAAAAACAATAAGCTACACGAACGAAATAAAAAAAAAAAAAACCGAAGTCCTTGCTCTAACATCCAGTATACTGTCCGTACTTATAAGTACCACATAGTTATTCAGCTGTAAAATTACTTACATACACTGTTCATTTAAAATAAATAGTCGAATAGTTTTCTAAGGTCTTAACTAACATGCAAAAAAAAAAATAATAATAATACACTTACCTTTCAACATTAACTACTTTTTCGGAACAAAAAGAACAAACTTCGCAATATTATCAAATTGTCAGCTGAAAACGCAACTTCTGAATTAAAACTATTCGCCTTCCTCTCTAAAACACTCAACATAGAGCCTCTGCTGCTGCATATCCTGGAAGAGTGGAACTAAAGAATATTCCTGATAAATATCGTTAAAGTTTATGTATACTTAAAAATGGTTTTTCTATGTAAGTTTAAAGAGGGTGGTACTCATAAGTACCTTCGGCAGATAAATGATTAAACCCACTTACGAGTCAATTTTCAAAAATTTCGTTTTAAGTGCATCTTTTCTGAGCAAAAGTATTATATGCTTACCAAATATGTAAATCTAATGTTTCAAAACGGGAATTTATGTCTACAAATTCCTTACAACCTCTTTGGGTGTCGAACTTTAAAAAATCTGCTTTTAACTACATAATTTCTCTTCTCTACTTAACACAAGAAACACATTTTCCAATCCAAGTCTCTATGTCTAATATTTGGAAAATGAGAATTTTCTTTAATCTGTGACAACCCCTTAAGCCCTATGAGACTATTTGAGCAAATCCCGCTCTTAACTGATCTTTACTCAACAAAATAAGCCTGTTTACCAAATTTAAAGTCAATACGTCTAGTACCTCGAAAATTGGAATTTATGTATATAATTTTCCCTACATTCCTCATAGGCTCAATTTTTTAATAACCCATTCTTAGCTGATCTTTTCTTGAAAAAAAAACAGTAAAATTTCTATTCTATAGGTCCAAAAGTTCTGGGGATTTCGTGACGAGTGTGTTTCTATTTTCTTTTATACGAGGAGTGACTCAAAAACCTTCAGAATAGTCCCCTTTGGAATTCACATACATCTGTATTCGGTGCTACAATGATGGTAACAGTTCTGAAACGAAGTCTTTGGAAGACACTTCAGGAGATTTTCCAGTTTTGTCAGAACCTCTTCAACTGAGAGAAAATGGGTTCCCTTTAAGCAAAATTTAACTGTATTAAATAAAAGCAGTTGAATGGAGCCAGGTCTGGCGAATAAGGAGGATGCTCCATCGAAGTAACATTTTTGCTGGTCAGAAACTGCTTGACAACTAAGGTCACGTGAGTGGGTGCATTATCCTGGTGCAACAAGCCTCCT
This sequence comes from Trichonephila clavipes, assembly GCA_019973935.1. Taxonomy (NCBI): domain Eukaryota; kingdom Metazoa; phylum Arthropoda; class Arachnida; order Araneae; family Nephilidae; genus Trichonephila; species Trichonephila clavipes. Next base: position 12,794 of record BMAU01015318.1, on the reverse strand, counting down.
TCACTCCCCAACTACGACCATTTTTTCCTAATTTCGTCACGAAGTCTTTTTAATACTTCAATGTAGTTGTGTTGATTAACAGTCTGACCACCAAGAACCCATTTAATCATTACAATTTCATTAATGTCGAAGAATACATTTAACATTGACTTGCAATTTGTACCCAGCACGTTTATCGTCTTCCACACTGCCCCTTTCTCCGCTAAATCAATTAAATTCAATCAAACATACACCATTCACATTTTAAATGTTTCCATGGCTGATTTTTTAAGTTTCACAAGAAACTTAATGTTGGTTCGCTCTCTGATCTGATTTTACATTAGACATTTTTCTGGCAGAATGCAGTTGCACGTGTTCACTCAATGATGCAGTACTCTCAATAGGCGCTGTCAGTTAATTCGAAACTGGTCTCATAGATAGAGGAGGCTTGAGGGAAGAAGTCACAAAAACGTTACCAACTTCACTCTTTTTTCAAGCTACACACTTTGTATAATTTTTTTTGCGTCCCATGTCGCATGTATATAGATTAAAACATATAATAAATGTATTAAGAAAAAAAGAAAGCATTATAAAAAATTCCCATGTTCTTTTCTTTAATTTATGTATTTGATATAGTTGCTTTTATTAATAGCATAATGCCGTCTGAACTTAGTATATGTAAAATGATTACATATTATTGCATTTTTGTCTATAATTTTGTTTATAATACATGGATGAATTTTATACCACAGCAAGCAAGTAGAATTTTATTTAAAAATATGTTCTTCTATTTATCAGTATTTCTGAATTTTTATGCTGAATTGTCATTTCTTTGAATATGTTCAAAAGCATAATACATGTTTTATTAACTTTTTTTTACTTTTATTGAATGAAAAACGAATATTATAAGACACAAATATCTGATTTTTTTTTTTTAAAAAAATGTATATAAAAGCCTAAATTTTATTTATTTTCTGAAGACAATTTTATGGCTGGGAGATATATTTATTAGAACAGAATTATTGCAACAAAATCAATATACTTAGAGAAATAGAATATATACAAGAAATATAAATAAGTTTGTTGAATACCAACCCTCTAATAATAAATCCCTGAAACATTTACTTTTAAATGTAGTTTCAATGTTTAAAAATATCACTTTTAGTTATGTTTAACCAAACAAATTCATGAGACAGTTGAAATTAATTCAGATTTTAAACACAATTATAAAAATCCGATTCAATATTTGACAAAAAATATTTATTCCGAACTTGTTAAAGAAAGATTTTTGCTTCATTGAAATTACTTATTTATTTAACACTTTATTACAAAAAGTTTCTGCTTTAATCTAAGTATTGGATTTTTAAGTATAAAAGCGTTATTTAAATATTTGCTTTACTAAGAAAATATATTCAATTCACTCTTTTATGGAGTTTCTTTTTGTGTAGTATTAATTTCTTTGGATTTACATCAGTTTTTTTATCTTCAAATACTCCTTTAAATATTCCACAAAAATTAATAAAAATTAGGGTTTGTCGATGAATGAAATTATAAAATAAATAAGAAGCTAATTTACAGTTTTTAAAACAAATGCAAACAAAAATAAATAATTTTTAAAAATTGAAATTTTTAAATAAAAACTTCTTATTCTCTCTGGGAAATGAAGGGTTTGGAAGAAATACTAAATATAAAGGGCATTTAAAAAATATATATCCAGCTCACAAAAAGTTTTAAAATAAATAAAATTGTGAACAGTTTTCTAAAATACATTTTGACTTTGTTTAAAGATATACATTATTTCAAGTCATGTGCAAAAAATATTGTCCTCATAATAATACTGTTTGAACAAGACTAAAAAATGAAAAATTTATTTTTGGTTTCATTTGTAACGAAACTATGGTTCACAGTGTCAGTGAAGGGGTAAGGGGGTATTCTAGTCTAGAAATTTGAAAATATCGATTTTTTTCATTAGCATTTAATATTTAAGAATATGTACTTAAGAGTATTTTTCAAAGTCATAATTATTTTCGGAGATATAGGTATTTTAGTGACTTCGCATATAAACTGACTCGGTCGGAACGAATCGAATAATAGACGATTGTGTTACCTCGTGAAACCATTCATACTCTTTATATTATTGAAGGAAGATAAGAAACGGGCACCTTCCGATTAGCCATCACACCAAAATGATCGTCATCGCGTGTTGGCTATTACTGGTTTATATCGATATCACACCGCCACATATACATGTTTTAAAATACAATAACCGAAAATCACTTTTATATACTTTAAAGTAATCTTTTATATTTAGTATACAGTTAAAGAGACCGTTTAATTCTTACCTACAAGCAATGTGGACGCGCGTGTTTTGAGTGTAGTGTAAGTGTAAAATATGTTGAGTGTTAATTTGAAATATGTTTTGTAAGTAAAATTGACAGAAAAGTAGCACTCAGAAAAACGAGTTTCAGACACTTCAAAGGAGGAAAGGAAGAAAGGAAAATGCGCGTTTCAAAGTTGGATAAGGCCCAGTCTATAAAGCAGGAATAGCAAACTGAAAAAAATGACCTTGTATACCACTACCATTGTATGACTGAGTCTGCGAGTAATATGACCCGAAACGTTAAACGCGTTTTTCTCGAAACTATTATATCTTCAGTTCTACTGAACCAATTTGCTTGAAATTTGATGTCTTTTCTGCATTATATATATATATATAACTAAATTTATACTAAAATTTCAATTTGTACTATTTTTTAAAAATTTATAAAGCAAAAAAAACTACAACTGGAAACTGGTAAAAAAATGTATTTTTATTTCAGATAGCCACTATTTTCTGCAGCAATTTTTTTTTTTTTTTTTTTTTTTTTGACGTCTTCAAAGTTTGGGTGATAGCAGCATTTTTTTTGGATAAAGAATTACTTTTTTTTTGTTCAGATTACTATGTAGGTTACAATCAGGACAGGTAGAGCGTGCCATTTCTTTGGGAGAACCCCCACTTCATCAGCCTATGATTTTTTAAATTCTTAATATTTTCCGTCGATTTTTTGTTTTTTGTATTCTTCAAACATTAATAAATATCTGGTAAAATAATGCCTTGTAAAAATATTCTTTTTTTATTGCAAGTGATAAATATCTAAAATTCATGCCTCTAGACTAGAATACCCCCTTAAATTTTTTAAAAAAAGAGATGAACTTTAATAGAAAAATAGACTTTTACATAGGTCGAAGTACTATATATATATATATCTATATATATTTATTTAAAAGAACTCAGATTCCTTTTAAAATTAAGGAGTAGTTTTAGAAGCATATTATTATTATTATTTTAAATTTGGAATAATGTTGTTGGTTCCAATCCCCTTGGAGCATGAAAGCATACACCAAATCCATTTGACCTTTCCGCATAATAGTGCCATACAGCAGGTCTTCATTTTCGAACAACTGTCGCAGGGAAATGTCCCAGCAGTCCAGAAGATGAGTAGGAGAAACAGGGAGAGAGAAGAGACAGGTAAAGGAAGACTTTACCCCTGCATAAAAGTCATACTACGCAGGTGACCGCTTCTAATACGCCTATGCCAAGGCCGTCTGATGAGCCCTGGAACTCCTACACTGTAGAAATATGCCAGGACACTTAGCTCCGTACCAGTGGTGAACAGAAGAGTTTCACCGAGTCACATTCATTTTAGTTGTTTGGAGGGAATGAATTTCCTAATGGCTTAAAACAGTGGAACTGGGGTTAGAGAGATCATAACCTATACCAACCATCTCATCAACTGCTTCATTCCCAGGTACACCCACATGCAATGGTATCCACCGGTAACAAACTTGTTTCACCTGACCAAGCCTAGCTAATTTGGATAAAATAGCTAGACCTACTGGTTAATCCGTAATTTTTGGCTAATTCTTCAACTATTGGATGGAGTTTCTGCTGTCTGTCAGGATTCAGATACTGTCCTTATAAGAGTTGAGAGCATGTTCGAGAGCACTACTAATAGCGATGAGTTACGATCTAAAGACAGAACAGTGGTCAGAGAATGTATCGGGACGCTTGGAATAATACCTCGAATAAATGACTTAAAAACATAATAACATTGCAGACGTACATTTCAAGTTTCTTCGTCAACACGGGGGTGATGTTACGCGAAGAATATACCTAAAAATAAAAAAATTGCTGCTTGAAAGTATGGCTGACCATTATACACGCCAGATTATACGGTAAGTGTATTCTTGTATTTTTGGAAACACATTTCCGTCAATTTTGTTGATCTTGTGGCACTTATGCTTATGTATGGCAAGTAGATATTGTTTTATATATTGATTTTACAATGTTGTCAAGTATTATTTGTATGACAAAACATTCTTCATTTTGATACAGTATTTTTTTCGATTGTGATTAATAATTGCAATAACTGTCTTCGAAAATTGAATAATAACCTTGCATGAAATGAAGCACAAAAATTCTAAAATTAACTCCCTTTTAAAACTAATTAAATTGTTATTATTTCATTTAATATTACATTTAAAGCATGCTGAACGAAAAATTAAATAAAATACATGGATTTGACACATTTCACGCAAATTATCCATAAGACATCGTCAATCAAACCGTGGGAAGTGCTCCCTTGGGGGGCGCAATAACCCTATGTGTGGGTACGAGCAGATCAAAAAGTCGAAAATAAAAGATTATTTTCAAAAAAATTATTAATTTACTGAAAGGAATTTATGCAAAATACATTCAAACATAATAAAAATAAAATACAATTAATAAAAAAAAATATATATAAAGGGTGTTTTTTTAGAGATATAGAACTTTAAATTGCAATAAAACAACGATGTATTATTCGATTGACATGAATTTTTTTTTATTCGAAAGATAATTTTGTGGCATTAAATTTTAAATATGATTTCTGGCATATGACAGCCATGGCTGGCTCGGATGTAGTCCAATCTGGACGTCCGATTTTCGATGACTTTTTCCAACATTTGTGGCCGTATATCGGCAATAACACGGCGAATGTTGTCTTCCAAATGGTCAAGCGTTTGTGTCTTATCCGCATAGACCAATGACTTTACATAGCCCCACAGAAAATAGTCTAGCGGTGTTAAATCACAAGACCTTGGAGGCCAATTCACAGGTCCAAAACGCAAAATTAGACGGTCACCAAACGTGTCTTTCAATAAACCGATTGTGGCACAAGCTGTGTGACATGTTGCGCCGTCTTGTTGGAACCACAGTTCCTGGACACATCATGATTGTTCAATTCAGGAATGAAAAAGTTAGTAATCATGGTTCTATACCGATCACCATTGACTGTAACGTTGTGGCCTTCATCGTTTTTGAAGAAGTACGGACCAATGATTCCACCAGCCCATAAAGCGCACCAAACAGTCTGTTTTTCTGGATGTAACGATGTTTCGACATACACTTGTGGATTAGCTTCACTCCAAATGCGGCCGTTTTGTTTGTTGACGTAGCCATTCAACCAGAAGTGCGCTTCATCGCTAAACAAAATTCGCTTATGAAAACGGGAACAACGGCAATTTCGTTTCGGGCCCATTCGACGAATCTACGCCTTGCTTGATGATTGTTTTGATGAATTGCCAAACCAAACTGAGAACAAATCACTTGACAGCCGTTAAATCTGTCGCCATCTTGGAAAGTAATGCCAACTTAAACTTCTATACCTGGAAAAAAACACTCTTTATATATACTTATAAATATATCAGTACCGCACAATGTATTTGCTAATTAACTTATCAGTACTAAGTGAAGAACAAGTTTAATAATTACTAGAAACTCCCACGGGTTTGTCATATACAAAATTTTATACAAAATTTAAGACTTATTTTGATAATTTGAACGGCTTATAATTAATGTCGCATTGTAGCTTTAACGTTAAAGTACACAATTGAATCCAATTAATTGTTAACATATGGAGAGAGGCGCGATGGAAATTATGATTTAAAACTGGGTCGCAGGTGTTTAAAGTTTGAGAAACTCTGCCTTAAGTTACATTCGGAACCGTGATTTTCAAAAGCGCATAAATGGATAATTTTCAAGATATTTAGTGTCACTCAGATTAGAATACATGCGTAAAATTGTTTAAAGGAGTTTTGACAAAAAATGATTTAAATATCTATACTGACAATGTTAAATTGGCTGTTTTCGACGTACCTTTTCTCAAAATGTTTTATGTACATGCTTCTAAAATTTTTCATACTATTAAAGTACACCCTCTCATAATACTAAAAGGGAGTTTTCAGCTTATTTTGAATTTTTATAATAAATTATGAAATATTTTAACAAACATTGCAAAGTTTGACCCATTTTTTGACTTAAAAATTTGTAAAAATTAAATTTTGAGTTTTTTACAAAACTCATTTTAGTATATATTATATATCATTATAAATAATTCAAAAAAAATTTACATACCTGTGAACAGTAGTTTTCTAGAAACCAGTGTACTATTTGACGCACAATAAAATTTACATTTTGAGATAAATTGATTTTAATGTTTACAGTTAGACTTAATCCATAATTGTCGATTGAAAGGAAATAAAAAAAAAAAAAATGCCAATTTAAACTAAAAGATACATGTTGTGGTTTATATCAGTCGTTAAGGAATAAAGAAGCAAAAATCAAATAATTAAATGTTTACAATTTGTCAAGATCCATTAAAATGGGTGTGGCCCAAATTCAATGATTATTTAAAAATACATTTTAAAGGCTTCTAAATACCCTAGAGGTTAAAATAAGGTGTTTTTTAGAAGACGTTCTATACAGTTTGAAAATGAAAAATATCAAATTGTCAAAAAAATAAGATTTTATCTTTCCAGTACCCTTATTATTTGACAAAATACGTTTTAAATATAATATTTTGGCGTGAAAAATTAACTGATGGAATAATCTTTTATCCAAATGTTCTCCTTTTGAGAAAAATGCTTCAATAGAATAATACTTTGCCTGTATATAGCTCAGACCTCCGTTCAGAGGCTCAACTAGAATTTTAGTTATATATAACTTAAAAGTGGGTTTATTCATATTTTACGACAACAGAGGGGAGCAGTTTTAAGAAAAACACGCGAATAAGTATTTCAATGGGTGATAACTCTGAAAATAATGTGAATTTTCAAAACTTATAGTTGAGCCTCTGTAGAGAGGTCTGAGCTATATACAGGCAAAATATTATTATAATAGAACCATTTTTCACAAAAGAAGAACATTTGGAAAATAGATTATTCTTAGTTATTTTTTTGACAAAATATTATATTTAAACCATTTTTTGTCAAAATGTCCTTAAAACAATTTTACGCATGTATTCTAATCTGAGTGACACTAAATATCATGGAAATTATCCATTTATGCGCTTTTTAAAATTCACGGTTCCGAACGTAGTCGGATACCTTAAACATATCAAAGCATTTTAAGGTATATAAATTTACATCTATATTTTTATAAATCTTTATGAGTTAAAGTGCAGTACTACTCTGAGTGAACTCCATACCTGCTTTTACAAATACTTTTAATTCATATATAATCACATATTCGCACAACTGAAAAAATTCTTGAAATACATTTTACTCGCGATTAAATGTCATAGCCCAACTTCTTTTTAATTATAATTTTTTTCAAATAAAATATCTTAAGAAGAACCTTATCATAAAATAATTCTAAATTGTGTTCATTTGGCTCTAAATCGTAATCCACCACATTTAATAAAGTTCGAATCCAATCAGTTGTTATGGTTCTGTTCTACAGTTACTGTACCAACTTATTTCGTCTATTAGCTACTGTATCGTTAAGAGGAAAAAATTAATCTTCCGAAGATTTTCGAATTTAATACCTAGTTACAGTAAGACTGATAGGGTCCAGTTCCATTACCGTTATAATTTATCCTTAGGTTGAAACCATCGTTAAACTTAAAGAGCAGAAATAAAACAATACGGTAGTTGATTTTGATTAAAAACAAGGAATTTTTAGAAACGGAACGTAGTTCTCCGATTTTAAATCGTAGCACACTTTCTCATGTATTATACACACGATAATTATGAATACAGTTTCACCTTCAAAATATTGTAAAAAAAAATGCGTGCGTTTATCAGTGTGAACACGCGATAGAAGTTAACTTCTTTGGCTTTTATGTATTGAAATGTATAATTAAATTATCAAAACCATGATTTTTTTCAAAAATTGTGCAAATTAATTTTAATGAGAAAGTTTATTAACGATAAGGATAAAAATCACTGTAAAAAACTACAAGCGTTTTAGTAGCAAATGCACTTCCTTCAACAAGATGTCAAACTTTGATGTCGTTTCGCGAAACGTGATTTTTTTGAAAAACTCAAACGACATTTGCTCAAAAAGTTTTGAAAATGTTAGCTGTATTTTTTGCTTATACGCATAACAGTGATGTTTTTCTTCTTTATCAATAACTATCTTGAAAATTTGGCTAAATATAGCCGAAGCAATTTCTATAAATATTTAAATTGACTCATCAGTGAAAAATTAAAAATATATTTAAATCACTTCAAACAGGAATAACACACATCAAAATTAAAAATAAATTTGTTTAAAATCTATACATTTATGTCATTTTGGTATACTTTTTACTAGACCCATTTTAATAATAATATTTTTACTTTTACCAATTTTTAGGATTTTTTTCCTTAAAATATACATATAAATACCTTACGTCTCCATATTTCGTAACGCGTTTTTTCAAAAAAATTTGTCGCAAGTAGTCGGATGTCAAACTTGCAGTTAATTTTTAAAAATGAGAAACTCGGTGAGGATAAAAATCACCTATGACAAATTTGAAATATGGTTTTTGGAGTAATTCCTGAACTAGTTCGGACTCAAATCGACATTTCTTCTAAGAAAATCTGTATTTTCGCTACGTTAAATGATGTTTTCTTCTTTGTAGCGTAGATATCTTGAAAAGGTATTTCGACAAATCTATGCCAAATATTTAAATTGACTCACTGATATTCATATTTATATACTCACTCATACATATAAATGTTTATACATTTACTCTCATTATGGCAAGTCACTAAGAAAACACATACTGGCTGGGTTCTAAAAAGGCCATCCTTCAATCACGATTTTTATCGCACCTTTAGACATTAGATTTTGCAATTATCCTTTGATCAAACAACAATCTTTATTAAAACCAACAAAGAAAATGCCGGATAATTTTGCTATATTTTTAAGCAAAAAATATTCAATATGATATCCTTTTATTTTTCCACCCTATAAAAACAATTGCAAAATGCGTGTGCTTAGGGGTCAAAATATAGATATCAGCTAAATGTAGAAAAAGAACTCAGAGGGTCACCTAATCAAGTCATTCTAAAACTTTGCACTTAGACAAGTTGAACACATTTTTAAAACTAATCCCACAACCAAAAGTCATAAAATATTGAGCACTGATACATTCAAAGTGATACCGGCTGAAATCAGGTTCATGTTGGAAAATAAAACATTATAGCTAAATCATTTTGTAAGTGAAAAGCCAAGTGCGCATCAATGTTTACAAAAATGTGTGATTTTTTAAGAATTGCAAATTATAATTAGTTTTAAGCGAACTGTAATTTAAGCTCAAAGACAATTTAGAATTTGTTGAATAATGAACAATAAAAAATTCTGATGAAGAATCGTATGCCAAATCATTCCCATCTTTCCTAGTATATTCAAATTATAAGTCCTTTTGACTAGATATTAAACTTTTTGAAAATGGATCTTTAAATAAAATCACATTGTACATCAATTTATTATCACTTTTCCACATATAAAGTACTTCATTGTAGAGATATTAATAACTATTGCTAAATTCATCAAATGCTTAAAAATAAAATTATTAAATTTCAATCACTTTAAAGCGGACCATTTCTATCTCAACAAAACGATTTTGAACCTAGGCAGGGCTAATACACATAAATCCATCTACATGGCAAGTTTTTAGTTTGCTAGTTTTATAATAAATAAATCTACTTTGTCATTGTTTTCTTTGTAATTTAATATTTAAAAACTCGATGCAGAATGAATAATTTCTTTATTTTTTAACCAATTGTAGAAATGAATGAAAATTATATCATTATAAATAATTACATGTTTTATATAAACAAACTGAAAGAATGAAAATAAACAATTAATTACTTCCCCCATTAAATTTTATTCTAGTGATTACCATCAACATAATGCATTCATACAGTAATAAATAAAACCTCTAAGACTTATAATGTTTTTTTGATATTGAACTAAATCCCCAATATAAAAGTTGTCATATCTAATTTCAATCTGACTCACACACTCATTAAAGAAACTCGTAGCTGCAAAATACCAATTGCTTCAAAAAATGGAACACAGAAAACAAAAAGAGAAGCAAGCTTCTTTAATTTTGACTGCCAGCCGAAATATTCTTTCAGCTTCGCAATTCTCGCTAATTCCAAAACAACAAACATAATTTCCCGACTGTCCATAACGTTAGTAAGTGTCTCCATCGCATCAATTTGATTAATAATGTTAGTCTTCTAAAGTACGAACGCTCCTCATTAACTGTGAGCACTGATCATTCGAACTAATTTAGCGAACAACTGCACCAAAAGATTCCTAATGACAATTTTCTTTCTAGACATTATTAAACGATAGAGGCGTTATTAAGCAAAGTTAATGATCACTCTCTCTAACAACTAACTTTTTATTTATACTTGGTTTTTTTCAGCGACGTAATTATGTTGCATCGTTCCCCATTCATAATTAGGTTTCTCTTGGAAAGATGACACTCCTCAAAACTGAAAACGAGCATTCGATGCTGGCCATTAGTAACATGCTAAATTTGCCGTTATTCGAATTTGAGCCAAAATGTTTACTCAGACAGCCCTCTCAGTTCATTCGCTTTCGTTATATTCCATCTATTCAGTAATTGTCTTAATTTATTGAAGAACATTTTTCCTTACTTAAGTTCATCAATAAATTGGGTGAGAGTTAGATGGGTATTGCCATATTTTTATCACTTGTGTCCTATTACTCATTTGCTTAGCGTGGGTAATATCTGATCTGCAAAACTTCGTTATTAGTGCTGCTCTTAACGTTTCCTTAAATGTGAAAAATTATGTAATTAGTTCGGACGGGATGTAAGTGAGTTTGGTGTGCTGATATAATTGGACAATTCGAAAATTAACCATGATTAAGTTTTTTAAAAATTTATCCGTTTTGATTTTCTGCCAGGGCTTAATGATTTTTATTGGATGTTTTATGAGTTTTATCGAATGTTTTATGGTAGTCTGAAACTGATCTGCTGTATAGACTAAGTATTAATTATAAAATAAAATAAAGTGAATGTTTGAAAATAGTCATTACACGAGTAATTTCTGACTCAAACATAAATATTTTTTCATTTATTTACTAAAAGATTGAAAGCGAGATACATCGTAAAATTACATACACAAACAGTGTTTAATGTGAGTAGTTCTGCCTTTTAAGTAATGCGTAGCTGTTTATAATATCTACATTTTATCAGGCTTCAAAATAAAGAGTGTTTTTTTAGAGGTATAGAACTTTAAATTGCAATAAAACAACGATGTATTATTCGATTGATATGAATTTTTTTTATTCGAAAGATAATCTTGTGGCATTACATTTTAAATATAATCAAGTAAGGCGTAGATTCGTCGAATGGGCCCAAAACGAGATTGCTGTTGTTCCCGATTTTCATAAGCGAATTTTGTTTAGCGATGAAGCGCACTTCTGGTTGAATGGCTACGTCAACAAACAAAACTGCCGCATTTGGAGTGAAGCTAATCCACAAGTGTATGTCAAAACACCGTTACATCCAGAAAAACTGACTGTTCGGTGCTCTTTATGGGCTGGTGGAATCCTTCTTCAAAAACGATGAAGGGCCACAACGTTACAGTCAATGGTGATCGGTATAGAGCCATGATTACTAACTTTTTCATTCCTGAATTGAACAGTCATGATGTCCAGGATCTGTGGTTCCAACAAGACGGCGCAACATGTCACACAACTCGTGCCACAATCGATTTATTGAAAGACACGTTTGGTGACCGCCTAATTTCACGTTTTGGACCTGTGAATTGGCCTCCAAGATCTTGTGATTTAACACCGCTAGACTATTTTCTATGGGACTATGTAAAGTCAATGGTCTATGCGGATAAGCCACAAACGCTTGACCATTTAGAAGACAACATTCGCCGTGTTATTGCCGATATACCGCCACAAATGTTGGAAAAATTCATCGAAAATTGGACGTCCAGATTGGACTACATCCGAGCCAGCCGTGGCAGTCATATGCCAGAAATCATATTTAAAATGTAATGCCACAAGATTATCTTTCGAATAAAAAAAATTCATGTCAATCGAATAAAACATCGTTGTTTTATTGCAATTTAAAGTTCCATACCTCTAAAAAACACCCTTTACAAGCTGCACAATTAGAAATTCTTAAAAAAAATTTGGTTGAAACAGTTTGGTATTTCTTAAAAGGTACCCGAACGCGTTGAAAATTACCAAATTCAGTCATGACATATATATTTGCTTTTTATTTTATTGAATAGAGATATATTTTGACTTTTTACAAAGTAAACTTCGTTTTGTTTCCACGCTACCTAAAGACCAAGTTACAATCAGTTTTATAAAGTTATAAAATCGGAAAGGGTTTTTTCATCTACCAGACGTGAGCATTTAAATTGCTCAAAATTTATCAGGGCGAGTATGATAATTCCAAATGTTACAAATGTATTTCTATAAATGCTTTTGAACCTCATATTTATTTTATTATCTAGAGAAAGTAATA
>BMAU01015317.1:0-13809 GCA_019973935.1 Trichonephila clavipes | reverse complement strand
CTACCCCGCATTCCGACCCGAGATATAAATTCATATTAGTTATATCTGACCACTTCACTAAGTGGTGTGAGCTGATTCCTCTTCGTAAAGCTTCAGCCTAGGCAATAGCTAATGCTTTTTTTTATAACTATATAGCGCGTTACGGAGCTCCGATTTCTTTAATAAGTGATAACGGCCCCCAATTTATTTCTTAAGTGTTTGAACATCTCAGTCACAGGTTGGACATCAAACAAATGAAAACGGTAACGTACCGACCGAAGGCTAATCTCACGGAGAGAGTGAATAGAAATTTAGTTCAAATGATAGCTTCTTTTGTTGAAGAAAACCATGAAAACTGGGATCAATTTCTACATGAGTTCGCTTTCGCACTACGCACGGCGGTAAATGAGACAACAAATAAAAATCTGGCTGAGTTGTTTTTGGGGAGGAAAATCATAACTGTTTAGCAAGCTCATAAATGTTACAGAGGATACGAAATATGTTGGTAGGAACATCGAAAGATTATTCGATGAGGCAAGACGAAATATGCGAAAAAAGCATAAGTCTTGGGGAAAATATTACAATCGCAGAAGGAGGGATGTTCACATCAAAGTGAACGATTTAGTTTTACTTCAAACACATTTCTTAAGTACTGCAGGTAGAAAACAGGTTGGAAAAATTATGCCTAAGTTTGAAGGTCCCTATAGAGTTTTGGAAGTCAACGGCAATAATTTAATTGTTTGGAAAAGCGGGAGAAAAATAACAGTTAACATTGATCAGGTTCGAGTGTACCGACCTCGTCAGACAAACACGATTAGTTCGGATAGTCCGGTAGAAACTCTGTATGACGAAGAAGTTAGTCATGGGTCGAATAGATCGAATCAAGGGCAGTTTAAAGAGTATAGGAAAACCTCTAGTCAGGAAAGTGAGGGGTGTAGATCACGGCAGGGTAACACCGCACGGGAGATTCCCAGAAACAAACGCAAACTAAGTCAGTATGAGTCGGACCAAGTTTTAAAACGGTCGAAGATGTGCAGGAAGAGATCACTACAAGGGTCTGAGCACCAGAACCGGAAAAGATGCGCTCCTGAACAAAGGCAGGGAGTCAAGAGGTCGATCCCATCCTCGATCTCGTCCAGGACTTACAAATTTAAGAGACCTAATACCTCTTCACCAGGAGTAGAGTCCATTGCAGGTCCATCAAGGTTGCCTGATCGCAGAAGGAGTGCTTCGACTACAGTCGGATCCCGAACGGAAGGTAGTGGACGTGATAACCAAACCCGCCAGACCACAGCGACAACGAGAGGACGCAACAAACAAGCGGAGAGACCAGTCCAGTCGAATCAAGCCCCTACAAGGAGACCTTGCCCAAACTATCTACGCAGCCGCGTAAAAGAAAGCGACGGAATTCCTGAGGAGCAGAGAAACATCGAAATCAACGGCATCCCTCACAAAAGAATAAGAAGAAGCCTCAGTATGGAAGCGTTGGATGGAGATCCGATACATAGGAGGATTTAACAGACAAAAACCATGTTGTATTGTTTCTTTATCTTCGCGGTACGAACAAGTGAAGAATTTTTGCAATTGAAGCAAGTCACGGGCGGACTCTAAAATTAAGAAGACTAGCAAAAGTGAACACTACATTGTGTGTGTTTTTTTCTGTAGCAGAAAAAAACAGCTTTTGTGTTAATTTTTTGTATTTTGGAGAAAACATCTGTAAATTTTGCATTTGTTTACTTCGATGTATGACTTCGCTAAGATGCGACAATTCATTTGATTGTTTGTGTTATTTGTTTATTGTGAAATGATTGTTATTGTATGATGTGTATATATATGTGTATATTTTGTTTCAAATCTGGTGACTTGGGGCGCGGCGAAGTTAGATAGGATTAACCATTAACACTAACTAGCGCAAAAATTTTTTCGAGTGGGAAGGCAAAGGAACCAGATATATATTGTATATAAAATTCATGTAACAAGTGTATAAATTCATGTCTGCTTTTGCCTACCACTCAAATGGAAATTAATCTTTCAGGGTAGCTGACCCTGAAGTCCTCGATGTTCCAGTGCCAAAGAAGATTCCACTTGTTTATGTATAGTGATTAAGTAAACTCTATGGGGCTGGTTTTTTACCACCACTAGGGTGGTTTTTCCCAAGCCTCCGTTGCCAAATGGATAGAGAGTACAAGGATTAATTTAAACTTGTAAAGTATTATGAGGTTTAGCATTTATAAATCGTAATTTTGTTTGTCCTTTTTCCTTAAGGAATGAGTTTCAGTAATATACTGTTAGAAGTTAAAGTCGTCGGAACTATAAGACAAAGATAGGAATTACGTCATATATTTTCAGGACGTGCGAGTCCTTCGAATAAATCCCGTTTTCTTTTTGGAGGGGGTGTGACAAATCTATACGGAACTTTATCACTAACCTTCTGAGTCGTCTTTTTTAGGGAAATTTAATTCCCTACCTATTTCCAATCAGCTCCAAAAAGAGGACAGGATTCCTTGTTATATGTAGATTAGATAAAGTATTTAAGTCAAAAGGAATAGTAAAGTTAGAGCAGTAGGAGAGAGAGATTGAAGCAGAAAGTTATAGTGAAGTTAAATTTATTATTGAAGATTTCTTGTTGGATAATTTAATCTCAGAGAAAAGCTGAGCTGAACTGCAGTGTGGTAAATATTAATTAAAGTCTCATTAAAGCTTATTATTACGAGTGAGATTAAAATTAAATGTTCAATAAGAACATTAAATATAAATTTGGGATCTCTTATCGTGGTAATCTCTGCATGATCGATATTTTAATTGTTAATTAATTGGATCATTAAATATTTAAGTTTATTTAAAGGAAAGTATCTTTTAAACCTCATAATACTATTTAGATATATTTGTTAATAAGTCTTTGATTCTATTTCTGAAAGATAACCAAATAAAGAAAGTTATTTATAAAAATGGCTACTGACTCTTATCTGACTACTATTTATTCTCGTTCTCAAAGTGAGGTCCAAGGGGACCTTCACAATATATATCAGGGGAATAAACTAGAACTTTCCCTACAAATAATCTTGTAACAAATAATAAAAAAAATGCAAATGCAAGAAGGTAAAATCAGAAAAATACTGTTTTACACAATAACCTTTTTTTTCTCTAAAAGCATGCATATAAAATATGTACTGTAACTTATACATCATACAAAAATGTATCCAGGATAATTTTGAAATGAAGAATAATAAATCTATAACTAAAAAAACTTTCAAATCTAGAGCCACTTTTAGGCTTCGGCACATGCCTAGGGTGCAAAAACTTAAGAGCGAAAAAGGAAAAGTGATTTAAATTATAGCAATTCTTAAATTATAGCAATTCTTAAATTATAGCGATAATTATTCTTGTGTTAAGAGTTTCATAGTGGGTGTTCACACCCACTATGAAACTCTTAACACAAGATTCTAGTTATTCAGATATCAGCTAAAGGGAGCAAGAAGATGTGATAAAATAGGTAAAGAGTACTTGGCTTTAAGCTACTTCAAAGGCATCAATGAGGGATAGTTTGTACAAGAACACCAACAAAATATATACAATAAAGGTGGAGAAAACAAGATGAATATCTTCCTACATCATAAAAAACAAGTAGAAAAGTATCTTCCCAAAATTAGAAGTCGCAATGAGAATTTACTTGACTCTTCCAATGACAAACTTTACACCAGAGAGAAGTTTTTCTGCTCTTCGGAGAGTAAAAACTGAAACGAGATCTGCTTTGAAAAATTAAAAGCTTAACAGTTTGATATTGCTATGCACTCAAAATATTACAATTGTTATTGATTACAATGATGTCATTAACGATTTTGCAAAGACCAAAGTTCAAAGACATCCTTTGTTGTATAAGTGCATTGACAAACGACTTAATGAAGAATAAGGAAATCTGAATGTAAAAGTAAAGCAATAAAAAGAAGATAATTAACAAGTTTGAAAACAATTCATACAATAATATATATTGGATATTCGAATTGGAAACGATTTCATTTACAGTACTTATTTATAAAAGGGTGGACTGCTCTTGATTCAATAAGGCATTTTGTCTGAAGTGTGGCCCAAACGCAAATAATGAAAATCTTTAAACTTACACATTTTTATTAACAAAATAAATGTTCGCAATATTTTTTCATATATAATCGATTCATTGACATTTATTTTGAAAAAATAATTTAAATAAATTATCTTATTGTGTTGTAGATCAAGGCAATTAATGTCGAAAAATTTTAAAAATAGAAAGTGCATTAAGCATTGTTATAAAAACCATTAACTTTATAAGAGAAAAAGAATGTAATCATGGACTATTGCAAGAGTTTTTCAAAGTAATGGGCTTTGAATTTGCAAATGTTTTTTATTATACAAAAGTAAGGCAGCTCAGTAAGAGGAAAATGCTCAAAAGATTTGAGAACTAAAATAAAAAATTTTATGGAAAAAAAAGGGGGAAACCTGTGACTGAATTTAAGACTAAGATTGGACTTTAGATTTACTTTTTTAGTAGACAATAGAACATTTGAATGATTTAAATTTGAAACTTCAAGGAAAAAATTTATTTATTAATAATATGTTCCAAACAAAAACAGCGTTTGAAAAAAGTTGAAATTTTGGCACAATCAAATAAAAGTACCATTTCACACACTTCAGTGTTTTGACTGCACATATACCTGCGAAATGCACAAAATATGCTGCATTAATTAGATTTAATTTAAGAGTTTGAAAGTAGATTTTGAAAAAATGAAGAGTATTTCAAAATATTTTCTATCCCATTTCCTCAAGAAATAAATAAGTTACCTTCAAATAAAATGCATTGAACTGCAAAATGGCATTTAACTGCAAGAAAAATATGGGAATGTTTCTTTACTAGAGTTTTATAAAGATTACCTACCCCACAATAAATATCCTTACTTTCACAATCATGCTTTTTATTAATGTCTTCTGCTTTTAGCAGTACCTATATTTGTGAACAGTTATTTTCAAGAATGAAGCATAGAAAAATAAAAATGGGACAAAGATCACTGACAAACATCTTGAAAATACATTAAGAATTGCAACCTTGTCCACTGAACCCAATATATATTTGCTAGTTCAACAAAAGCAAATTCATCCATCTCATTAACCATTTTTTCCATCATTATGAAACCCAAATTAAGGTAAGAACCGAAGGAAGGGTGGGTGTAGTAATATAAAATGCCTAGGGTGCTGGGCAGGTTAAAAATGACCTTTTTAAATCCTTGGAACTAGTTGGATATCCGGGGTAATGGTGCCAAGCAGCGCTTCTTGTTGCTGGAATGGAATCCAATATGGCAGCCTAGCAGTATAATTTAATGTTGCACAATAATTTTAAAGAATTGTTTTGAAATACATTGAAATCAGATCAATCAATAAATAATGAATATCAATATAATATAATAAAAAGTAACATGTACTAATAATAGCATTATAAGCAGCATATAATAATCTTATATATTTTTATCGTAATTATATACAATATTCCTATAGTATGATTTAATAACATTATATATAAGCAAATAATATAATGTAATAGTAATTATACAAAAGAATAATCGTATTGTAAAAAAATAAAAAATTATGTATAAGAATACTCGTATTACATAATTATAAATAAATAGCAATAGCGGTTGGCTCCTAATTTAGCCCATCCCCGGTTTTTGAACTTTTTTTGTCGCCAAGCTATCTACCTTTCCTTTTCATCTTTAAATTAAAATTCCGTTACTTTTTACCGTTAGGTATCTGCAATTAAAAATTACCTTTAGTTACGTTAACTATGGCAACTCTAAAACCGATATATACAGAAAAATTTAACCATTTCCATCTTTAACACGGTTGAACGATCTTTTTAGAATACGTGCGAATACTAGTTTTTGAGAATGAGTCGCCATATGCAACATTTAACTATTACTTTTTTTTGCTATTTTGGAAGAAAGGGGACAAATGAATTTGCTTGAATGGTGTATGAGTGAAAATTTAATTTCTAGCAGGTATGAATGTCCTAAACGTGGAAAAGACATGGTTCTGAGAGAAAGGAAGGGAACGATTGATGGATATGAATGGAGATGTTGTACGAAAGGAGGAGAATCCGCATGTTTGCAAGAGTATAAGAAAAGGTACGTGGTTCTCTAAGATTCATTTAAGTATGTGTGATATTTTAATTTTAACGCAGCATTTTTTTGGAAAGTAAATGAATGAGTTTGCTGTGAAAGATGTGAGAGTGAATAAAAATACTGTGGTTGATTGGTACATGTTTTGCCGAGAAGTCTGCATGGTTGCGGTTTTGAATGAAAGTGAACCACTCTGTGGTGAAGGGAAAATTGTTCAAATTGATGAGAGCATGCTTGGTAAAATGAAGTAGGGGAGACCTGTGTACCTAGGGCCACCTCAATTTTTTTTAATAATATTTAGTTCTAAGTTTTATTACTCAGATGGGTGAGTGGCAACACCAATTCCTACTTTGGTATCCATTTTGAAATTTTGCAAAAGAAAGCTGTAGCAAGTTATAAATGAAAAACATTTTTACATGGTCTAAAGTAACATTTTGCTGCTCATCTCTTTTTATTATTATACAAAGGTAAGTCAAATATTTTTCTTTGAATTCTAGTACATAATTTTGTTTGTAACATTAAGTACCAAATGAGATTTTAAATAAGCCTCCACTCCATGTGGATTTTTCTGCAGAAGACATTTTGCATGAAATTGCCTAGTCTTGTACCTATGGCCACATGGCTGCCTTGTACCTAGGGCCATGGCCCTAGGTACAATTGTTATTAACATTCTTCATGTTATTATTTTATTGAAAAAGTTTTCATAATAAAAGGAGGAAAATGATCTTAACTATTTGAACCATTTTGATTTAGTCAAGTTTTTAATTATTATTAGATGTTATTTAAATCAGAGGAGCTTATTTTTTGTTCTGAAACTTTCAATATGTGTGCTTGATTTATAAAAAATATGTTAACTGCCATTATTGTTATCATTCAGGATTTTATTTATACAAAAATAAGGATTCCTTTAATAAAAAAAACCCAATTTTTTATAGTTATAAAAACAAAAGTATATTTCTCTGAATAAGATTTTTATATTTTAATTAAATTTTTAACCTTTATTCCACTCTCATAATGCAAATTTTTAATTTATCAATTTTCCTCTTTGTAAACAATTATAAAATCCTAATTTTTTTAGATGCCTAGAAATCCTGACGGAATAAAACGGTCAACACCTAATGTAGATAATATAACTGCAGCTGCAGAAACAGTTTTGAAGGATGGAGTTCCTGTTTGGACTGCAGTACAACAGTTTGGAGTATAAGCAGAACTACACTGCAAAGACACATTGCCTTTTGTAGGAAGACTAATAATTCTGAAAATATGGAATCAAATTGTGCATATTATAACCAATGTGCTGTTTGGACAGTGTTCTGTAAAGAAGAAGAGAGTGCTCTTGTTCAGTACCTTATTGTTGCATGTAATATGCATTTCGGGTTGTCAAAACAACAAGTTAAAAAGCTTGCTTTTGAATATGCAAAAGCGAATGGAAAAAAATATCCCAAATCCTGGGATGCACATGGTGAGGCTGGCAATCAGTGGTACATTGATTTTCTGAAAAGAAATAAGGTTCTTTCCCTAAGAAAGCCCTAAGCCACAAGTTTGGCAAGAGCTACCAGCTTTAATAAAACAAATGTTAATACTTTTTTTGCCAAATATCAGGAGGTATTGTCGAAATATCAGTTTTTGCCTGAATGTATTTATAATATGGACGAAACAGGCATTACGACAGTGCACACACCGGCGAAAGTTATTGCTCCAAAAGGCAAGAAACAGGTTGGCAGCATGACCTCATGCAAAAGAGGAACTAATATCACTATAATCTGTAGTATAAATGCTGTAGGAAATTCTGTTCCCCCAATGCTTTTTCCAAGGGTGAACTTTAAAAACCACATGCTAAAAGGTGCACCTCCAGGAACTGTGGGAACAGCACACATTAGTGGCTGGTTGAATGCCAAAATATTTGTTGAATTTTTAAAACATTTTATTTCTCACGATAAATGTTCAGTTAATCAGCCAGTATTATTACTCTTGGACAACCATGTAAGCATTGAAGCCATCACTTTGGCTAAAAACCATGGCATAGTTATGCTTACTTTCCCTCCACATACTAGCCATAAGCTTCAGCCATTGGATAGAAGTGTGTTTGGTTCCTTTAAAAAATACTACAGCTCAGCATGTAGTAATTGGATGCTAACAAACCCTGCAAAACCAATCACCATATATGATGTTGCAAAGAATATTAGAAAATCCTATCCTTTGGTCTTTCCTCCTGTAAACATTCTGGCTGGCTTTCGTGTGTCTGGTATATGGCCAGTGAATCCTAACATATTCACTGATGATGAATATTTGAGCTCAAGTGTAACCGATAGACTAGATCCATCATTGAATTGCCAAAATAACAATTTTCCTGAAGAAGAATTGGAGCCAAGCATGGTGGAACTGGATGTTTATGTATCCAACTCGAACATCTCAGACGCAGGGCCTTCTACATCTAATTCCAATTTATGTGTAACACCTGAACAGATATGACCTTTTCCTAAGGCAAAATCTCGTAACAAATCCAAAAGAGGTGGCCAAAAACAAGGGAGATGTAGAATCCTGACTGACACTCCTGAAAAAGAGGAAATTGAGACAACATATGCAATTAAAATAGCCAAAAAAAGAAAACTTGTGAAAAAAAATTAGTTGGAAATTGAGGCAAATTCATCTGAAGAATTATCAAATATTGAAGATTCTAACTCCACTGATGAAGTAAGGAATGCTATTGAAAAAGGGGATTTTTGTTTAACAAGAATACAAGGCAAAAAAACTGAACATTTTTGTGGCAGAAGTAGTAGATGTTAAAGGAGAGCTCTACAGTGTAAAATTTTTTAAGAAGATTGCTCATTCAGATAAGTTTCTGTATGATAAAGAAGAAATTTATGAAATTGACATCAGAAATATTGTATCTAAATTCCCCAAACCACAATCTGTTGGTGCTTCAGAGCGACAGTGCATGCAGCTAACTTTTGAAACAAGTTTTTTAAATTATAATGTGGAATGAAAAGACATGCAGTATATTAATAATTCGGCACATTGTCATTTAAATAGTTAATGATAAATCAATAAATTAGCTGACTGATATTGTTTCTTTTATTAAATACGTGTGTGTATATTTATTTTCTATTGTTTTCTATCGATTACTGAATGAAACCTAATTTTCAGGAAAAGGCCCTAGGTACAACATCTGCTGGCCCTAGGTACAATGATATCATTGTACCTAGGGCCATTTGTGAAGTTTTTTAAAAAGCTTTTATTTCATAGAATTTATTTTAAATACTTATATTAACTCTAATTGGATAAAAGTTAGTATAAGGATGAATGCATATGAATTTCACATTTTTAAACAGGTTAGTGGCTCTGTTTTTGTCCATTGAAAAAAAGTGGCCCTAGGTACACAGGTCTCCCTTATGGAAAGAGCAAGCCTGTGAATGGTCAATGGGTGTTTGGGAGAGTTAAAAGGAACTTGGATAAATGTTTTTTGAGAGTGGTGCCAAATAAAACGAAAGAGGAACTTTTGATTGTGATAAAGGAGTGGGTGGTACAAGGGTCCATTATAATTTCGGACTGTTGGAAGGCCTAAAGGCAACCTGTCGCATGAAAGTTATCAGCATTTGCGGGTCAACCACAGTCTGACTTTTAAGGACCCTGAAACCGGTGCTCGCACCAATTCAATCGAAGGGACGTGGTCGGCGATAAAAAGATTGTTAAGGAACCATATGGCCCATGTGGAGGGCGAATTCGACCACTATTTAACAGAATACATATGGCGACGCCAGAGAGGGCATTCAATGGATGATGTTTTTCGGCAATTTTTCCGTGCGATTACCACATTGTACCCTCCCATGGAGAAAGACATTCCTTCGTAAACACATAAGGTTTCCTAATTTTTTCTATTTTAGTATGCATTACATTTACTTCACTGAACTGTTCAATTTCAGCTGTTTTTATTCATATGGTTATCAAAATTTACCATTCTTTGAAAGTCATACTTTTTTCCTGTTCCGTCTGTAGGAGTTTGAAAATCGCAGTTTGGCGCCATTTTGGCACGGATCAAAAAAAATCTTCACCAAGGGGGTAGGCTATAATAGGAATTTACCAGCAATAGCTATAAATGAACAACAAAAATAGTTATAAATAAATAACATAATAATTATAAATAACAATTATAAATAAACAACAATATTAATTATAAATAAGCATAAAATACGTAGTATTTATATTTAAAGAAACAATTACAAATAATAAATATTATATGATTATTGCACAGTAATAACTGCATTTTTATATCACATTATTAATAAAATAATTACGTAATATATGTTAAAATTAATAATGAATATCAATTACAAAGTACTGAAAGCTTGCAATATGAAAGTTAAGCTGCAAGTTCCTTCAACGAATTTCATCGAACAAAGAACGTAAAAAAAACATTTTTAAAACGTAAAATAAAACGAAAATAAACGATTTATAGCCATAATTAAAAGCACAACACTTATTCTTCTAAGAAAAAATTTTTCTAGTACTCAATCATTTTAGAAATATCCATATTCGAAAAAAGCACAGAATTAAACAGAAGACGCAAACAATAGAAAAATTACACTGAAAATGGTTAACTTTTTACAGAAATTAGAAATCTTTATTAAGATCGTCTGAAATTAATAGGGTTACCGCGGGAAAAAACCAATAAAAGTTATTTCTAATATACGTTATCCTCATGGCAACCACATCGACAGGCGATAAAAATAATTAAGGTAACCATATTGTAATGTTACCGCCCATCTTAGTGAACATAAACAACAACTTGGCGCTATTACCACGGATATCAAACTAGCACCAAATCCTTTTATAACAGCACTTATTCAAACAGGAGATTGGAATTAGAATTAAGGAAAATAAAAGCAAATGCATTCTAAAATACAGAAACAAAAAATTGTCTTCAACATTAGGAAAAAATAGTTGAAATTAAAAATGTACGAGAAATATTTATGATTTAGTGAGTGAGTGAAGATTTACGTCGCACTGTTCAGCTGCACGAGGGCTTTTGGCGACGGACCACGTAATTTTGAACCATGGTCAAGTGACGTGGACGACACCTGAGCTGGCACCCCCCTCTCCTAACTACCACACCACACCAACGGGAGGACGTTTCAGCTCTCGACAGATTTAGCGTGCATCGCTGCCCTACACGGCGGGTCTTTAGTGGTACTGGGCTCGAACTCGTGACAAAGCCAGCCACGATCCGATGCCTATACCACTCGGCTACCGCGGCCACATTTATGATTTAGAATTAACTGTATGAATACACCCATACAGACTAAGCAAAACCCTTTTAAACATATTTAAAAGATAAAGATTCAAATGTAATTTAAATCCAAAACATTGCTATAAAGACCGGCATGCACACAAAAAGTAGTGAAAAAGGAAAGTTTTTAAACCTACGGTACATATAGCAATCAAGTCCTCAACCCGAGATCCGCCATGCAGTGTGTTCTGTACATCCCAGAGACAAGAAAAGCCTATCAAAATTCCCAAAAGAATTTTGTGCATATAGGTTTAGTTTCTACCAAGGTTCTAAATCCCGGGTTAATCATTATTTGCACATGATATACTAATTAAAAGGTTAAATTGTCGTATCGGCCACTTATCTTGCCAAGTTTTTTCTCGGTAAATCGATAAAGGGTTAAATTTCTTAGGGTTGCTACTCCAAAACACAACACACAAAAACATGCCAAATTGGCATTTTCAAAATTTGGTGGACCAGTGACTGATTCGACAATTTCACCAAATAAAAATATCTCGCAGGGTTAAAATATCCACTAAAATAAACTGTGTCACTTTTTAAATAAGCTTTAAGTAGAACTTTTTGGCAATCTTAGTGAATATATTCTGTAGAATAACTCTGGTATTACTTAAAACATGATGTTATCCTATTTTTAACTTTATGACCTTTAACAAAGCAAACTACTTGTTTAACCAGATAAAATGCATTACTGTATCAACTGCATAACAAAAATGTTCTAAAAATTATTTATAAATGCTAGTAAACAGTTGAAGACCTTTAAATGAAGACCTGCTAAGCATGAATTTGAATAATTACAATCACATTATCCAGCCAGTTTACATTGAATTATGGAAAAACCTCAGGACTTCAAAGAAATCGTTTGAAAACCTTTAAAAAGGTTCAGTTCCCTCATCTAGAGATATAAATATTTTTAGTTTCCTTTTCAATAACAATGCATAGTATATCTTCACAGCAAAAAGCATCTCCTATCTAAAGCATATTCTTATTTACTTCCAAATACTGAAAATTACTGACGAAATCATTTACGTGTAATATTGAACTTATGTTGTTTTTCAAATCCCCTCAGAGTAAGAAAGTCTACATTAAGTCCATTTGACCTTACATAATAATGTCACAAACCAGGTCTTGATCTCTAAACAACTGTTCCAGTCAAATGCCCCAGCAGTCTAGAAGATGAGCAGAAGCAGGGAGAGGTAAAAAAAGACTACCCCTGCACAAAGGTCATACCATGCAAGTAACTACTTCTAAAGCGCACAAAGGCCAACTGAAAAGCAATGGATCTCCTGCACTGTAGAGATAGGTCAGGACTCTGAGCTCCGTAGCAGTGGTGAGTAGGAGATTTTTGTCATTCATTTTAGCTTTGTAGAGGGAATGAATTTCAGAATGGCTCAAAACAGAGGAATAGGGGTTAGGGAGATCACAATTCCTTCCAGCCAGGTCATCAGCTGCCTCATTCCCAGGCACACCCACATGTGATGGTATCCATTGGAGACACTTGTTTCCTCAGACCAAGCGTAGCAAATTTGGAAATAATATCTTGACCAGTAATGTCAACAATCTTTGGTTAATTCTTCAAATATTGGATGGAGCTCCTGCTGTCTGTCAGACTCAAGATACTGTCCTTATTAAGAGTTGAGAGCACCAATAATAACAATGGGTTCCAATCTAAAGACGGAACAGCAGTCAGAATTCCTGATGCTGATTTTAACGTCACTCCCTGGAGTGTTACTAAATACTCCACTTCCTGCTTTACCTATATCCGAACGGCAACCGTCTGTGTAAATAATCAAGGATTGATCGGAAATATCATTTTTGACTTAAAAGTGACAACTGTCTCAGAAATTGCGGATGGCTGCTATGCTTGAGAGTACTAATCAATAATTCCACCCGAACAATGGTCAAATCGAAAAACTACAAAATAAATAGGAAGCAATGACACAGAAAATTTCTTCCAAAGAACAAAAGCCTTTCTTTACAACAATTTGAAAATTTGCTCATTTAACACCAATTATCACCATCGTAAAAAGTAAAATATATACCAACAATCAGTTCAACTGCTTTTTTTTTTCATAAGAATTTCGACCATTTTTTTCATTGTATGTTACAAACACATAACAATCATCCAAAACATTTAGATGAAACTGTTGGAGTTTTCAGGGATAAAACATTTCTCAACACATTCGTTCCATTGCACTGAACGAGAAATTGCGTCGCGTAATATATTTTGCATTCTGATACAAACATAATTCAAGTATTTCGTTTATGTCTGGTAAATTGCAAAATTTGACTTTTGGTACTCAAGTCATTAGAAAGGCAAGAATGTCAAAAATGCACACAATTTAGCATCGAATTAAAAACAGGGGAATGCATCCACACAAAACGCAAAATAAAGCGTAACGC
>BMAU01015316.1:0-237808 GCA_019973935.1 Trichonephila clavipes | reverse complement strand
ATTTCGCAATATGCCTTGTGTACTTAAATAACTAATAAAATAAAAACTTAATATATTACTGATTCTATCACTTAAAAATTCTCATTTCATATACAATACACAATCACTTGAAATATTACCGATACACCATCACTTAAATATATTGATACACAATCACTTAAAATATTACCGATACACAATCACTTAAAATATTACCGATAATCACTTGAAATATTACCGATACACAATCGCTTAAAATATTACCGATACACAATCACTTAAAATATTACCGATACAAATCACTTAAAATATTACCGATACACAATCACTTAAAATATTACCGATACACAATAATCACTTGAAAATATTACCGATACACAATCACTTAAAAATATTACCGATACACAATCACTTAAAATATTACCGATACACAATCACTTAAAATATTACCGATACACAATCACTTAAAATATTACCGATACACAATCACTTAAAATATTACCGATACACAATAATCTCTTAAAATACACTCATGTCCATAAATTAAAGGATAATGAAGTTCAGGCAAAGAAAAAGAGACAGAAGCAAAAGAAATTTGACTTATTTGTAAAGTCTATTTATTAAACAAAAGGTAAAGAGCAAAAAAGGTGCTATATGTTTGACATAATTAATAAAAATTGCGATTTTTACTCCCTGGAGCAAATTTCAAAAAAAGAACCTATTTACCAAAATCAGTATAACATGGTTAGTATGATGGTTAATACGGAGTATGTCTCCCGGATGATGCAATACAGGCCTTACAACACCTAGGCATGCTGAGTATCAAATTATCAATCTGATCTTGGGGAATATTACACCACTCATCAAGCAATGCCCTCCGAAGTTCCGGTAGACAAGTGAGAGGGGGTTGACGGGCTGCAATTCGTCGGCCAAGCATATCCCACACATTCTCTATTGGATTCAAGTCCGGTGAGTATGCTGCCCAATCCATACGGGTGATATCCTCCGATTTAAGGCATTCGTCTACAATGTTTGCACGGTGAGGACGGGCATTGTAATCCATAAACAGAAATTCAGCACCCATGGCGCCCCGAAACAAACGTGCATGCTGTTCCAGAATGACATCCCAATGGATGTGGCCGG
The DNA here is from genome assembly GCA_019973935.1 of Trichonephila clavipes. Lineage (NCBI taxonomy): Eukaryota > Metazoa > Arthropoda > Arachnida > Araneae > Nephilidae > Trichonephila > Trichonephila clavipes. The sequence goes on along the minus strand of BMAU01015316.1, from coordinate 236,686 downwards.
TCATCGTTACACTCTGAACATGCAGGTCAGTTCTGGAACCAAGAATAATTCCTCCCCAAACGAGCCATCCTGCACCACCGTAACGGTGTCGTTCAATGGTGTTCTCTTGGTGGTAACGGGTACCTGGCGCTCTCCATATTAAAGTCCGGTGAGAATCAGACTGCAAATTAAACCTGGACTCGTCGGAAAACATCACACAAGACCACTGTTGTGATGTCCACAATGCATGCTCTCTACTCCAGATTAATCGCAGGCGACTGTGAGTTGCGGTAAGTGGAACACATCTAACAGGCCTACGAGCATATAGACCAATGTGCCCTAAGCGTCTGTACACGGTCTGCCTTGTGAAACTGTCGTACCGGTAGCTGAAGAGAGCTGACGAAACGGTATTAACTGCCAATTACCGGTCCTCATTTGGTATTGTAACTCGGGGGCGACCTGTGCTGTAACATCTACTCACATTATTATCATCTTGGAATCGTTGCCAAAGCCTGGAGATGACACTCTGGGCGATTCCAAGTTCCTCGGATACTTTCAGCTGGATACGTCCACATTCCAGTCGTGCAATATTTCTACCACGTAAAAAATCATCCAATTGCTATAAGTATGCGGTTATTGCACTGAAAGGCTTTTAAAGCGCCTGTGAACAATTTTACTTCTTTGCCACCATTCCTTATATACCCCTCTCTTACTCTCGTCATTGTGACGTACTATCCGCGCCATCTGGTGGTTTCCTGTAATTTGCATATTCTTCAAGATGTGTGTGATAATTCTACAGGTGAAAATTTTATTTTAGAGTTCAATTTCTGTGTGATTCTAAATTATTCTTAATTTATGGACATGAGTGTATTACCGATATGCACAACTTAATCTATTCCTGGCTGGAATAATAGAACACTACAAAATATATTCGCTAGTTTTTCTCCAATTTTAACAGATACTATTTTTTCCCACATAAATCTGAAAAACACTATGCGTACATAAACACAAAATAATTTCATTGACATGAAATACGTATTATTCTTTAGCATTAATTTTTCAATAAACCCAATTGCTATTCACTGACGTGAATTTATTACTGTACATTACAAAATAAATAAATATCATAAAAAAACATACAATTTTTCCACGTTAATTTTCAATTATAAAACTGTTTCAAATAACTCGTATATTTTACCAATTTTCATTGTTTAATGCATCAAAATACGAATACAATTAACCAATTACACGTATTAAACAACTTGGAATATAACGCTCAATGAGTTTTCCAAAACACTCATAAAATACAATAACTAATTCGGGTAGTTACTTATCAACAACAATCTTATGTAGAATTGTATCCAAAAAATATTAAATACACATATAAATTGCGAACTGATGTTCGAACTATGTCTGTCCGAGTGTAACACAAATATCCTGAATGCAGGAATAACTGACTTTAGAACTGATGTTCTAACCCTTACTAGCAAAAATAATAAATTATACACTGATGTATAATAATTTTAGTTTGAACTGGCTTTCTAAAACTCTTTCCATTGATATGGAATAAGAAATAATAAAAAATATACTGATATATAATAACTGAAATTTGAACTGGCATTCAAAATTTTATAACTGTATGGATATGCAATAAAATAATACACTGAGGTAATTAATGATTTTGAAGCTTCTTAATTTTTAGAACAGAATTGATATGGAGCAAGATTAATAAAATATATACTGATGTATATAATAATTCAAAATTGAACTGGCGTTCAAAAATTTACAACTGCATGTATATGAAGAGCAAAAAAACGTACACTGACGTATACAAAAATAAAATCAAAATTATCTCTTAATAAAATGGATGTTAAACAGTATAATTTTAAAATTTTCTCTCGTCTTACATTACAGGGAGTTAGTTGCAAGCAAAAACTCTTACCTGATTCATTTCCACGCGGTAATCCAAAAACGAAATTTCAGGTTTTAAGGTATCCGACTACCCTGAAACCATGATTTTTTTCAAAATCGGCAAAATTTCATGATTTTATTTATAGACCATTTTATTAACTTAATAACAATACCAAAGTACTTTTATTTTCCCTCCACTAGAACAAAAACTACAAGGTAAAAGCAAATGCCATAACTTTTACACAAGATGTCAAACTTTTGAAATGCAAACGTGCTTTTCGAAAAACAAGACTTGAGAAGTCAGATTTATCAATAACTGTTTTATTTCAAAATTTGCAGCTGCGCCACTAAAGACTTTGATAAAGTGCTAAAAAAATTAAAATATTTCATCGTGAAGATCACGGAAACAAAATTAAGAACATGACGTTTATGTAATTTTTCGTAAATTTTAAATATTAAAGCTTAAAATTTTAAAAAAGATCATTTAAAGAAAATACCTTAACAGCCACAGTTAGTATACAAAGTTAGCAACACGGAAACATGACTTCACTCCTTTTAAATATTAAAGCACCCAAAGACAGGATGAAACACTTGACTTCATACACCCTAGAATGAATTCCCCCCAAGGGGGAGGAAATGTCCATCCCCTGTCCAGCTTGACCACATGATGAAACTTCACATTCCAAGGGGGGGGAACTAACCATCCCCTGTAGCAGGTGTTAATGGACCTTTCCATTCCTACATTATTTAAGGTTCAAATGTCAGAACATCTAAGAAATGAGTTTTGTTTTCTTTTTTACCACTGCTCGTTGGTTATTCTACAACAATACAAATAGAGTATTAAAAATAATTGATACTAGCAACATAAGTTTATCTTCTACCTTTGTCGTACAGCACTTTTCTAATGAAATATTTATTTCTTTTTTCGATAAATATCTGTTTTAAGCTCAATCTTCAATTAATATGACAGAATATTTGACATTGAATAAATGTTTTAAATTAAATATTTTTCTATAGTTCCCTTTTTTTAAAAAATTTTTCATGTTAACCGTGTTGAAACTCGTTAAATATGGAACAATGCAATGCATTTTTGCATAAATTGTCACAAAAACTGTCCTCGTTATCTGCTATCGTGTTTCATGCATTGATGTATGACAGTAGAATACTCGTTCAATCTTCGTTTCCCCCTTTACCATTTATATCCATTATCCGTTCTTCATCGGTGTATAATTTCAACGATGTGCTTTATTTGCATTATATTCAATTTATGATACGTGATCACACATGCGGGTTGTGGAGTCTGTCTTGAATAGTGCTAAAATAAAACTGGTATAAAAAAAGGTGTTTAATTGTTGGAATGAAATATTTACCTATCTACTCATTAAATATCCAAAATTTTACTAATAATTTTGATTAAATTAAAAGTGTCTTTGTCGTACTGAATTTTATTTGAACAATAAAAAAAAAAAAAGTTAAATAAATGCATGAAAGCTATGATTTTTGTTACGAAATTTATATTTTTGATATTTTTAACGTTCCAGCATTCTAAGTTTTAATTTAAAAAAAGAAAGACTAGAATTACAATAATTGAAACTCTCAATCATGTTTAATAGTGACCTGATTGTTTGTAATTTTCAAATTTTGATTTTTATTTGATATAATTCAATAATTCAGAGATGATATTTAAAAAAAAAAGCAGCAACTAAGGTTTATATGTGTGACCTCTCCTTCGTTATTTTGGAAATGCTTATTTATAAAAATAATTTCAGATCCTGGAATTTGTAAGAAAACGTATAATCATCATTTTGCCACAATAGATATTGCATTATTTATATCCGGTTCTTATTTTTTTCAAAAAAATCAGATAATGTTTTGTTAATGGTCCTAATGTTAGAAGTGAAACGTAAAAATTGTCTCACGGTTGCCATGTTAACACATTAAATATACTAAAAACTAATGTAGGAGTTAAAACTCTTAAACTGAAAAAAACAAATGATTAAAATTGCAAATATGCTGCGATTTCAAAATTCTCAGGATGGTGTTCTCACTTATAAAAAAAATCTTCATTTAAAATACATTATAGAATATACAGGGTGTATCTGTTCAACTGTTACAAATTTTCATGGCAGATAAAGTGCCAGATAGACCAGTGGTTTCCAAAGTGGTCCCTACGGACCCCCAGGGGTCCCCGATATTACTTAAGCGGTCCGTGGAAAATTAAAATTGATTTGGGGGTCCTCGAACAACTTCAGGGGGTCTACGCAAGGTTTAATACAAAATAATATATATATATAAAATTGTGATTCATTTTTATTATTACGAATATACTAGGAAATACAGACCTGAACCAAAAATTTGACATTTTTCACTTGGATTTTCCCTACTGGGTGTTTAATCCTTTTGCGCGTGGAAAGATCCCAAACATAGATGAATCCATGCTAATACAGAAGCAGCAGCTAATTGAGGAACTTAATGAGCTGAACAAATGATTAACTTAAACCAGGGGTGTTAAATTCGCGGCCCACAGGGGACATTTTTGCGGCCCGGCCAATATATCGGCACACAATAATATATAGCGAAATAAAAAAAATTCTCCCGAAATGGGAAATATAATAACAAAAAAGATATGTCAGGTGTCAGGTCGTAAACATCAAATTTTTTTGTTCTTTAGTATGTTTATTATAATGTATTATGCGAAATAAACACACGTTTTTATGAGTATTGATTTTTTTTTGTTGCCCACCTAAAGTTAAACCTTGTTTGCTTGGCCCAAGTTAGCCGTTGACAACGTCGACTTAAACCAGTGTTTGAACAAGGATACCACAAATTCTGGTTATAAATACAGATCCCAATTTTTTATCCTCCATTATCTGTTATTGTGCAGAAGTTGACTGATTTCTAGTTTTCTTATTTGGTAGAACGTGGATTCAGTGCCGTTATAAACTTCATCACAAAAAAAAAAAAAACCCACTAGAAATTAGTGTTTGTGGTTACCACTCACAAGCATTGAGCCCAACATAAATACACTCATAACATGTCATCAATTTCATCCAAGTCATTAATTTTTTTTTTTAAAATTTTATTCAAACAAAAGTTATAATTTCAATAAATACTTCTTCAGTAATATTATATATATATATATATATATATATATATATATATATATATATATTTTGTACATTTTATAATATGTATTTATGTAGCACCTTCACTTTCTGTGGGCAAATTTTGACTAGAAAAAAGTTTGGGAACGCACTGACCTAGACGATGGGAAATCACATAGGAATGCATGGCCGGAAATGCTTTTCTGTCGTGGTAATGGTGACACAAAACACAAGAAACACAGGACAAGAATAAGTAGAAAAAAGATGTTTATTATTCTTAGTACAGCAAAAATACTAGGAAGTCTTTGTTTGATGTACGCCAGTGGTCTTTAAACTTTTTCAATTCACCGAACCCCTAGAACTTGAAGGTGTTTTCGTGGAACTCCTAGAACTAGAAAATGTTTTCGTGGAACCCCATTCTCCGTCCACATACTTCGAAGAGTATATCTCAAAATGATATTTAAAGTAGATCAACACATGTTATAGGCACTTTATGTAAAAACAATTAAAAAATGTGCATTTATTATTAAAAAGTTCTAATGTAATTTTTTAAATATAATTTACTTATTAATAATATTAATTTGTGATTCAAATGTCTCCTAGCCATGCATTATACTTAGTAATTAGGATATATGCTAGTACTTTTTACACAAACTGTCGAAGTCTATATCTATTGAGATTAAATGCAATCGCATTACATATTCTGAGTTTGATTTATTTTTGTAGCCACTTACGTAGAGAAATACGTTCCATTTCAACACAATGTTCTAAATGGCATTAAAGTGTTTATAACTGTCTAAGAAATCCCGTGTATTTTGCATGAATTTGCAACCTAAAATTTAAAAACTATTCTTGCTTAAATTTAGATTTCAACATCAACTGTGTTAATATGTGTTGTTCCTTTTCCTTCCTTACAGGTGTTGTTTTCCACAAATATAAAAAAGTGCATTTTTCATTAAAAAACTATTTAGTTTTGCACGATACATTGTGCTAACTAATGAGTATTAAATTATCTCGTGGAACGCGACATAGTTAAAGAATATTCACAATCTAGTTGGAAGTCTATATATAGAGATAAAATGTTTTAATATTCTTTTATAACATTGAAATAAAAGTTTAAAAAGTGTTACACAAAATAAAGTTATATATAAAATCTTCAGTTTTAGTGAATAGGGGAGATGAGCCTTAGATTCTTATAAATATACAAACTTCATAGAGAACGTGAATCCACACACACATTTTGCATACATGTTTATTTCTTTTTGATTTTTTATTTTGACTCGTGGAATCCCTGGGTATGCCTTATGGAATCCCAGGGCTCCGTGGAACATAGTTTGAAGACCATTGGTGTACGCGATAGATCGCGCTAAGTAAATCGAAGCATCAGATGACGGTGCATCGGGACAAGCAGTTTTTGCGGCCGCGCTCGCTATGAAACTTCCTTTGTGTCTGCTGACAAAGTGGTAGCTAGAGGGAACGTTACACGATCGCTTAGCTCGCTGCCATGCATCTGGCATGCGGAACCGCTGATTTCAGTATACGAGCCGCTTATCGGTTGTACGCTTAACGTTACCCCTGGAGACATACTCAAGACTCGCCTTTGCACTGGAAATTGTCCTACAGTGGATCCTTCATCGTGGGCACAAAGGAATGTGAGCGAGGAGTGAGAACACGAAACAGCGAGGAGACTGTACTGGATCTAGTACAGAACAATCCTGGTACCAGTTTGCCGACTATCGCTAATCATGTCGGGATTTCCCATATGAACGTCTGGCGGATCCTGTATACGTACGACGTGCACCCCTATCACCCCGACATGCACAAATATTGTCCCTTTAATGTTCTTACTGCTTTTTATTTTTTTTTACTGTTCTAAGGATAATAAGCATGTTTCCTCCTCTTGCATGTGTCCTGTCGTTCTTGTGTTTTGTGTCGTGCATGTTTTGTCGAGTTTCATTCGTAAACTCGTTAGTTATTTGTCAGAATTGCACTTTTTGAAGTCAATTGATAATATAAGTGTCCTCATAATTTTTAGTTTTCCCTTTTTTAGGAAAGGAAAGATTAAACTTATTTTCACGATTCAACGAAACTTAATTTTTAGTATTTTTATCAATCAATTGCAACATTGTATATTTTGTATTGAATGTAAAGCACTTAAAGTGAATTTTAAAAATCTGTGATTTCAAATAGTAGTTATGTGAACGATATAACACTGACCTAGTTTTCAGAGGGTCTTTGAATTGAGTACAGTAAATACCACGAACTTACGCGATATTGGGGACTCAGTGATAACCACGTAAGTCGGGATATAATTTTGCATATAAATACATATAAATTATTTTTAGTGGTGGAGGGACGGAGACTTGAGAAAATTATAATTTAGAATCTTAAACCGAATTTCTTTTGATGTAGAAGGTTTCATAAAATCTAACAAAGTAGTCTACGGACTCAAAGATTTTTTTCTCCCTCAAGATGTTCTCGCAGCTTACTAATAAATTTTTATGTCTTATTTTGTTGAAAAAATGTCTCCTTTGGAGTCTATATTTTCTAAAATATTTGTTCCTTGTTCTATTAAACTGAGGTCTGTCAAATTCCCAACTGTCATTTGATCTTTTAATTGAATTGGGTCTAAAATCTAAAGTTCTTCAATGTCTTGCTCATGCATTTCTATGAACTTAGCAATTGTCAGCATTGTGGGAATCCAGCAGTTCTTGAACATTTTAGCATATCACGTGTTGCGGAAATAACGATTACTTGATTCAGCCACATTAATTTATTTACGCTTTTAATTTAAACGCATGCAAAATATTTACATAATTTAAGTTTAATAATATATAAATAGAATTTAATTCGTACATGGTCGCGGAAACAGTCTGTATTGCTGAGTTGTTTACAGTACCTCTCTCGGAGATGGATAGTCTGAGTGCCGGCTTTTCGTGCGACTGGCTTCACTTCGCGTCCCTTCTCTCCCGTTTTTCTTCACTTCGTTGGATGCTCTGTTGGCTCATCTACCTTTGTAGTGTCCTCTCGCGACGTCAGCACTCCACAACCGCCGCAACATAATCACTATACATTTTAAAATTTATTTGCCTGGCAAGATCGACAACTTGTTCGATCACATTACCAATTTCACCATATTGGCGTTGATTTCGCCCGAGTTTGAATGATGGGGAAAATAAATAAAACAACAAAAAACACCTTCAGTTTTTTCTAGACGCCATTTAAAGATTTTTATGAAATTTCATTCCAAGATTTGTCTGATGATTCTCATTGCTACTAAAACATTGTTCCCAAAAGTCTTTAACAGATAGCTTGTTGTTTTGTCTCATAGCTTCATGTAGATGTGCAAATGATTTTCTCGTATATTAAGCTTTGAATGTTTTGATTATTCTCTGATCTATCGGTTGAAGCAAACTGGTTGTATTGGGTGACAAAAATTCAATTTTTACACGTGGGGTGAAAATTATTAAAGTTACGAAGGAATGACCTCTCCAATTTCTGTAATGCTATGCCAATTACAGTTACTTTTAAATCGGCTGAACCAGCCGTTACTATCGTTAAACTCTTCATCTTTAACCGTTTCTACTGCATCCTCTTTCCATCTCCAAAATCAGTTTAACTTGAGAGCACACCATGTTTCACCATTTCAGCGATAATACCGTGACGTTTACGAACGATGGTTGAATTTAAGGTATCCGAACACGTTGAAATGACCGAATTTTCAAAAACACATTTTTTGTTTTTTATTTTATTGAATAGAGCTATCTTTTGGCTTTCCAAAACACTCTTTGTTTTGTTTCTAACCTAGAGGTCAAGTTATAATCAGTTTTATCAAATTAAAAACCGGAAGTGAGTCTTTGATCTACCGGAAGTAGGCATTTAAATGGTTCAAAATCTGTCAAAAATTAGCTTAAGGAGCAGTTTTCGAAATAGTTTTAAATTCCTCTTAAGGAAATAATAGAAATAGTTTATTGTTTTAAAGTGAGTGGCAACACAACATTTCTTCCAATAGTTTGGCAATAAGAGTTTGTGTTTACAAAATTTTCAATCGCTTTTCGACAGTTATTTTATTGATTTTGCTAACGTTGTCGGTTTTTTTTCGAAATTTTAATTTTATTATTTAAATTTTGCACACTATTAAGTTATGGCTAATCCCAAGAATAAAATTTACTCGTAAATCTAAATTTAAAGGCAATAGATACACTATTAAGAATAAACAATATGAGATCAACAAAAATGTCAGATCTGCACCTACTGCAAGTGAAAGAAAACTTCAAAAGGATTCAAAAATGTCAAATACTGTTGAAAATGAAGATAGGAACGTAATTATTAATTTAGAAATTTTAAGTAATGGGATTTCCTTATTATGCTGTCCTGAATGTTTAGAAAATAAGCTTCAGCTTCAATTTTTTGTGTAAGAATCTGTGTTTGGCTTAGCATCTAATATGATACTAAAATGTAAAAACTGTAACTTTTTAAGCTCCTTTTGTACATAAAAGTTAACAAATTGCACAATATTAACCTTTCCTTTGTTTTTGGCTTAAGAATCATTGGAAAGGGACACTCTGAAAGCTGTGTTCAGCTATCAATGTGAAATCTCCTTCTAAAACAGCTTTCAAGTATCTTGAATAAAAATTAGAGCATGTTTCTAATAACGTTGCATATAAAACTATGAATGAGGCTGCAGCTGAAATCCACGAGAAGAATAATTTTGATGAAGTTGTTCAATGCGGTGTGTCGGTCGATGGAACTTGGCAACGTAGAGGACATTTGTCTTTAAATGGATGTGTTAGTGCTATTTCCATAGATACTGGTAAGGTTTTAGACATGTAATGTCAAAATGTGCAGATTATGTTTGAAGAAACATGAAAATAGAATTGCACACGAGTGTGAAAAACATGTTGGGTCATCTGGTGCGATGGAACCTGTTTGTATACCGAATATTCGAAAGATCTGCTGAGACGAGAAAATTGCATACATTTTTATGGAGATGGGGATTCGAAAAGTTTTGATGCGGTTAAAAATATTTACGGTGAAAACAGCGTTAAAAAATGTGAATGCAAAAAAAAAAAAGGTCTGGGAGGTCGTGGGAAATTAACTGATAGTTTCATCGATAAACTACAAAATTATTATGGCATCGCTATCAGATCCAATGTGAACAAGAAAAAATGCAAAGTGCAGTGATTGCAGCATTTTTTCATTGCTGTTCCAACAAAAACCAACCGATGCATGGTCAATGTCCAGTTGGACCCGACACCTTTTCAACGAGCTACATTTGAAGGAAAGATGCATATTGATACTGGCAAGGGACTTCCTCAAAAATAATTAAAATTATCAAGCCTCATTATATGAAGCTATGTGACAAAGATTTATTGAATAAATGCTTAATGGGAAAACGCAGAATGCAAATGAAAGTTTTAATGGCATTCTGTGGAAGTTTATCCCGAAAGATATTTTTGTCGAGTTACAAACTCTGAAATTAGAGCTCACATGGCTGTCATACAATTTAACAAAGGTTTTCGAGGATTGTTAGATGTTTGAACCAAGCTCAGATACAAGTTGGTGTCAATACTGTAAGCGGTTTTGCCCAACTCGATGAAGAACGCATTAATGAGTCAAAGCGTCATTCATTATCTGAAGTAAAAACTTCCAGAAAAAAAAATAGGTCACGAAAGAAAAGAAAATTAGCCAAAGCTGAGATACAAGAGGGCATAACCTAAAATCAGGGGAATTTTAGGTTTCTGTATGTATAATTTATATTAAAAACAACAAAAGTTTAAACTTTAAATCCTTTTTCTCGAAACTGTTTTTTATGTATAATGTATTCACGGTGAGTCTGATAACTCAAAATATTATGAATAATATTTCTATAAAACTTTTTGAACCTAATACTTATATTGTTTTCTAGAGTATGTACTAAAATATTTCTTATTGCATAATAGTTTTTGATTTATGGCCAGTTATTTAAATAATGGTCTCATAAAAATGACACATTTCCTATAATATTTACTCCATGAGCTCTGTAAAATTTTTAAATTTTACTAAAACATTAAAATTTTAGTACATCCCTTCAGATAAATGCAACTTATTTGTTTTAGTAATATTTTTATACTGATCTAAGTTAATTATTTTTTTCTCTAACTGCTTTGTCGTTTTTCAAAATATTGCTAAAATTTCCTTATAATTGGGATTTTTGTAAAATTTAGGCAATTTATTTTAAATATTTTTAGTTAAATATTAGTATTTATTGATATTCATCCCTAAAAAAGCATTTATAATGTTTTAATATGTTATTTTCAAAAAAAGTACTCCGAACGTGTTCGGATACCTTAAAGACTGAGCATTTTTCATAGCGTCGTAAATTTTTCATTATTTTTTATAACTGTTTTGACCATCGATTCCATTAGATTAAACTTTGTGCTGATTCACAATTTTTTTTGTAATGTTTAATTTTTTTTATCATTCAATAAAGGGGCAGTTTTTAATTAGTTAAGTGTTAGGTTCCTTTTATATTTCCTGGGACAAAACAGAACCTATAATCTTCAGTGCATACATTGATAACCAACCAAGTTAAAGTTTAAAAGCATCCTTTCTGCGTTGAATTAATTCTGTATAATTTAATAAAGTGATAACATTGATTTTTTGACCCTTAGTTTTGAAGCAGTGGTAAAATATATTACGACCTCAAAAGTTTGTTTTATAGCAAGAACACAAATTTATTAAAAAAAAAAAAAAATACAATTTGTGCTTTCGATTTTGTACATTTTTATTTCCTCTGAGAATAGCATTAATTTTCTAAATTTTTTTGACAATTGCTATTTATGTATTATTATTATTATTTTTGTTAAATTCCCATTAAAGTATGCTGTTGGTAGTTGTGCTCTGGATATTGCTAGTTGTATGTCTTAAGATTTTGATTTGTTAGAATCTGATTAGAAAATAGGAACACATGGAAAAAATTATAAATGTTAAGGTTATTAAAAAGTTATGATATTTTCATTGTATTTCAAAATGAGAATATATTAAAATACATTAAATAATTCGCTATATTTTCCATCCTTTTTGAAATTCAAAATTTACTTTATATATATATATATATATATATATATATATATATATAGTGTGTTTTACGAAATAACCAGTGTTCCTCGTGAGGGAGTAAAAAAAATCCATTGTTTATGCCTCTTTTTGCCAGTAAAGGAAATTTAAAAACATTATTGAAGGCGATGCTCGGTAAAAAGGAATGGTTTTAGCCATAAAGAAGCTATTACACACAGATAAGTGTCAAGTCAGTAAAAAGGAATGGTTTTAGCCATAAAGAAGCTATTACACACAGATAAGTGTCAAGTAATGTGCAAGTATCGAGATAGCAGTAGTATCATGTAAGAAGTGTGTATATGGGCAGTGAGTGAGTGAATATATTTACGTTGCACTCTTCAGCTACTCAGTGTATATGGGCAGGGCCTTGTTTATAAGGACTTTCACTTGTTGCATAGTCATTTTTGAGAAAAATATTCTGACGTGATTATGGCTGCACAAGAGACTTTAGAGTGCGGGATGCTAATTGGAGCTCGACACATGGGACATTGAGTTCCTGGAATTATTTGAGAAATAAATATCCCTCGATCTCCAGTGTCAATAGTAGATCAGGAATATATAATTTCATGTTTTTTTAGTCAAACTGAATCAATCATTCTTTGGAAATGGTTATATTCAGCTATTTAGAGACATCTTGCAGCCATTCATAGGCTTCATATACCTAAACAATGATGGGATTTTCTAGGATGTGTCAGTGCTCTATATCACTGGGTAAAAATCTTTCGCGATTGATTTGAGAAACATTCTAGACAATTTCACTGAATGGTCTGGCCATCTTGATTGCGGGACATGAATTCTGTCGAACGTATATGATATATGTAAATTCGTCCACGAGCCTGCATCGTTAGTGCTTCCACAATTATGGACGACTGTAAAAACAATATGGTAGAATATTTCTTCAGAGAACTTCAAATGATTTCAAAACCACGTCGAATTTCTGCACTTCTCCGGACAAAGAGGGTTCCACACGATATATATATATATATATACCGGGTGGGCAAAAAGTCCGTAAAAACTTTAAAAATTCATAAAATCCGGAGAAATGAACGAAAAAAATACTGTTTGCAGGATCAGCATTAGAATGTCACGGGATTTTTTTTAAGCTAGAAAAAAAAATAATTCGAAAATCATCCGGTAGGTGGCGCCGTTGCAAGCGTTTGTGGTGGAAATATGCAAATTAGACGGCTATAAAAAACCTTTGCTCTCAATGAATCCACATTCATTTCACCATTACAAACAGTGAATGTGAACAAGGATGCTCAGTGCGCCGTATAAAGCTTTGTTGGTGAAGTTATTTTACATGGACGAGGAATCAGCGACCATTGACTTGCGTAAATTCCGAGTTCAGAAAAATGTGAAGAGTGGAAAAGGCCCTTTAACACCTGCAGGTCTCTTAAAGCTTGTTAAACGTTTTGAGGAAACTGGAAAGTTGGAAGATCGAGCACGAGCCGGACAACCATGCTTGAAAGAAAACGTGCACCCTGCATTGCTGTCGAAACGGAAGTGATTGCGTCCGAAGCAGCTTCAGGGACCAGCAGTGCTCGTGAAGCTGCCAGACGATTGGGCTTACCACCATCATCTGTCCGCAATATTCTTCGTCGAATCCTCCAGCTGTACCCGTACAAATTGCAATCGTGCCATGAACTTTTGCCAGCAGATACCGCACAGAGGGAAGCATTTGCGAAGTGGGCCTTCTCTAAAATGGAACAGGATCTCACCTGGGTTTTTAACATCTTGTGGACAGATGAAGCTCATTTCTCGCTTCATGGTGACGGTAAAAACCATAACTGCCGCATTTGGGCGACCTCTAATCCACGTGAGTACACACAGAAGCCATTGCATTCCCCAAAAGTGACAGCATGGTGTGGTTTCACGGGTTCATTTATCATAGGACCCTTTTTCTTTGAAACACAGTGCCCAGTAAGTGGATGGATAACGGAAACGGTAAATGCTCAGCGTTATCTAACGCTTCTGTGGGAGACTGTCGTGCCAGATTCGAGGTCAGATTTCGAATGTCACGTTCATGCAGGATGGAGCAACCAGTCACACTGCTAACCCGGTTAAGGCATTCCTGATACAGACGTTCGGGGAAGACAGAATCGTTAGCAGGTGCTGCAGGTACCCATGGCTCCTCGGTCTCCAGATTTAACACCGACAGACTTCTGGTTGTGAGGATATTTGAAATCTCGCGTGTATCTATCCGGTCCATCAAGTCTGTCGGAACTGAAAGATGCGATCCGCAGAGAAGTATCCTCCATACATCCGGATATGTTGCACTCTGCCGTTGCTGGATTTGTCACTCGTCTGGAATGTCTTCTCCCCTGTGGTGGTGGTCATGTGGAACATATTCTGGTGTAATAAAGTTGTGAAAGTTTTCTTTTCATTATTTATGCATTGTTTCTTTGATTTGCGTACATCAGCGCCACCTACCGGATGATTTTCAAATTATTTTTTTCTAGCTTGAAAAAAATCCCGTGAGATACTAATGTTGATCCTGCAAACAGTTTTTTTTTCGTTCATTTCTCCGGATTTTATGAATTTTTAAAACTTTTACGGACTTTTTGCCCACCCTGTATATATATATATATTACACATGTTTGTGTGTGTAATATGTACATTACTGACTTGATTTAAGGCATTTGGTATTAATATGATCTTTTTGCCAGGTTGTTGCAATCGTGGAAAGGATGAGGAGGCTTTTATAATTTAAGCATCCACATTTTATTGACGAAAAATTTGGTTATGCGGCGAGATTAAAGTCCAGCACAAACATGAATAGACAGACACGCGAACATTTAAGTCACACTTAAAAAGCGTTCATTGTTCTCTCCTGAGATCTCATCTATTTACAGTCTTGGTCAACCGGAAGTTATTAAAATCATATTTCCGGTAAAGGCATTTTCTGATTGATCAGAATACGCGGGTGATGCAAAGTTAAATCATTCTGTTTTAAAAACGCTAGTTTTTCATTTGTTTTATGAATTCAGTTTTGGTTATATTTCCCGTTAGGCGAATAAAATAAAAATTATCACGTGATGTCTTGGTGGGCGACTATTATTGATTAAGATCTCAAGTCAAGACCATTATTGATTAAAATCTCTCGCGAGGAAATTTGAGTGAATTATTACATACATATTTTTTCAATAAAATTTTGAGAGTAGTTGGAACAAATTTACGCAGAGACTGAAACAATAACTCATTTGGTGGTTTAAAAAATAGATGTAAGACACACTAAAGAAAAGTGTTGAAAAGAAACGATTTTTAAGATAGTTTGACGATTTTTTACTTTTTTTTTAATTAAAAAAATTTCTGTTTTCCTACATTTATTTCAATTGTTCTGATTGAGGGTCAGTTTTCCATTTTACTTTTATTTCTTTCCCAAACTTGTTTTAAATTTAAAAAAAACCAAGATGAAATTTTTCTCTTGAAATTTGTTTACTTATTGTTTGAAAAATAAATCCATTAAATATTATTTTTCTTTGGGCTTACCTCATGTTTTTTTTTCTGCCTAACTATATGTGTTTAAGTATTTTCATTGTGAATGTGAATATGCAAAGGTAATATCCAAAAATACTGTTTTTCATAGAATTATTTATCGTTCTCTGATTGGAAAAGAGGGTGGAAAAACGGTATTCATGACTCAAGATTATTTTTCAGTTCCTTATAAAAATTTTAACTTTTGAATTATTTATCAAAAATTTGTTAGAATAAAATATAAATGAGACTGGAACGTTAGAAATAGTTTTATCGTATCTTAAAAAAAGTAAATTTCTAAATATAGAAAATCTATTGATGGATCTTAATAAATTTATACTGAAGTGATTTTCATAATTGAAACAGTTACATATTTACGATACAATTAGTTATAATTTTTTGCTTATGTTAATTTTTTCTTTCGTGATACTAGTTTTAACTAAACCAATTAATAATAAATTTGTTAATAGAAAGAAACAATTTTCAGTCTTGTAAAAAAATTTGTTCTTAAGAATTAATTTCTGACTAAGGGTTTTATGTTTACTAAGGAATTAGGGAATATGTTGATCCTCATTTTTTCTTTAGTATCTTTCAATTCAGCATGCGTTATAAATTATTGAAAATAGTTAATTATAATTAAATGTCCTAACATTTTTATGTTGTAATTTCTAGAGGGTACAAATCCTTCATAATGTGCTTGAAATGAGTAAATAACTGTTTTCTCTTCCGAGTATCGTTATTAAAAACAGAAATGTTTTTGTACTTTTTTAAAGAAATTAAATAGTTTTTAACAGTTTTGAGACCAGTAATTATAAATCAAAATTCTTATTTTTTTCTTATTTTTCTTCTGGAAGTTTCCCCCTAAGCAATTTTATTTGTATTATGTCAGCTATAAATTGATAAATGAATCTCTTAACAGTTTTTTATAGAACAAGCTGCAAGTTTCCTTTTTTTTTATGAGAAGCGATATTTTAAGTAATAAAATATTTAAATTGCGTCGTTGCTTATTTTTTTTAAAGAAAAGGCGGGATTTTTTGTTTTATTTTAAAACTTTAAGCAGTGTAAGAATGAAATTTTATTTATATGCTTTGCTTTTCTGGCTGACGATGAACTTAAAAGATTTATTTTTAGCGCATAACTTTCGCAATATCTAGCACTCTCCTTACATTTCCATTTGCGTACTCCTTTTTTATTTCTCCATTCATTTTATTTTCAATTGCTTTTTGTGCTGCCGAACATTTCCATTTGCGTTTGAAAAAGTAAGTGAATTGAAATAACTTGTTTATGTTTCCCCACAAAATTTATCCCGGTGTTTTGTGTTTCGTAATCCTTTTGAAAACATGGATTTATTCAGGATGTCGTTGCTAAGGTAACCGATTCGTTGATATGCATACTATGTTTTTAATATCATATAGGCGTTGCCCTGCGAAGAATAGATGGATAGTTATTTTTAGTTTGCATCTCGTTGATAAATTTCTGAATCGAAATCCTTCATGTACAGGAGTTTTTGAATGCGTACTTTCATATTTGTTGTAAAAGAATTTTAATCGATTTCTTTTTTTTTTTGACGCTTTTTTTAAAGCAATAAATGTATGATACTTATCTAAAATTATTTTCCACGTTGGAAAATTTGTGTGCAATATGCCTTTACTATTATTATTTATACTTTTTTCCATTTTATTTACAGTGCGATTTTCAATAATGTCAAACAAAGCAAATTATTTCATGATTTGATATGCGATTGCGCGTAAAATGATTATAATAAGAGTAACATTTCATTTTTGTAATTAGACATTTATTAAAATTCTATTTAAAAATTCCTGATTCCAAACTTTTTTCGATCTTTTTTTCGATAGAATCTTTTTTTTTTTTTTTTTTTTTGTGGGTGGCGTTGAATTACTTTCAACTTGATAAGATTGTAATCATTAAGTTACATTTATGTTTAAATGATGCAACATTGTACACACACATAGTTTTTAAAATTATGGTTATTATGTATTTTTTAGAAAGGGGGTTTCGAGCTCTACAGACTTAACGTGCATAAACCCTCTCTTCACGTCGAGTCTAGCGGCACCAAAACTCGAACTCGCGACACGCTGGCCACGAATTCGTGATCATAACCTTACTCGGCTACCGCGGCCACTTTAGAAAGGTGTGTGTGTGTGTGGGGATTGTTATTTATGCTATGTACAGATTATATATATATATATATGTACAATATATATATATATTTGTTAAAAGGACTAATGGGTTCAATTCATGACGGTTACATGGCATAGAAAATCACGTGTCCTCCATTGAATTCGAAACAAGCTTTAAACTAATTGTAATCATTATTTCTATAAAATTTCGATAAAATTAGGTAAAGATGTTCAAATGTTACAAAAAAATGTCTTTAAAAATTTTTTAAAATTAACAAAATCTTATTTTTATGCACGTACTCTATTAAATAAAATGCATTTTGTAAACATATATGTGTTTTTTTTGTTGACAAATATATACATTTTTAGAGAAAGTTTCTGAAAAGAGCAAACGTTGGCAAGAGTGAAGCGCATGGACTAATTAGCTGGAAACACATGATTGCTTTCATCGTCTGACAATGACGTCACATGAATTTTCTAAATGATTGCCTGGAAACATGCGGTTGTCATTATCATGTGACTGACGTCACACGAATTAAGCCCATTGAATGATACGTTTTTATCGTATTAGAAATGAGTATTTGTTTTTCAGAATCTGGATTTATCTATGCTTGCTAAAGGAAAATTGGAAGGGAAGAATACTGTAAGTTTCCTACTTTTCAATTAATGGGCTTCAGTGAAATTTATATGTACTTCTTTTTTAGTTTGAGATGTAGCAACATATCTCAGGTTATCTTCTGCTTTTCTGTGTATTAACGTTTATTTTTCTTAACAGTTTTCCATTAAAACGGATGATACCTAGTTCTGTTCAATTCCTACAATTAGTTCTCCCTCTCTCTCTATATATATATACCTTGTCCAAATTTTCAATCGTTAATAAAATACTTTCTATTCATCCATTCAAATTCAAATACATTTTTTAAAACTTGTAGTGGATGACACTTATGTTCATACAGTTTTTTCAAACATTAATTCATTTATTAAATTAAAAAATGAATAAATAGTAACAAAAAAAAAATAAAAGTCCAACAGCATACATAGAAAGGAAAATCGTTCATTGTGTCCCTGTAGCGCAATGGATAGCCCGTTGGATTTCTAGTCCAAAGGTCGTGGGTTCGAATCCCACCTATGATGGCCTAATTTTTGAGAATGTGATTTCTTTTTTACTATATTCTTTATTAGAAGAATTAAATTTAATTTGAATAAGTTGTAACAAAGAAAAAAATATATTTTCCAACTCCCTATATACAAAGGAAAGTGGAAAATTGGTAGGAAAATTGCTTTCTGTTTATTACTTAATATTGTGATTCTCTCATATGCATATACATATTTATATTAATTGTAACTATTTAATAAAATGTAACTGAAATGAAATTTTTCTTTGTTGACCTAAGTAGGAATCAACTTAAAATTTTTTTTATGTTACTTGTGTGTGTGTGTTTTTTAAATACAGCTCATTCATTCTAACTATTAGAAAAGAACAAAATTCTTCATTTGGTGGGGATATTGAAAACCTTCGAAATGATTGTAGGATTTTTTTTTTAAAAATCGATCATTTGAAACGAACACATGAAAGGGTTTATCATCTGGTTTTCAATGTTTTTTTGATGATTAATGTTTATTTTTCTGCCATTCTTGATCAATATTCTTGTTTACTTGGCTCTTTCTTCTGGATAATAATTGGAAGACAATTTTTTTTTTAAAAAAAATTTACATTAAAAAATTTACATTTATTCCCCCCCCATAATTTTAATTTGCTGTTGGATAATCTTAAATGAGGTTTTGTTGTTTGGATCCGAAGCATTCTTCACGCAGTTTTAACCGTAACTTTTTTAAAAAATATACTGCTGCGTAATTTTACTAAATTTTCTTATGTATGGTATATATATTTTGAGAAAACTTCAGAGTTTTTCTTATCTCCGTTTTTGGAGTTAAAAAAGTGTTTCTCATCCTCTGACCTTCAGAAAGGAAGCTGCTTTTGTGGTACGCCTAATGATGGTGATGTAGAAGTAATGCGTCTCAATTACTTTTTGGTACCTCAGTCTACTGAACCAAGTCTGATCGTTTCTCATCCGTGCAGCCTGATTTGTAATTTTTTTTTATTGTTTTAAATGCAGTTTTGATTAAATGTTGTCTTTAAAATTTTCCGAAATGGAAGTTGTTTTGTCTTTCGTCTCCCGGATGTTTGAAAAAAGTGTAAAACGTGTATATATAGAATGATGAATTCCAGTAAATTCTTTCTGAATTCTTAAAGTTGTTTGTTAAAAAAAAAAAAACTAGTTTTCTGACCTCAATTTTTCTTTTATTGTAAGAATTGTTTTTTTTATTATGAATTTTATAAAAATATCATTATATATATTTTTTATGTGAGATCTTAGCAATAAAACAGTAAAAATATTTTATTGATACATTTTTTCACTGATTTTTTATTTTTATTTATTGAAAAATCATTACTAAGCCACAGTATTTTTTTAAAGAAATAAACTGTTACTTTTTGTAACAAAACGTTGAATGTTTAAACCTTCATGAACGCGTATTATATATCAGGATAAAACTTAAAGAGCAATTATGCATTTTATTGAGGATACCTAATTTTCTAATGTAATCTGTACTTAGAACTAATTTTGGAAACGTCTCGGTTAGTTATTCTTAGATTTGAGCAATTTACTTACGCCTCTAATTCACTTTTAATTTACTTCCGCCCAAAATCTACCTGGTTGATAATTATTTGACCGCCGTAGCCTCGATTTCGCGTGGTGTCGAAATTATGCCAAGCATTGTCAAGTCGTGCCTGGAGTCGTGAGTTGGATTCTTGGTGTTACTGAAAACCTGCTTTGTACTTTAAATCTGTCGAGGCTCAAAGAAAGCCCTCGCGTTGATATAGTGTGAAAGTTTGGAGAGTGGAGTCCTTATCACTTACTGAGGTTCTTATTTTTGAGATTCGTCACCAATACCCCTTGTGAAACTTCAAAGTGTGATGTTAATAAAAAAATCAAATCTGTAGATAATTGCTTACAGCGCCGTGGATAACGTTTTATTAGGAACAATTTTGAAAATTAAGAATATGCATGGAAATATTCATGTACAGTATTATCCCGACTTTGTTACCCCGACTTTCGCGAATTTGGGGTTAAGAAAATTTTGAAATCTCGTCGATTCGTCATTTTTTCCCCTATCACCGAAACTGGCGTTATCAGTACCAGAACCTGATGAAATTGGTAATTTTATTGAAGAAGTTATCAATCTTACCAGGCAAATAAATTTAGAAGTGGATAAGTGATGACGTTCAAGATTTCTGGATTTCAACAATCAGGAGCTGACAATGGATGATCTCATAGAAATGCAAGAGCAAGGCACAGAAGAACTTGATCGTCTTTAGATCTTGAGTCTTTCAATCAGAAAATCGAATGGCACAGTTGGTAATTTGACAGAAATACCAGAAATTTGATTGAAAAAAGGTTACGAATTTTAGAAAATGTACGCTCCAACAAAAGGCGCATTTTTTTAACAAAAAAATAATAGCATGCTACAAGGAGCTTTAGCGGGAGAGGGAAAAAATCTTTGAGCTGTGTGTGTGGCAGACTACTTTGTTAGACTTCATGAAATACATCAAAATAACTCCAATTTACGTTTTTGTATTTATGTTATCTAAAATCTCATTAAACAATTTTTTTAAATTTATTTTTTTGCTTTGTCCTGGCCCCAAATAAAAATAATTCTTATCATGTATTTATATGCAAAATCAAACTCCGAATTACGCGAATTCGCCTTACGCGATTATCACTCAGTCCCACTTATCGCGTAAATTTAAGGTATTGCTGCAATATCCTTGTATTAAAAATATCTGTTATTTGAAGAAAAAAAAATTATCTTTTGTGAGTAACTCTCGTTTCGAATATTTTATGTAAGAAACCATGCGTATTTCAAGGTAATGCTGCAATGAATATTCTGATGTATTTTGTAGCGCACCGTGTAAATATTTTTAAATGTTAAAGAAATGTATGAATTTTTAATTAATGAATTAAAGGGAATAATGGGCTTGCTCTGGCTTTCAATTATAACTAGTAGAGTAAAATTTTGATGTAAAAATGGAAAGAAAATGAAAAAAATTCAAAAATCAAGTTTTAAACTGTATGCTGATAAGAAATTATATTTAGCGTTTTATTTCAATACCTGTAGAATATTCATTCAAAAATTTGAGTTAATTTTGACTATGCTTTTAAAAAAAAAGTCATCAAGATTAGATTTATGGAACAAGCTCATAGTATGCCTATATCCTTAAGAGAAAAGGACGATTGTATTATGAAAGGATAAAGTTGTTGTGTTTTTCTTTTTGGAATATAATTTATTTGACCTATTCTTTTTCTAAAAATTTTTCAAGAATTTTTTTAAAAATCTGATACGATGCTTTTATAAAATGAATAACATAATATAGTATCTAGTTTCTATTGTAACATTTTCTATTTTAATATCCGTTACACTTGCAAAAGGTGTATTAGAATCCCCCCTTTTTTTTTACTTGTGCATTTTGTAATAAGGGTGAATTTGTAACCGTATACAGATTAGCTGTAAATTGTACTACGAGATCCCTGTGAAGTAAAATGAATATTAAAGTTAAAAGGAATGTTAAATTTTTTGAAAACGATCATTCTTGCATGGTTACAAATTAAAATATAAATTAACTGCATCATTCCGAATTAAAATATCTGTCATTAAAGTAAATATTACAATAAAATTAAAATTAAACATTATGAAAATAAAAATTATATGCTTAAACATTTACATGATACATGTGAGTATTAAATTTAAGTTATCTTGTAAATATGTCACAGGGAAATGATTAAATTAGGGATTTTATCAAATCCCTTAGGGAGATTATCAATTCACGCAAGATGCTAAAATAAAATTTTGTAAGGGGATTTCCCCGAGCAAAGAAAGTGAATTGATCAAATCCTTTACCTGTTTCAGTGAAATGATGAAATAATATTGTCAAGAGTTTAAAAGTGTTCATTTAGCAAATATGGTGCATTATTAAAAGTAAAGTAATTAATGCAACAACAATCATTGAATTACAAATAATTTATTCAAAATTAATTTACAAAATAATTAGATAATAAAGCTGGGTTTTTTTTCAAAAGAAAGGATATTTGTTGTAGAATTTCAAACATTTTTTAAAAAAATTATACATTAATGTAGTGTTTCAGAAATATCCTGCTTTATATATATATATATATATATATATATTTGTAACACCTTTTTTCAGTTATTATTTCCCTTTTTTAAAATAGCTTTTTTTATCATCAAAAGCTTTTTTTTTATCTATAAAGAGGGCGTGGTCGAATTCCCTAATTTGTTTGTTTACATTTTTCAATTTAAGTTTTATCCAGTTTCTTATTTTCAGGCACACAAAAGTGATATATATATCAATCGAAAGATAATAATGCCAAGAATATAACTAATTAAAACTAAAAAAAAAATGGTTTTTAGGTCATTTTGTTTTGTTGCATCACGTTAGAAACACGGACGAGGAGAGGGAGGAGGTAAAAGGGAGTGGTAACAAGCGAAAACAGAGTTCTACAAATGCTGACTTGCTCCCCATTCATCATTTCACTATAACAGTTCGGGGATTTGATCAAATCACTTACATCAGGGAAATGACCTCAAAGAGACGTTATTTTAACATCTTGCGTGAATTGAACATCTCCCTTAGATATTTGATGAAATCTGCTGAATTTCACCATTTTCCTGCGACATACATACCAATTCCTTAAATGCAGAAAATATTTGATACGAGTAAAATGTTTCTTAGTATTTTCTAAATATCCCTTTCGATAACCTATAATTTGTTAGTATGAGAAATATTATATTAAAACAAAATACCTTTGATATTTATTAATTTCATTTAATTTCTAACACTCTTTTAAATGATATTTACGAGTGAGAAGAGGGATCTCAATCCCTTTCATTCTGATAAGTGAGCTTAAGAATGAGTTGTAGAAAACTCCTGATATATCTCTCTAATTTACAATCTAATCGTATTAAGTCGCGTCCCGTCTTACATGAATCCCTGGTCATAAATATTCATGCTAGAAATTTGCAAATAAATAGTTTGTAGTTTGTGTGGCCAGGATGGTTAAATTGTTGGAATAATTATTCCCACAAGATGTCCCTTTGCTGTGTGTGTAAGTTTATTTTGGTTTCCTTAGGAATGGGATGTACCTCGAGAATATTATCTTGTTTTATTTCCATAATTGCTTGATATTTAAATGCAGTTTTACTATCGCAAGCTGAAGAGTGATTAAAGCTATTTGAGCTTAATGTGTAGTTAAATGCTTTTTTTTTCTTTCACAAATGTGGAATTACGTGAACTATTTTGAATATCTAAATTTCGTATCGGATGCGAAATTGGAAAACGTTATTACTTTTAATTACTGTTTACGAAATGTTTATAAATTTTATGGTAAATGTTAAGTTATTATATATGGATAAAACATTTTATCATTTTATTTTGTATTGGATATGTTTTGTATTCCGAAGTATAAGTTTGTTAATTCTTCGGGGTAGGTTTTATTTCTTGTTTAATTTTAAATAATCAAAATGACTTTTATAAATTTCATCACATTTTAAACTACAGATTTAAAGCATTATAAGTGAAATGTTTTTAAAATAAGCTAGTTTGCATTGTACAAATTTAAAATTTGTTTATTTAAGATACATTGTAGAAAAATTTTAATAATTTAGTTAGCTCTGGTTACCATAAGAACTTAAGAGTACATTTGAATTAAAAACATACATTTGAACAAACAATTCTTGTACATTTAAATTAGACAAAGTTACTTCGTGTTATAATTTTTTGTAAAAAGGAGGAGGGGGGGTGAATGTCGGGACAAACATAAACTCAAGCTGAATTTAAATTCTGATACTATTCTTAAATTCATAACAATGCGTTATAATACGTTGGACCTAAAATAATTCTTTTTTTTTTCGATTGCTGTAGGTTAGAAAAGTTGTTTTACCTTTAAGGCAAAAGAAGTTTTTAGTGAAAAAAATTTCGTGCTCTCGTCAAACTTGAAATTTTAAACAATTGAGAAATTTCGCTGCATTTTGTCAATTTTTTATAATTTAATTTACGATTGACATAACGCTTTTGTTCTAAACGTAAAGTTTGGGATAAGAGGACCCCGATAAAAAAAATTAAATCCTGAAAATATAAACCATTATTTATTGCTCGTGCAAAAAGCTTGAATTTTTTTTTGTAAAATTAGCAATATATTCTAATTTTATTCGATTTTACTTTTTCACCTTTAAAAAACAAAATTTACTAAGTTGTGAACATGCTTTATACTTCGAATATTTCAACACTGTAAGTGGGCCTATTATAAAGCATAGTTTATAAAATTATACAATATTCCTGTTCAAGTAATATACATTATTTTCCGTTTAGTAGGTCTCCAAAAATAATAGATGGTAGGTTAAAGTTCGAGAGGGCGAGCTGGAAGGTAAGTTTCCCCTATCGACTGGGGTTAGAGTTATGTATCAAAGTCAAAACATAGAATGAGACATTAAAAAGATAAGATATAACCACATAATTACCCAGTACATTGAGACATTTGTCATACCGCTTGATAAGCTTCAAAAAGCCATCAAAGAAAAATTCAGGGCTTTGCATACAGAAGAAGTGTTTAACGGCTTATTTGACTTCGGTATTGCTTCCAAAGCGCCTTCCGGCGAAATTTTTCTTCAAAGGCGGAAACAAATAAAAGTCACTTGGTGCGAGAATTGTTTGGCGGATGGTGTTGCCGCTCCCAACCGAGAGTTGCAATACGGTTTTGCGTTGCCGTCGCCGAATGTGGTCTCGAGTTGTCACCCAACAACAGAACCCTAAATCTGAGAAGCCGAGGTCACATTTTCCGAATCGCCTTTTTCGATTTCGGCAGGGTGTCACAGTACCGCGAATCATTGATGGTTCCAACCTCCAAAAAGTCCAGCAACAAAACTTCTTGGTGTCCCAGAAGACTGCGAGGAGCACTTTACCTGCAGAGGGAGCTATTTTTGAACTTCTTTCGGTCAGGTGTGATGACGGATTTTTCCTCTCCATTAATGTGACCTTCGCTTAGGTAGCAAAATAGTGGACCCACGGTTCATCCCTCGTCACAATTCGAAGCAGAAATTCATTGCCATCCTCATGGTAACGCACGTGATGTTCCAGGCTGACCGCCATGCGTTGTTCCATGTGTGTCGCGGTCAGTTGTCAGGGCACCTAGCGTGCTGACGCTTTCCTGTATCCAAGAATGTCGTTGATGGATGACATGATTAAAACAAACCGGCGTATCACCATCGATGGAGTAGGGGAAGAACTTGGAGTTGGACAAGAGCAAGCTCAAAAGATGCAAAGCCCTGAAATTTTCTTGGAGGGCTTTTTGAAGTTTATCAAGCAGTATGACAAATGCCCCAATGTACTTGGAAAAATAAAGTTATACCTTATCTTTAATGTCACATTCTATGTTTTGACATTCATACACAACTCTGACCACAGTCGAAAGGGGAAACTTATTTTCCGACTCACCCTCGTACTTTGATGAATCTAGGGCCCTCTGCTCTTTGTTTTTCTTTCAGGCCTCTTTGCTAAGTTGTGTATTCGGTTCCTTCAAGTACGAACTTGCAAACTTTTCTAATCCATGTTTTCTTTCCAGGAACATAAAATATAACACAGTTAAAAGAATTTGGTTAACTCTATCACAATGACAATTAATTGAATTCGTGCATTCATACAAATTTGCATTTTTTTGGCAAATGTAATCCACGACACATTAGGATATTTATTCTGCTACACCAAAAAGCTGAGTAGATCTTACTTTGAAAATGTCGTTTCTTCTTTTGAAGGAAGCTTTTTCATCACGAATTGTAGAACTTTTTAAAAAAAAATAACATTTATTGTATGTACTATCCTATATTATAAAAAACCACAGGAATAAAAGCTTTTTCGTACAAATATTTAATTCTTTAAGCCACCGTTTCAGCTACTTTAGAAACACTAAAATTACTCAATATTTGTGGTTGAAGTGTTGTGAGACATCTCATATCGTAGTTGGAAAGAGCTTTTTAAGACACCTTTTTGCAAAAGAAATTTATTTAGCTATAATGTCTCGTAGATTACTAAACATCAGGCACTCAAAATTCTTTCTAGTAACGATTCTATTTCTTTTAACCATTTTCTTTTATTATTTTTCTGATGTTGACATTCAGTGTTCGAGAAATACATATTATGAAACAAAAAATGTTTATCGTGCAATTATATATAATTGTCACATTACCATCGCTCGGCG
Organism: Trichonephila clavipes; assembly: GCA_019973935.1. Lineage (NCBI taxonomy): Eukaryota > Metazoa > Arthropoda > Arachnida > Araneae > Nephilidae > Trichonephila > Trichonephila clavipes. The sequence goes on along the minus strand of BMAU01015316.1, from coordinate 209,653 downwards.
AATGACTCAATCAAAATAATTTGGTGAACTGGTGAAGGATGTCAGCGTATTCGCGTGTAGAACCTGAATATGTCACATGTCAATTGCTAATCACATAAAAGAAAAGTTGGGTGTCAAACACGTGAGCTGCTAGTAACACTCAAGCTTTCAGTCCCCCTGTCATGTCCGAATTTTTTCAGAAATCTAACTTCAAAGAGAATTCAAAAAAAAAGATGTAAAATATGTTTTAATTTATTAAAATTTGTTTATTAAAAGTGAAAAAATAAATTAAAAAGACAAGGTATATTAAATTAAAAAACAACAACGTTTATTTATAAATTTACTATATGAGCAGAATTATTTTGAATTTACAGGGATTTTGTGTGATTTTTTTAACCAAATTTTTGTAAGATATCGAACTTTAAAATAATACATCATTAGAATAAAAACAAATGGGGATAATTTTGATAGACCATGCTTAATTAATGGGACCACAAATAGTATTAAAGTATTTGAAATGTACGATATGTTTACCATTTATTAAAGGTGAAAAATAAAGTTGAGTAAAATTATAATATATATTACCAAATTTACAAAAGAACCCCCCTCCCCACTTTTTGAGTTTTTTTGCTAGAATAATAAATATTTTGTACTTACAGGGTTTATTTCACCTCCACCCCCCCTCGATCTTCAAATCTTAAACTTACGTTTAGAACAATAACGTTGCGATATTGGTAATTTAAATAATTATAAAAAATCAAAATATAGCGACATTTCAATTTTTCAAAACAATAAATATGATAGAAAAGGGGAAAATATATTTTTTTTATTGATAAAATTTTTTTTCTTGCGCCTTATGTATATTTACAGACATTACAATCTAAACAAGTTAGTGTTATTCTCTTAACAACGATGCAGTTAGTGTTGTTTAATATTAACTAAAAAGACGATTTTACACTTTATACTAATTATACCTTTTGATATTACTTGTTTCCCGCAATATGAAATCGTGATTAAAAGTAATTCAGTCTTTTTTTAGAATAATTCTGTTGTGTTTTAAATAAATAAAAGTTAACTTAATATTTCCTAGAGAAGATGGTTTCGCGCGCGATCTTTTCCTTTTGAAAATGCATGGAATGAAGCATGTATGCAACCGTGCGATGTAATTGATTAATTACTCCTTTTCGCTTTTGTTTGTGTAAATTTATTGAAATTAAATATACGGAAGTGAAATTTTCCTGGTGACGCGTTGTTATATATATTCACGTCATTATTAAATAATTTCAGTCATTAGAGAAAGTGAAAGGGATGTAATTCGGATTCAAAAGACATGTAATTAAAATTCTTTCCTGGAAAATGAGGAAACATTTGTCTGATAGTTTTCACCATTATTTGCAGTAACGTTGATTTCGAAGGAAAAGTGCTTTCCCTTCCGTATAAAAAATTAAATAAAAATTATACTTTTTTTAAGGTTTTATTCAGAACTTTTTTCAGAGATTGATCTTCATACATCCGGATTGGTTTTATTTTTTGCTGGCATATATATATCCGCGTTAAAAATTTATTTCTCTTCGTCATCCCTGATTACATCGGTTTTCCAGTTTTCTACTAAGTGCTTAACCCAGTGATTCTTAAACTGTGGGACACGCCCCCTACGGGGGCGTGATAATCCCACGAGGGTGTGTGCGTGGAAAAAGTGCGAAAAGCGGAAAATGAAAAATTATTTAAAAAAAAAATTATTTACTGGAAGGAAGCAAAGCAAAATACATTCTGGCACAATAAAAAATAAGATATACCTTGGCATGTTTATCACAATCTGTTAGAATTTAAAAATTAGAAATAAAAGTAGCATAATATTTATTTTTTCTTAAAAGTAACTTAAATTATCTATTACTTAAAAGTAACATGTACAGAAATTAATACTTATCCCAATACTTTCTACGGTTTATAATTAATGTTGTATTGTAGCTTTAGCGTCAAACTACATTACTATTGCATTTAACACAATATTATTGTATGGGGGAGGGGGCGATGAAAATTATGATTGAAAATTGAATCGGAAATACTGAAAGTTTGAGTAGCACTGGCTTAACCCACAACCTTAGCGCGTGATGTATCGTTCCGTTTTCTATATTAGTCCAGCTAGCCATTTGCATTAGAGCATGTGACAACTTCTTCAAAACATTGAGCATATTCAATGGCTTTATTTTGCAGCATTATTCCTGTCATAAGAAAATTTCGATTTCGGTGAAAGATACGCCATTTTAAAAGTTTTTTTGGTTCTTCCTCCAGTTTTCCACCCACGTAACTAGTTCCATCCTTACTTATTTTCGTGAGCAGCGATGGACACTGCGGTTTTTCCAAAAGTTAGAAACGGTAGATTTTAATAAATATTTTGCATCTCGCCGATTGATTGGTTTCAATTACGGTACGTTTGACTGTTTTTATTTTATCAGCTGAAAATGCTCTCATCTTACCGGATTTTGTGATTTTTACCGATTTTTTAAGGATATTGTGGAGTTGGTAACATATCTGTTCTATCTAAAGCGCCCATACGAATTTAAAAAAGTCGGTGGAAATATAAAAGAGGACATCAGACGACACCCCATTGAATCGTTTCATGATTGTTATGAGTTTTTAAAAGTTGAAAAGATTTGGGTTGTCATATAGTCATGGTCATGTCATGTAGTCATAGTAGCGATTTCGTGGCCAGAATTGTTTCTGTCGTATCGTTGTTCCATATATGTAAATTTACCTTTGAAAACTGGAAAAAGTCATTTTCTCAGACATGTTATTTGAACATTAAATATTAGTTAAATAAGGGGTCAGTTGGGACCAATGAACAAGTTCACCATAACCGAGAATTCACTATTTCAGATTTATTGTATGTTGTAGCCAGGTTTAATTATATGCATTATATATGTGTGTGTTTTAAGTTTTATTCAATTCATAGAAACAATTATATTTCAAGATGCGCGTATATTTTAATTTCCTAATACTTAAGCTGAAAAAGAAATGCTATAAAAGCTTATCTCTGTCTTGACTACTTTTATCACATTATTTCCACTATAACCTTCATTATAAGACCTCTTTAGAATTCTAATGTAATGACTGGATTTCTCCTTTAAAGACTATTTTTAACATTATTTGGAATGCGTTCAATTATTGTGGATTAAATTCCATTAAAAGACTTTCCGGAAAAATATAGCTAATGAAGCCTCATTAAAAAAGTGTTACCGTATCTTTCACCTCGTGAGGGTTTTTCGCGTTTCAGGTCTTTAGAAGTTTTGGATATATTTTTTATGCTTAACATTTTTATAGAAATTGATTCGCCGAATTTTAAGAGGAAAATCTCAAATTTGAATATATAGTTGTAACTATTCAACGAATACAAATGGTTCTCTTTTGTAGCTCTTAAATTGGATAAATCACCAATTAAATTTTCTTTTTTCAGTGATTGATTCTGGCAATTTTTAAATGGAACGAATTTGTAAAAATAAATTAAAATTTACTTGCGTCAGTTATGAAAACAATATTAAAAGTTTGCTTTCTCTCTATATGTAAAGTGTCTGTGTAGCTTACAAGTTTGAGTTATTTATTTTGAAGCTTGTTTATTGATGTCATTACGTCCTGGGTGGTTTTGAGGTACTTACTGCACCCGGAAATCCTCTCGGGAAATGCATGCTGATATACATATGATACTCCATCTGAAAAAGGGGACATATGCTCAATTCTTTGTGTGAACAGAATTCTAAAGTAGCCGTATTTTTATGATACTTTATGTATCGCATTTCAAATTGTATATTTTCCCTATAATATTTTTTTCAGAAATTGCAGAAACTTTTGTACTTCAGGCAGATTTCCGTGAATATATTTGCAGTCTTGAGTTTAACTATAGCTTAATATTGTTGCATAAATTGATGGTAATTTTAATGTTTCGACCACTAGACACATGCACATTCTTTATAATATAAATATATGCACTAATATTATATTACTAACCTGATGTAGCACGAAATAAAAATTTCCTAGTTAAAAGTAACTTTTGTTTAATTAACTGAACTGAACTTGATTGGAGAAAGATAATTTCCATTACTAGTTTTATTCTGCCATTTAAAAAGTTTTGAAATGAATGGCATTATTTCTTAATTTGACCCTTTTAGCAAAATGATTGAAAAACCGGAGCACTATGTGTGTGTGTATTAACAAAACATTCAGAAACTTTTCGACTACTGAGGATTCAAATTTTTGACAGAAGGAAACTGTCAAACAATGTTTTTCTACTCAATTTTTGAAATGAAGCGAAAAGTATTGGTTTAATAGATAATTTTTTATTCTGTTAAAAATCGAATCACATAGCTGAAGATTAAGTGATCACTTTCTGTCATTAAAAACATGTTAATGTACAATCTATTTATTATAGTATTTTTTAGAGTCTTAAAACAAATATAACTTATATTTTTATTATATTACTAACTAAATTCTGTTATTGAATTAATGAAATGGCACAGAAATATGCATAGTAAATAATATTAACAAAGTAAATAATATAAACAAATTTTATTTTATCACGTTGCTTAAAAAATAATTCGTCTAGTATGGATTATTAATCGTATTTTCCCATAAGTTATTGACGCTTCGAACGTTCCGTTTTCCATCTTTAAACAATTCTAAAATCTTGTCAACTTTATTTCTACTTTTAGCGAATTTATCTTTAAACCGGATTTTCACACTCAGTACTTCACTTTTTTTAAAAAAGGATTGTTATTAATCGTTTTCATATAACTTCAATATCCTCTGAATTCAAACTTGTACTTAGGGTATTGAACTCTCTTGATTAATACCCATCTTTCGCATTCCCTTTTAAAGAACAATTCAAATATCGGCGGTAGCGTCTGTGCTCACTCGGAACTGTCCCTTGCAGTAATATTAGTCAGCCTTTGTTTGACGAGACATGGAGGGGGTTCTTAAAATAAAGCAGAAACTACAGAAGTGGTCTACATTGAACGGCCAGTAGCTTTGCGAATGTCGGTCGCCAAAACTATCGATCCTTGTAAATATGCCTGAAAAGAGAACTTATGGGAGTAAGGGTGTGGTCTCGCATTTACTCAACAGTTAGCCACTGAGCAGTTACATTGTCTCGCGCGATTTCTTTCTTCTCGTATATTGGTTGGCTATCTCCTGACCTGTGTTGTTGTAGGCTGTGAAATTTTTACCTGCTTGAAATATTTTCTTAAAATATATCTTGATGTATAACTTGCTTATTGTTGATACTAATTAAAAGAAGCTTTTGTTTAATTGTATATAATTGCCATAGAAATATTTTGTGTATAAAAAAAGTAATTTTTTTGCGATGCATTAATACAACAATATTTTTTCAATTCCTACTATTAGTTCATACTCTCCCTATATATATATATATTGTCTAATTCTCTACAAACAAGAGATAAACATTCATCAATCACATTCGAAAAAAACACAGATACAGTAAGAGATCATACAATGAAGGACACAAGATTAAAGATTATGAAATGGATGCTGCAGTATTATAAACATTGCTCACTTAGGACAGCTAATATATAAAATAACATATATAAAAGTGGGGTTGAACATGTTTTTTGGCCAGCCAACCTTCCCCCTTTATGTAAACAATACTGAGCAAAAAGCTATTGAAAGTAATGGATAGGAATATCTAAATCCATTACAAAATAGAGATAACTTACCTAAAAATTGCACGTGAAAATCCAGAGCCCGCGCTAAATCTGAGTGCAATAAATAAGTTATTGCCAGATTCTGGACCCTAATGCAGATATATATATATATATATATATATATATATATATATATATATATATATATATATATATATATATATGTGTATATATCTGTAATAATTCCCTGTAGTATCCTTTTTGTTAACTCTTTGTATTAATATTTGGACAGACTTTTAACTCTTTAGTTTAAAAATAATACTGTAACCTTAATCGTAATCGGCTAGTCCGAAATCCCTGTCCCGACCATTCTATCCAGTCAGAACTATTATTACGTAATAACCACTGCTAGTATAAAAGCCCAAATCTTTTGTGTAATCGCGCTTTCTTCCTCTTTGTCTGCTTGCCTTCATCATGTAAAAATGTAATCAGCCGGCTGCAACGCTTTCTATGTTTGTCTTTGTGTTGTGTCCGTCAAGATGTCGCTTTTGTTATATGTGTCTGCTTACGTGTTTTTAACGAATAGATGTAAAATATAAAATGATTGACCAGTTACGCTATGTGTGCTTCAAAATAAAAGATGAAAATCATTTCTAAAGATGTCTTCAATAAACCCGATATGACAACAAACCAATACCGGCCAACGCTACTACAATACATTTCATATATGTATGTGTGTGTGTGTGTATGTATGTGTGTGTGTATGTGTGTGTGTGTGTATATGTATATGTGTATGTGTATATCTTTAAATTTTCAATCGTTAATAAAACACGTTTGATTCATCCACTCAAGTTCAAATGCATTTTTTAAAATTTGTAGTGGATGAACTTGACAGTTTTTGAAAACAGTTTTTTTCAAATATTCATTAATTTTTTAATTAATGAGTAAATAGTAAAAAAACAAAAGTAATAGTCCCACACAATTTATAAAAAGGAAAATCGCTCGTTGTGACCCTGTAGCGCAATGGATAGCGCGTTATACTTCTTAAAGGTCGTGGGTTTGAATCCCACATGGGGTGGCCTAATTTATGAGAATGTGATTTCTTTTAACCATTCTATTTTGTTAGAATAATTAAATTTAATTAATGAATAAATAGTAACAAACAAAAGTAATAGTCCAACACTATAAATAGAAAGCAAAATGGAAAATCATTTCCTATTTTGTCACTTAGTATTGTGATTCTCTCATATGCATATACATATTTATATTAATTGTAATTATTTGATTTAAAAGTATCTAAAATAAAAAAATTTTCTTTGTTGATAGTAGGAATTGACTCTAAAAAGATTTTTTTATATTAGTTTTTAAAAATATTTAATATTTTTTTTTTGCATTAAAAATTTTAACTTGTTGCACCTAATTAATTTAAATTTATTCTAATTATTTTTATAAGAAGTAGCACATATAAATATTAAGTGTAGGAATCTCTGGTTGGAAGGGCTGCATTCAAAGGAGAAGTATTATTAGATAAATTTAAATGTGTACTTATATTATTATTTGAAAAATCTAATTTCACCGCTTTTACTAATATCGAAATTCTTCAATTCCAGTTGGGTTCTGAAGGCGAAAATATTAGTTTGGGAAGTTAATATAGAATGGTTATCGGGAAAATTGAAAAGGGTAAGTAAACCTAAAACGAAATATAAATAGATATGTTTTATTCAATAAAATTATGATTGTAGATTTGGTATTTTTTGTTGATAAATCAAAAATCAACAGGAATATGTTTATAAAAAAAAAAAAAATTTTTTCCAGAGATCCTTCAAATTTTATTCCCTGGATATATGCAAATGCACTAATTTTATAAATCTAAGTAATTGTATTTTATTATGTAAAGGAAATTACTGTTTTACATAAGCGTCAAGAAATTGTTCAAAGCATTAAGGCTGTCTTCGGCTAATGTTAAAGAATAGGGACCAAATGCGGAATATTTTTTCAGATATTAAAGTACTCAAGCATTTAATATTATATTCTGACTTCACTACATAATTGAGAATCACTTATTTTATCATACTTATCATTTTTATCAGAGTTTACACATTTTTCTTTTATAAAATGTGTTTCGTATTTTTTCCCCCTGTATCATAATGCTAAATGAGCTATCCCTTTACATGTTAAAAGGAAAAAAAAATTAATTATTTATGAAATATTTAGAAATTTTAAAAACACTATATTATAAGCAAATGCATGAGTTCAATGTCACAAATTTTTATTGAAATTAAAGCATTTTTTTCTGTCTGAAAATGTGTTCCGTGTCAAGTTCGTGCTCTCGTACATATGGCGAAAACAGCCTTAAATTCGGGAGACAAGCTTCAGCTTCAAATCTAATAAAAGATGCATATGTTATGTTTTGTGTAAATTCTGTATTTAGAGTATAATTTTCAGTGCCTATTATACCTACTGCTGTTGAATTACTAAGATCAGCCCTACTCGAAGGAAAGTTGATTTTTTAGGAAAAACATAAAATATGTAATGTAGCATTATTTTATTTTAATTTAGCATAATAAAATTATTTCCAGTCTACTGAAGAATCGTACTTTTTTTTAAAAGATTGATAGTGAGAAGTAAATTTTTTTTAGAAAAAAATCAATCTTTCAAGGAATTTCTTTGAAAATAAATTACGCCTTATTTTTAAATTCTTGAATTAGAAATTCTGTATTAAATTACCTGCTCTTTGGAGAGATTATTTCTGTAATTCTTCTCTTAACCGTTTTTCTTATCTTTAATTGACTTTGACCTCAGAAGTGCTTTTCAAGTAGAATAAAGATAATGGATTCTGTGAAATCCTTATATTTGTGCCGCTGAAAAACTCATTTATGAGAAAATTAGCTTATGTCTTTAGAAACGAACTTTACAAATTGCAATGAAATAGAATTTAAAAGGCGCATGTGCTAATGATGACTGTTAATCTTATTTAACAATTGAAATTCTATCTATATTATGTAGTTGAGTAACCTACAATATTGTTTTTCGAACGTTTGAAATAATACTGTTCTTCAGAAAAATATAATGTCAAGAAAGAATTATTAGGTAAATCGGGCAATCGACACACTTAGTCTTTTTAAGGGATGGAACCGATAGGGTAGGTCCGAATTATTTTGATGATTAAGAAAATTGACCGTGAAATGTTTATTGTTAATTAATCTGTTACTCAATATTTTTTTCAAACGTAATTTTAATTATGAGTTATAATAATTAAGTTTTTAATAAACGCGTACCATGTCAAAACGTGCGTGATATTGGAACCTCTTTTTTGGTTGTTGGAATTGAATGAAGTTTTTAAAATAAGGCACCTTTAAAAAGTATAATTTTTTCCTGTCTGGTGAAACTAATAAAAACTGATTAATGACTTATTAATTATGTTTTTTGGTTTGATGAGAAATCCGAAGAGTGTCATTAATGTGTTTCAAGAGACTTAAAATCATTTATCTCAAGATTTATCGTTGTATTTGAAATACATGATACTGTTGCATTTTTTGTTTTGATTGAGAAGATTGTAAAAGTATACTCATAGCTTTACTTACAACAGCTACTGTCAAATATAAAAAAAAAAGATATAATTTCCAAGACCAGAATGTGTTCTTAATTTAAACGCAAAGAAAAAAAAAGCTAACACTTTTATAGACCAACTCATTTACACTTTTTCAACCAACACAAGATAGTACTTTTATAAAAAGGGAAATACTGCGTAAAGAATTATGAGAGTTATATCAGCGTCGCGGTATAAAGCTGCACAAGTGTCATTGGCGACGAACTTCGGTAATTGTAAGCCATGAGCAAGTGACAAAGACGATACTTCTCCTAACTTCCACTCCACATCAACGGGAGGATGTTTGAGCCTCTACACGGCGGGTCTTCAGAGGTTCTTGGCTCGAACTCATGACGAATCACGAGTCCGTGACCTTGATCACTAGGCTACCGCGGTCTCACGCAAAAAGAATTGTAATGATGTAATGAAAAATACGACTTCTTATTTTAAATTACTTCTTTTTCTATCTTTGATATTTTTTCAAGCTAAACTATTGTTATGTGTTTAAATTTATTTTTCTTCCGTACATCTTATGTATTTTAGATTATACTGAAATTAGTTTTATTATGTGCGTAGCATTATTTTATTAAAAACATATAATTTTTCTTGAATTTTAAATATATACATATACACAGAGTGTCTTTTAATGATTAAGCACTTATTTTAACTGAAATAAATTTTTGAGTTACATTTGGTTTACAAACATTTAAAAATTTTTGTACTGAAAAGGACGGTGAAAAGGAATTTAATGGATAAGGTTTTCAAGTTGGGATCCTTTAGGGGTAATACAACAAAGCACAAACTAATTCTTGGTATAAAATGAAAAAAAAAAAAAAAAAAAAAAAAAAAAAACAATGCTATGAATGTCTAGGATAGTAAATGATATGTCATCTTTGAGTTCTCAACGTATGATTTTGGTTTTATGTCTGTTGGATCTTTTCTTTCATAAGTCTTGAGGAAAATTACACCTAAAATGTTTTACGGCAAAAATTTTTTTCTATATCTTTGGGCCGTGGTTAGATATATTTCATTCATACGTTCGAGATGCAGTTACGACTAATAATCAGCGTTGCAATCAGGAGGTGTTGGAAATCAGAAACTAACTTTGCTACAAAACCAGCTTGGGTTTACTTCCTTAACACGGTAGGGTATTGTTCCTGTTAGCCTTTTTTTGTACAAACATCCATTATCAGTTCTTAGCTGGCAAAGTTTCTTGATTGTCCAACACGTCGTATTATATATTGTAATAGAATTTTGACCTATATGTCGTCACACGCTGATGTGAATCATAAAGTATGGATTTATGTTTAATTTGCATGGTTCAATTCTTAAGGTATCTAGTTGATATAAAACCACAACTGTTATCTGCACTCGAAAGTGACCGGTGTGGAAACATGAGGAGTACACAGCGGTGTAAAATTAGGACTGCTGTTTTGTTATATCCAATACATGATCCGTATTAGTTGCAGTTAGCATGTTTCTTGAAATCACTATGTGGTGCACTTTCGTAAAAGCGTTTTCAGAAATAGTTGGTCGTCTGGATCGCTATCTGTCACAGGTGCAGCAACTTTCTTTGAACTTCCTTGCAAAAGTACGTAGAGTTTGCGTGATACATGGGCCACATATTTGGTGATTGGATTGACGCAAAAGGCACAACGCTTCCTCCGCATTCATCCCCATTTTGATAATAGTTTTACCAATTCACCACGAACTTTCGCTTCCAGACTAATTTCGTCGGCGTATACGAGCTGCTTCGAACTGAAGAATCAACATTCCCACCTCGCAGTTTTTCAGCTTTCTGTGCGTACTATCTGGCGAACGGAATTTTGTGATTGGTGTCTGGCCTCTGTCATTTGCAGATTCCCTCCGTCTGTTCCGATCGTGTTTTTGCGTGTGGTGGTCGTTTGCAGAGCTGATTTCAGTGCGCGCATGGCTCACCCGTTTCTTCTTTTTTTTTTTTTTTTTATGATATGCGTACCGTTTCGACACTTTTAGTTTTCGATTGTGGAGAAGTGGGTATTGCCTTGCGAAAATTTCGATTTTCGTTACCTAGGCCTCGTGAGCGTAATTTTGCTGCTGTTCATAAAATCCTGAGTTCTTACCTATTAATAACTAACTGTTGAACGGAAGGGCCGCCAGAGGTCTATGTATTGTCAAAGTTTTTTTTATGACCACACCATGACTGTATATATTTACTCTCAAGTTGTTTCAAAAAAGGATAATTTATTTAAGATGATTAAAAATTGCAGACTTTTACAACTCCCGTATGTTGCAGACGAAACAAAAACTTTTACATGAATATGTACCTTTACGAAACAGTTGTAGCTTTGGAGTGGTTCCCCAGAGTAACTAAATAAAATCCAAAGAATGTTTTTAGTCCGAAGTGATGGACTTGAAGGAAGGAAGTGCAGAAAGGACTTGGTAAAATTACCAGGTTGGATTTCAAGACCATTCAAAGCTTTACTGGAGGCCGTCCCGCCTTTGGATTCTCTTCCTCACCATTATAAGAGAGAGAATCAGTTTACTGTGCATACACACATACGCACACACCTAAAGCGCAATTGTCTAGCGACACGGAATCTATCTTTTACTTTTTTATTTGAAAGAAAGAAAATATCTTTTTATTTTGTTTTGTTTGGTGAGAACAGAAGCTGTTTCTGAGTAAGTCCACTCAGCTAATTCAACAAAAGAATGAAAAGAGATTAAAGAGCAAACAATACCTAACTGGGATTGTAAAAGGGGAAAGAATTTTCTACAGCGCTCTAGATTTGGAAGTTAGCTTGATAGAAAGAAAAACATGGAAAATCAGTAGAGTGAAAAAAATTCTTGTGAACTGCAGATTACTCGCGCATTTTATTATGTGCTTCGTAACTACAACGTAATTGTCGTGGATGTTAACAAAAGAATGTTTTCCCTGGATGCTAAATTTGCAACTGTTGAGTTAAACCTGCATGAAGAGATACTTTTAATGTGTAAGATTGGCTGGATAGTTGTTTACAGACAATAATTGCATCTAATTCATATATTAAACAGTTTGCAATTATCTCGGTTTTAATTTTTTTCTGCGTGTTTTAAGGTATTAAAGCTGCTGAACACTCAGTTATCTTCATTAAGAAGATAATTATGTGAATGTGAATAATTAATCACCTTTATTTTATTTTATGGTGGTTTACTTCTTTAGTTACATTTTTCATACTTGACATTTAATGTGTAGAAAATCGCTTTGATAACAAAAATACTTTCATAAAACAAAAAAATAAATGAAAAAAACAACCAATTTCTAGTTGTAAATTTATAAATATTTAAGCATGTATAAAAATATTCTGTGCGTGTGTGGGTTGGTGGTGGTAGGAATTGTTATTGTTATAGTTAAACTACCTAATATTGCATAATAAAATGCATTTTTAACATTGAAATCTTAAATGCTTATATATGCGCGAAAGTTATTTTAGGGAAATAATAATATACTTTCTCATTATGGCTCTCAGAATATATATATATATATATATATATATATATATATATATATATATATAACATTCAGCTATGCTATTTTAAAGATAGTAATTAAGTAAGTGTACAGTTGAAAGAAAATTACATATGTTTATAATGAAAGGGATACTTTCTTCAAAGAAAGTGTGGGTGTGAAAAAGAACGATGTTCACACACTTTATATGCATGCACGGAATACTTACATGTGTATGATTAACTCGGTGCTTTTATGGATTGTGCTTACAGTGCATAATAAACTTAGCTTTATATAACTTTAATTTATCATTTTTCTGTAACGATTTACTCACAGTATGGCTCTACAATTAGTTAATCACGGAAGTTTCATTTTCCCAATCTTGGAGGGAAGTTATAGGGGTGTGTGTGGTAGTAACTGTATATTATAGATTTGTGACGGTGCTGTATTTAGCCTAACAATCGCCTTCTTACTTGAAGATCTTTAAAGTTAAATTCAGTGCCAATGGTGTTACTTACTTATTCATCATCGAAAATTAATAGAATTAGTATGAATAATTTATGATAAATTAATATTTATTTTTCTAATTTCCTGTAGTGAACTGTCATCTCTCATATAAATTGAGAAAAGATGAAAAATTAAATGTTCGCAATCCAGACTGATATTGAGAACTCATATTTGCAGAGTAACTTCCAATTTAAAACCATGAAATGAAATGTATGTGCTACGATTTATACGTTTTCGTATACCATTTAAATAATTTCATTATATATATATATATTTTTTTTTTTACAAATTTTTGAGTAAAATCTTTTTTAGAAAACAATTCGTTATATTAACTGAAGAAATAAATCGTATTAAAAGAAAATATATTGATAATCGTTTTTTATTCAAGTGTTTAAATGATATTGAATCGGATTTTGAACAGTGTGTAGACTCACACTATAGAAATCTTGTATTTTCTAACCCCCCACCCCCTCGTGGCCGCGGTAGCCGAGTGGTCAAGGTATTGGATCGTGGCTGGCCTTGTCACGAGTTCGAGCGCAGTACCACTAAAGACCCGCCGTGTAGGGGAGCGGTGCACGTTAAATCTGTCGAGAGCTCAAGCGTCCTCCCGTTGGTGTGGTAGTTAGGAGAGGGGAGGGTGCCGGCTCAGGTGTCGTCCACGTCACTTGACTATGGCTCAAAATTACGTGGTCTGTCGCCAAAAGCCCTCGTGAAGCTGAACAGGACGACGTTAACATTCACTCAGTCCCCTCTACCCCGCTCCAATTTTTTTTTTTTGTAATTTAAATTTTTAAAATAATATTCCCTTTATGTTCAGTTCATTTTTTTAAAAAGTATTTTTAGCTAATATTGGTTTAACTTAAAGTTGGGTATTTTTTTAAACACGCTTTTATAAGCTTCACTTGTATGTAACAGAATCTTTGAATTCGATTTTTATCCACTTTAAAAGGTCAGATTAATTCGAAATTTTGCACACTTGTCAAGAACCGCGCGCGCGCGATGACAATACAATAATTTAATATTTTTGTTCAGTTGTTCTGGTCAGTATTAGCGATTTCCCATTTTCAGGTTTGGCGACTAATTCCAGATTCTATTTCCAGATTTGGCGATTAAAAGATTAAGTTACAACCCTAAAGCGAAAACGCCAATAGGTATTCCAGATTCTAAAAGAAAATGACACATTTAAGATTAATTCATCAATGAATAAATGATAGTTTAAAAAACTAAAAAGAACACGCATTTTTTTGTAGATCGAACTAAAAATAAAAAATAAATTATAGTTTAAAAAAAACTAAAAAAAACACGCTTTTATAGTTAATCGAACTAAAAAGTAAAAATAATTCTTAATGTAAGCATAAAATGATTAACAAAAAAATTGATATCATTATGGTAAAAGCACGGGGTGCTTTGTACTACATTTTTAAACTAACTCTGCATTTCAAAATAGAACTTGTAAGAAATTATAACAATGGATATCGAGCACCCAACGATTTTGCGACAATGACATTAATTTTTTTGTTAATCATTTTATATATTAGAATTATTTTTTACTCTTTTTAGTGTGTTTTTTAGTTTTTGAAAACTATAATTTATTTTGTATTCCTTTTTAATACTTGCACATGTTAAATTTTTAATTTCTTATTAATTTTATTATAAATGAATTCTCTCTTAATGTTGTATTGTTAAGTTTACATGTATTTGAGGTAAAAACAATAAACACGCACACACATTTTATGTAAACAAATGAATTAACTTGATCTTGATCCGTGTGCTTCTGTTTAGAATTAACAAAATATATAACTTTCATTTATTAAATTAACCTGCATTGGGTATTTGACATCCCTCATTTAACATACCGGTGAATTATTTTTCACTGATTCAATAACGTACTCTTCGAAAAGTAAAAATACCAAAGGCTGAGCTAATGTTGGGTAAGATGGTAAAATTAGAAGGAAATAAAGAAACTGTTCCCTCCCCCCACAAAAAATGAAGAAAAGAAAAAAAAAAGTTAATTTGCTTGGGAAGCACTCTCTTGGTTGACGTACCTTCCATTATCTCACTTTGTTCGTAAATTGACAGGATGGACGGATAATAAAATTTGAGCAGCTTATTTCCTCGTATATGTGTCAGGGGACATGTTTTTGCACTTCCCCATTCCGGGATCAATAATGATAATAATGGAAGCATATTTTCTTACTTTACCTTTTGTTACCAACTAAAACTTCTACCAATCTCATCTGATAATAGGTTATAAAATTTTAGAAAATGGCATTTTAAAGTAAATGTTGCGAATACTGGGCCTATTTGAATCTTTTGGAATAAATTTTTTGGTAATGGAAAAATGGAATTGGTGATTTTGAATACATTTTGAATATATTGCTTTTTTGCCTGCGTTATAAACATTTCATACCTTAGGGATGATAGATATTTTAAGTACATCCCCCCTTCGTTTCAACTTCGAAAATGTTAGGGAAGTAATTTTCTTACTAAGTGGTTGATCTTTTGTCTGAAGACTGAAACTCCTGAGATTTTAGAGCTTGTTAGCGCAACTGCTGGCGCATTTTTTTCTTTCTTTTCTAGCACAAACATTTCAAAAATATTGATTTTAGAAAACAGTAGAAAAATTCTGCCCTGAGAATGTTCATCGCCAAATTCATCGAACTTTTGTAACAATGTGCAGTTTAAAAAATAGCGAGAGCGAGATTTTTCATAATTTAAATCGGTGAAAATATAGCAAGAAAAACATAATCACGTGTTCAAATGAAGGGAAGACATTTAATATAAGTTATTTTTAGAAATTATGTAAGTATATTGGGGAAAAGTTTTTCAACCTCTCAGTAAGGCACGTGTAAGCTTTTAAGATATTCTTTTATCAGGAAATGCGAATAAATCATTTAAAAGTTCATGGCCCAATCGTTTTAACGAGGAATCACGAATGAATCTGTCAAAATATAGCTTTTAATCTTTTAAATTCGACATGAAATGAGACGCATTTCGAAATAGGGTATTCGATATTGCGATTTAGAGAAAAAATATATAAGATTAAAATTTTAAGTAAACATTATATGATATTATGTTCTTCTAACACCTCAGTCACCATAACACATAAGCATTATTTTATTGTGTAGAAATGAAAATGTTTACTTAGCTCGCGCGTAATTCATTCATTTCTTAATGTTAGAAAACACTACTGTAATTAATTCCATATAAAGAAACTAATTCTTTTTCTCCTTTTTACGAATTTAGTTCTTTTGACTCTTATTTAGTTTTGCGATTTAACGGAGGAAGGGGGATTCATTATAAGTATTTTAACCTTAACCTGTAAATGTTGTTTTACAGTATGCATCTGCTTTACAAAATTAAATATATGTACAAGGATAAATTTTAATTTGAGGCATTTTTTTTATTTCTTTTTCTCCTCACATAGAACTTTGATTCATTCTATATCTTTATTGCATATTTATGTAATCATTGCTCCATTTTCAAATTATGCAATTAAAATTATTATTAATTAGGACAGTTTTATTTGCTTAGCTTCATATTTAAGGATAGATGCAGTCTTAAAAAAAAACAATTTTTATAGGAAAAAGTTATTTGTTACATTATTTAAGTAAAAAAAATTTGTGTTGAAAGCGCCCGCTTGCTTTTTTTGTATACGGGGTGTCCTGAATTCTTGGTACAAACTTGGTTTAACAATCATTGATTGTATAGCCGCAAGTGACGAGGTGAGTTACAAACACAAAAAACAAGAGACGAAAGGAAAGACAAAGTGTTTATTGAAAACGTCGTTGATAAGTGTAATGTTTACAATAACTGTTCAGCACATGAGCTATGAAGTCCAGCTGCTGCAGTGCACACTGCTGTACCACCCACTGGCTGTCGGAGAAGATAGTCTGCCGGGTTCAAAGTATGTACTTGCTGAAAATGGAAGAGGTGTAAGAGCGATTTTCGTCAAACACTCTACAAACGGTCTAATGACTCACACGTGATGAGCAACAGTTCTTGTACTTGACTCGGGTCTATCAGCCACAACGTTCAAGATGCTCTTACAGCTCTTCGTCGACCAGCATCATGTCTGGTGATGTGGAAGGAATGTGTTTCACGAAGTTGACGATGTAACCGTTGAAAACTTCTGTGATCCGGCATTCATCGATCAAGAAACTGCGCATGATACATTCGTAGCGCAGCTCTGCCGTTACCATTTGATAGGCCGTACACGTGATGCCTGTCTGCATTTTCGTCATACGTAAAGTCACCCATCGTAGACCTCAGCACAATTGCGAAATACGCTTTCCCCTATTGAGATGCATCATTCTGAACGGTGGCTAGACCTCTACTACCCCCTGCCAGCAGCACAACCAACCGATAATTTCATTACTCTTTTCTTTTATTTTCTTTGTTTGCGCCTCACCGCGTCATTTGCGTCCATACATTCTCCTATACAATAAATGATTGTTACAATGTCCTGTATCTACCATAAAGTTTGTACCATGAATTCGGAACTACCCTGTATTTATTTTATATATACCATCTATGCTTTCGATGAAATTGAAAATAAATTGTACGGTTTATTTACACATGACCCCATTCTCTTTCTCTCGGAAAGTTTTTTTTCTTATTATAGTTTTCTAAACAGAAAATTTTAGCTGTAATTGAGAATATTTTGCTTTAAAACTTCTCAAATATTTTATATTAAAAAAAAAAAAAATATTCCGTGAAAATTTTTTACATGGAGTTTTAGATAATTTAAATGCTTTTATTAATTTTTATCATAATGTCAAAAAAAATATTTACTCTTAAGTTTTTATTAATATTATGGGATAAAATGTAGTGATTTTGTTTCTGTTTATTTTGAGTAAAATATTTATTCATTCAACCACAGTCCTTTTTTTTCATAATTCAATATATAGTTTACAACTCTATACACACACGCACGTTTACATATTTATCGGTTATCTTAGAAATGTAAACTAAAATATTCGTTACATAAAGTTATGTAACATTTTTACAATTGTTATACATTTTCACCAAATATTATGGGAAAAAACGGAATATTCCTGATAATATAACTGCCACCACTCTTAATAGTCACGAACTCATTCATATTTTATCGCTGTGGTTATGAATCTACTTGGCACACCTGGTTGATCTGTACTCGAAAACAGCGACCGTAATGTGAATTAGTGATAATTAATTTTCTCATAAAGTCTGTTATCCCTAGAGCTTTTCAATATTTTGCCCAAGATCCTTGCTATTTTGAACCTTATGCGGAATTTTCCCAGCCAACCTTATTAAGCCCGGTCTGTGACATAAAAGTATTTGCGGCACCGAAACCAACGTTGCTTTGTTTTCATAAGCAGATATGGGAGGAAAGAAAAGATGGTTTCATTATGTAAGAGTTTTGCATGTTTTAATAAGATGTACCGTTGTATTTGGCGTAGGTTTAGCAGTGTGAGGATGCGTAAAAGTAATTAAAAAAAGATGGAAATGATTATACTTATGAGATATAACGCATAGTAAAACTATTGCTTGTGAATTTAATTATGTATGAGAAAGTGTTTAAGAAGTTTATATTTTTGTTACAGATGTGTTTTGAAATCGGCTGATGATAATAATCTTTTAGGGCGTCCGAACCGAATTGTCTTTTATATTATATTGAATCCTTTTTTTAAAAAAATTTTACTGTCGGAATATTGAATATTTTTAACTACCATTTCTATAGCTGTTAATGCTGTTTTTTAAATACAATTCTATGTATAATTTTTTTTCTTCTGAACTCTGATATTAAATCATAATGTACTTGGCATTAAATTATAATTTGTTATCCAATTTTGATTGTGATTTAATGAATGTGTTATAGGTAACCGTTTATTATAAAATAAATTAGATTAAAATAAAATTGTCATTTCAAATTTTTCTTATTTTAAATTTTAAATAGTTTAATGTAAAACCGTTATACATAAATTTGTTATTAAAAAAATCAGTTTCATTTGGTTTTTTCGAATTAGTAATGCGTTCTTATTTCTTTCTTAAAAAAATGAAGATAGAAATAAGAACGTCTTTAATAAAAATAAAGATTTTATGTAGATCAATCTTATTATTATTTTTTTTATATATTTTAAGAAATTGAGGGGGGGGGGAGGGGTTAAAAAAGTAAATTTCATATTTGAATTTTTTAATTTTTATATAAATGTATTTTTTTCATAATATAGTATTAAAATAAGAATGAGAAAGATGTGTACAATTTCAAAAACTAATAGTATTTTTTTTCTGTGTTTAGAACTAAAATTTAAAAATATGAGTGTAGCGATTATGGGTTCATATATATATATTATAATAGTACTTGTTGCTAAATTGACTTTTTATCATTATCCATTGATGTAACATGAAAATACTTACTTGACTACGTTTTCGTTACATAATTTTAGATATTTTCTTTTACAAATGGCAGTGTTATTCAATTTAAAAAAATTGCACATTAATGTCAAACATGGCAGTTAAAAAAAAAAATATTGGAAAAAAGTTTATAAGTATTTTTCTACATAACAAATACAGTAAAACCTGTTTTTGTGTGGTAGATAGGGATCGCATAAAAGAAATCGCACAATATATATATATATATATATATATATATATATATATATATATATATATATATATATATATATAAAATAAATAAATAAATAAATATAAAAATAAATAAATATAAAAATAAATAAATATAAAAAATAAATAAATAAATATAAAAATAAATAAATATAAAAATAAATAAATATAGAAATAAATAAATAAATATATATATATATATTTCGAAAATTTCATAAATACTTACTTAAAATAAACAATTTTGTCGACAAACAAAACTTTTTTTTATGGGGTAGAGAGGGACTGCGTAAAAAAAGTCGAACTTAAAAAATATGTCAGTTATTTACGAAATTTATGACAAAGTACTTCCAAACAAACTAAATAATTAAATTCCACATGGAAACAGTTTTAAAACATTTAATTTCTCATTGTATACACGGAGAAATTTTCACACAAAACGCGCAGACATAATTCACTGCTACTCATCGTCATCCAAATCGCGCATCTTCCTGTGATAAATTAGTTCAAAAACTCTTTCGACACTTGAAGATACAATTTTAATTTGATTTATTTTTTGGCACCATACAGTAAGTGATCAATTTTTGTGACGACGGTCAGTTGCTTGTAAACGTCGCGGTAACCAGATATGCATGATGGAAGCTCTTTTAGGAATTCCAAACTCCTTTTGAAATAGTATCTATTTTAAGAAAATGCTCTTCGGAATTGTTGGAAAGCTGGATCCTAGCATATATTGTATCCGTTGTCAAAGAACCCGGCTCTTCATGTCCGTTTTCATAATCAATCAAATTATTGATAATGTCACTGTCATTGAAAGTTTCTTCTTCAATCAAGTGCGTGTTGCTAGTGCATTGAGAGAAAGCAATGAAACGTGCATTGTGTCGAGAGACTGTTTATAACGAATAAACATAGCGTCTTGAAGTGCATGTATGTACATTGATAGAAAACATTACCAGGGCGCCAAAACCGTTGAAATTCATATACCGCATTAAAAAAAAACATTGAACAAGAATAAAATTACACAAAACAAATCGCATAAAAAAAGTACCAACAAATGCAGGTTCTACTGTAATGCTATACATGTTTTTCAGATTTTTTACTGTACGCATTTATACCTCTTTTAATATCTCTCTCTATTTAAAAAAGGAGTTTTCGTGATGCTGTTATAAATTTATTTATACATACGGGGTATAGTTAGTAAAAGTGGTTTATGTGTAACATCGAAGGGAACAATATTTACTCATAAACAATTGTATGTCGCTCTATCAAGGTGCATAAGCAAAGACGAAATTTAGAGGAAAAGAAGAAACACACTTAACTGCAGTACAAATTAAAATGCGGAGATGAAGACTTAAAATTTATTTGTTCCCTTCTTACAATATATTGGGGGGGGGGGGAAATAGTACACAACACATGTAAATTACAGTGTTAGAATTTGAGCAATGAGTATAAACAGTTGTATAATTTGTGCAATAGGTGTTGGTCCGCCGTTGGTTGGACAGGACCTACTCCCCCCTCAGTATGTCATAAATTTTGAAATAAATTCTGTAAATTATAATCTTGAATATTTATGTTTTCCTCGTTATTAGTTCTATTTCTCTTTGAAATTATTTTCTATTCAGATTGAGATGATTATGGAAATGTGTAAACAAATTACATATCCTGTGAAACTTAAAATTTGCAATTATGTTTTGTGATGCCTCCATAAAGAGATTTTATAACTTAATTAAATTTTAAAAATTGGAAATTGCTCGATTAAATACAAGAATATGTCCATCACCATTAAAAGGTATGTTAATGCTATGCGGAATCGTTGGTAATTTGAGTTGCTGAGCTCTTTAATTGCCGTCGGAAAAGTGCAGTTGGCCTTTTCCGCGTTAGCAAGATTAAGAAACTTTTCTGACAGAAATGAGTCTAGTTCGTAAGGTAACAGTTACCATTCGCTTGTCGCCAAGCTTATACGTTAAGAGCAAACTAATTTAACCCGGCATTTGGCATCTAAATTGATTTTCGTGTTTTAGCTGTTTTAGGCAAAACGTGGCAACTGTCTTGGGAGCTAGCGAGTCTTTTTAATGGCACAAACTGCGGGGTCATTTATTTTAATATAGGCTTTCGTCGTGCGTTCGCCCCAATTAATCTCGCCATAAAATTAGTCCGTGGCTGTAATGGCTGTGTGTCGGGAAAACGTGTTGTGGAAGGGTGCAGGATTTCAATTTGGAATTCCCATGTTCATAATTTCGGGTCTAGAGGTTTATGAGAGGAAGGAATAAGGCGTCAATGGTTTAGGGTGTGATTTTAATGTGGTACTTTTTTTGCTTGTTGTACCGTGCAATTTAATGTGTTTTCCGTTCTGTAGCATTTTATCATCTTACCTTTCGTTGTTGTGGAGTGGGAATAATGATGAGAAACGATGTATATTTACCAACATTTAGAAGTACTTGTAAGAATTTTTTTTTCTTATTTGGGGGTATAAGTTCTTATTAAGAAGTTATGTGGGTTGAGAAAAAATGTAAGTGATATTGAGTTGTGTTTTAGCATATATGTATATATATTTTGTTGTGTGTTATAAAAGAGTATCTAGAAGTAAATCGCGGTCATTAGTCCAAATTATTTTTAAAATATTTGCATGGCTAATTGCTTAAAAACATAGCTGCAGAAGAAGAAAAGGAAATGTAGCTCATAAAACTTAATCAGATTTCTTTTAAGGTTTAGAACCCCCCCCAGGTAAAAAGTCCCCCCCTCCTTTATTTCTTAAATAAAAGATCCTTTCCCTATCTTCTAAATTCTGTAGAATTTAGAAAGTGGTATCAGCAATATTAGAGTTTGTATTATTTTAGAAAGTCGTCATATTTCTCAAAGTATTTTTGGTAATTACGAAAACTCACGATTTTCTGCTTTTTTTTATTTAAAAAAAAAGGAACTTTATGAAGGTTTTATTTACACATTCCTTTTTTTTTACTTAAATTTAAAGTGGCATTCTTCAAATTTGCTTATATTTTTATTAAAATTTATACTTATATATTTTTTTTATTAGAACACGCATTTTATTCACGTTGTATATTATATTCCTCAACTTTGGATTATTAATTCAAATATTGTATTGATAGTCGAGAGCATTTTTTTAACGTTATATTAAACTTTTCGTTAGTATTTGTTTCTTCAAAAACAGCGTTGCCTTTGAACTTTTCGTTTGTTTTAGTTACGAAATCTATTTATGATGTGAAGACTTTCAAACCTTATCTTTTGAGTACACATCTTTTCCTGCAGTGCCGCTGGCAAAGTTAGATAATCATATTTTTGATGATACCTTCAAAAAGTAAATATATGAATGTTTTGAAAAATTTAAGCAGAAAGATAAATTACAACATTATATCACGAATCTTGTACAAATTTTGAAATTTTTTATAATTAATGTAACTTACAAAAATGCGTAGCGAGATTCTGTACTATAAGTATTAAAACGCAAAGTGCTGATACAGTTTTACATTAAAGACAATAAATATTCTGGAAAAAAAAACAATTTTAATGAAGACTTGAAGTTTTGAATCACGGTATTGGGAAGATTTAATGCTTATAAAACTTAGGGAATAAATTAATGGAGGTGCTTAAATTAAATAGGCATTGAAAAAGGCATTGAAAGGAAATAAACTGGATAAAAAGGATTAAAAATAAAATTAAATTTGTTTGAAGCACAGAATAAGGTTGACTTAAAGAAAAAAAAATTGTCCAATTATAAAATTTCTAAAAATTCATTAAAAAAATTTAATTAGTTTTAGATGACTGTTTTATTATATTTTTGTTGGATTAAAATATTTAAACATTTCTTGATCTGACATTATTTTCACGTATTGACCATATACCTTTTATTTCGATAGGTATTTTGAAAATTTAATCAATTGTAGTTGCAATTTAGTTTGGGAAATTAAATTTGAATAAATAAATATTACTTGTGAATGTTTTTTTTTTTAAAAAAAGTTTAGTTTACTTTTTTTTAAAGCTTTACATTTTACTGAGAAATTTTGTTTTGAAAACAAATACTTTAAGAAGAATATACTGGATTTTTTTTAATAATGATCAATGCTGATGCCTGAAATCAGGAGTTTCAGATAGTCATTTATTCGTTAGGATTAAAACGTAAATCATGTTTAAACAAAGTTATAAGCACTTATTTGAAAATAAAACTTTTTTCCATTTCCATATTCTAAAATTATTTTTTCAGAACTTTCTCTTTGTCAATTTTAACGAAGTATACTATTTTTAATTAAATATAATCTATGGTTAAATCTCCGCGAGATGGAATAGTTTAAAAATAAATCTTTTATTTTTTTGATACTCAGGTATTGCAAATCCTTGTCTCTTGAATAATACCGACATTAGTTCATTTTGTTCCTGCTCCTGCATTTTTCTATTTCTCCGCATATTTTTTCTTTTTAATGATAGTATCTATTTTAGGACAAGAGCTAACCTACAGATGGCGCTGCATGTCCAATTTCGTCACCCCGTTCGATGCGGGGTGGTTCTTGGAAACGGATCATTTCAAGCTGTTAGTCGCGGAAAGGTGGCAGCTGGAAACGGGCGCCCCTGTGCGCCCCATGATCATTTGCACGTTAGTCACTAGTAGTTTATACTTGCTAATCAGTCTTCCAAGCAGGGGCGGTGAATTTTTGTCGGTGTCTCCATTTTCAGAAAAGTAGTCAGACTGAGAGGCACATTATTTTCTTATTGAATTCCTAATGGAATATTTACGCATACAGAGTAAGATGTAGAGCTGTGACTTAGGTCCACAAGCTGAGCTTATGCGTCTTCCATAGAATGAAGGAAGTACGCTCTCCTCAAAAAGTTTCTGAAAAGTTGGATTCTTCGATTTTTGCAAAAGAGACGATTTAAGATTCATATCCAGTGTAGCTTTGAGCGAGAACAGCAGTGCATATCAAGAGTTTCTTTTGTGTAATTCTGAGCTACGGATGTGTATACTTGTGAGTAACAACAATGTGTGCCAAGTCCTTGTGCTAAATCCACTTACTCGATTTGTGTAATTGAAGTCAAATCTTATCCTAAAATTAATTGTATATTGAAAAAAAAATATTCTGCTATTCAATTCTGAAGAATTCTATTACTATTTTCGTATTCTACAAATTAGAGAATATTCGATCTGAGTAGGTGTGTTAATAATCTCTCGACAGTGAATCAAAATATTCGTAATATTTTCTAAGATTATTGAAGTTTTTCTTTCTCTTAAAAACTGAAATTAGTTGGGGCTGAATTTTAAATTTTGAAGGCTAAGTGCTTTAGAATCAGAGTTATGATAGCACTGAGATACTAAGATTATTTATTACTAATTTTTAATTTACTTACCTCGAGTAGTGAATCACCTCAAGTTACAACAAATATTATACATAAATAAGGCTATTCATATTTTCATTCGTTTTACTTATTTGAAAAGTATGATAAATAAATCTGTCAAATAATTAAGGCAATTTCACATCTTGTGCCTTAAATGGTTTATTTAACGTGAAAACCTCCAAAAGGAAATACGAACAAAATTGTACATAAAACATTTTAGATTTCTTCTATCCGAATTTTCAAAACTTGAATTTTTCAACTAATATATAGAAACATAGTCAACATCTATATCTCGTTGTTTTTAAAGAAAGAAAATTGCAGAAGTAATTTTGGATACGAACTCATAAATCTCAATGAAAATATAATTTGAACTTGGTAAGTTTTCCCCCTCACTATTTGGCCTATTCGAATTAAGTTAATAATTATGTATTTTTTTTCTTTTATTAAAATGATATATTCTTTTTGAAAATATATATAAGTACAGCGGGTATTTTTTAAAAAAGAAGTTGTTTGATAAAAGTAGTTGCGTTAACATTTTATTTTTTAAAAAAATTATTTATTGTATAAATTTTGTTTATTTTTTATGTTTCAAAGTTGTTTTCTTTGATATATAAAAATTAAAAATAGTTTTAAATCTTAAACTGGCTTTCTTGTTTAGTACCATCGGTACTATTTTTGTCTATTTAAATATATTTGCAACAATTTTGAAATATTTTTTTAACACTGTATACATTTGAGTTTTTTTAAAAATGTCTTATGTTTCATTTTTTAAATTGTTTTAAAAAAGTGATCATTATATATATATATACATATATAGGTCTCCCAGTTTAGTCCTATGACTTTTTGTATCTACTTTTGTTGTGTTTGCTGAATTCCAATTCCTTACTTCTTTAGTACTGTGGGTTCTAGTTATTCTTCACTTTTATTTTATTATACTATATATATATATATATATATATATATATATATATATATATATATATATATATATATATAACACAAATATTTTTAGTATGCGTTACTTTTTCTGTTATAAAACAAACGAATACAAAATATGCATTGCAACTATTTTCCTGTAATGGTATAAAGTGTATTTTGCCAGGTATATTTTTACTTGTGGAAAATTAATTAACGAAATACACAATGGCTTAAGGCTTTATCCTGTAATGTTTTAAATACTTAAACAGTGTGTGTGTGTGTGTCTCTCTCTATAAATTTAAATAAAACTATTCATTCATTTATTACTGTATCCACACATCAGAAGGAAAAATGCTTTGTTTCCTTTATCCTTAAGTAAACATACTTCATCACTCAAAGCAGTAGCGCACACAGGAATTTTTCAAGGGGGGGTCCGGGGTCGAAAAGTTCACCATTCTTGTATTATGCTCCTTTTGATTTTGTCGATTTTCGGGAACAAAACACAGTAAAAAACTAATTTTTGTATAAATTATTAGCATTAATTAATCATTAATAACAAGTAATTAATTAAATTTTACGTTCTATATACTTGAATTATAATCAATCGGGAAAAAAATCAAGGGCTTTGGGGGGGCTAAGGACTTCAGGTCCCTCCCCCCTCCCCTTGTGTGCGCCACTGACTCAAAGTTTTCAAAGAAAACAAATGTTCCTCGATATCTTCGTTAAATGAACATTGATTTTATTTACGTGCTTAATTCGATGTCGATGTAAAATAATGAGAATAATCTTTAGATATTTGATATATCTTTATTTTTTTTAACATTAAAGTCATTTTCAGAATATTAAATGCCATTTTTTAGTATTTCCGAAATCATTTTCTTTTTAAGTAAGTATGTGTATTCAATTATGGAGCATTTTTGGCATTAAATACTGTTATTTTTTTTAAAAAAAATATTTTATACTTATAAATGTTTTGAGAAATGATTAAGATTTTCAGAATTTATTATTTGCCTTATATGTTGTTAAATACGAATTATTTGATTATGTTAAAATAGTAACATATTGAAAAAATATAAATGGACGAGATGTTAACACTGCATGAAAGAAAAGTTATATGCTATATATAATTTGCAATATGTGTTTATAGCTTTTGTTTGAAAATAGTTAATTCTGTAAAGATGCATTTTGTGTTGATGACTTTTTGTTACTATCTACTATAATAGAAATTACAAAAACTGATTACTGGATTTACACGTGAAATAGTTTCGTTTTCTCCTTACAAATAAATTTCCTTCTTAGAATCAATCTCATTTGCTTACTAAAAGGAAAGCTACGAGAATATCTTATGGTGAATAAAATACAATGTTTTCGTGCATTAACTGCTGTATTCGTACACTTTTAGTTTGTGAGAAAGTGCCAAGAACTTTTTGGCAAGAATTCAGAATCTTGAAATCCAAAATGAAGAATTCGGTAAATCATGAAAGCTTTGAGATTTGTTTCACTAAGCATTTCTACGTATGAATTTGTCGTAACCATAAAAGTATTCTTGCCATCCTTTAAAATAAATGGATAAAATTCTCTGTGAGAATCTGACAGTAAATTTTAATTTATATATAGGTTAAAAAGGAAATATTTCTTTTTTTTCATTTAGATGGTTTCTGATTAATTATAAAAGTTAAAGATGAAGTTTCTCAAGATCGTATAATTAAATGACATTTAGTTTTTATTTTGTTTTAAATGTGAAATTTTCATTTGGTTTTTGTGTGTACTTATATATACACTCCTCATAAAAAATAGGAGAATCTTGAATAAGTTATCGAAAAAAGCTAACAATGTAGACATTACCCAATAAATTTAAATTGATGTTAAACTGTAATGGAGTAATAACATTTTATTTTTTAATTCCTACTATTAGTTCACTCTCTATATATCTTGTTCAAATTGTCAATCGTTAATAAAATACTTTCTATTCATAGTTCAAATTCATTTTCTTAAACTTGTAGTGGATGGCACTTGATGTTAATACAGTTTTTTCAAATCTTCATTCAACAAAAAATTAAAAAATGAATAAATAGGAACAAATCAAAATAATAATCCAACAGCTTATATTGAAAGGAAAATCGTTTGTTGTGTCCCTGTAGCGCAATGGATAGCGCGTTGAACTTCTAATCCAAAGGGCGTGGGTTCGAATCCCACCTGAGATGGCCTAATTTCTCAGAATGTGATTTCATTTTTACTATACTACTTTATTAGAATAATTAAATTTAATTATAAGGAATAAATAGTAACAAACAAAAAAAAAAGTCCAACACCCAATATAAAGAGGAAAATGGAAAATTGCAAGGAAAATCGCCTTCTATTTTGTCACTTAATATTGTGATTCTGTCATTTGTATATATATATTTATATTAATTGTAACTATTTAAAAGAAAGTAACTAATATATAATATTTTTCTTTGTTGACCTAAGTAGGGATTAACTTAAATTTTTTTATTACATGTTAAAAGTAATATGTATGTCTTGAAATCACTATATATTTTTGCAAATGAGGGACCCTTACTGAAATGTCAATGTCAGTATTACATTTTTTAAAAACATAAAACAGAAATAACTTTCATTGAGTACATGGATTTTCTAAAAATAGTACTGACCTGCAATCCATCTTGAATTCCATTTACGACTTTGTGTCTCTAAATTGGGCGGAAGTTCCCTAAAAGCTTTAAGTTTGGAATTAAGACTTTATTCTATTCTATTCCCAGGAAACAAATGCACTTAATGTGCCTCATAACAGCATTCGTTACTTTTCCCTTTCCATTTGATTAATGCGTGGTTTTCACTACTTCATCATATGCTCCGTCGTGAAAGTGTGAAAAGGTGAATAAACCCTCTCAGACTGGTCAGCGCCGCGGTTAATGGGAGAATGCCGGAGAGACTCGAAAGTTATTTAGATGGTGGGGGTGAAAAAGGAATTTGAAACCTTGAAGCGGTTAGTTTAATGCCTTGTGTTCCTTTTTAATTTTCGCTTTTCTTAGAAATTACTGTAATATTTTATTTGTGGATGTAATTTATTGACTTTTTTGCTCAAATTTAGGGAATCATATGTTTTTTGCCCCAGCTAATTATTATACCTGAAAATAGTTTATTTTGATTGTTTATTTATTAACATCAAAGTTCGAAGTGCCATCGGGCGGTAACTTTGTGGTCAAGATAACGGACTCGCGTGGCCGGCGTGTCATGAGTTCAAGTCTAGTATCGCTAAAAACCCGCCGTGCAGTGGAGCGATGCACGTTAAATCTGTCGAGAGCTCAAACGTCCTCCCGTTGGTGTGGTGTAGTTGTTGGGAGAGGGGGGTGCCATCTCAGATGTCGTCCTCGTTACTTGACCATGGTTCAAAGTTACGTGGTCCGTCGCCAAAAGCCCTCGTGTAGCTGAACAGTGCGACGTTAATATTCACTCACTCACGCAAGGGTATCAAACTCAAAGTCAATTTGGGACAAGTGAACAAGGTTTAACTTCAGGTGCACCGTAAAAAAAATCTCTCTTCATAGAAACGTTGGTTTATTTCGAATAATACTTTATAATAAATAAAATAATTAGAAATATTTAATGTTTACGTCCTGATATTTGACTTAATTATTTAACAGGACATCTTGTTAGTAATCTATATTTTTAGCTTTTCGTTCAAAAACAAATTACTGTTAATCTTTTCAACAACTGAGCATTTAATCAATTTTTCTTAAAGTATTTTGTTTGTCTTTTTCAATTTCTACTATTAGCTCACTCTCTCTATACAGTAGAACGTCGTTTATCCGAATCAATTAGACCGGACACCGTTCGAAAACGCGATTGTTCGGGCAACCGAAAGCCGAATGCGATCCATGCAGTATATAAAACCGGACACTATACGAATATTGAAAATCATCATATGTGGGAAACGTTCTTGAAGAAAAAATGAAATATAGGTGCAAAATGTCGCAATTTCACCTTTATTATGGAAAATAATCTCTTATTTTTCGCTGCAATGTATCTGATTCTCTTGAGCAGCAGTAGTTGATTGCTCTGATAATTGTTCATACCACTCCATAGCTGTCTCTAATGCAGAAAACGCAGCTGTCTCTAACGCAGAATTCTTATCTCCAGACAATGATTCGCTTTCAACCTGCAGTTCCCGTATCCCGTGGCACGATTTAAAGTTCTTTAACCAACCAGTGCTAGCTTTGAAATCAGCCGAACCATTTAATTTCTCGTTAAATTCCAGAGCTTTTTCGCTCAACAGAGAACCCGATATCGGATTCCCTTTACTCCTTCTTTGTGAAAACCACAAGTAGAGTGCACGATCAAGAACAACATTGTTTGCTTCCCTCATGGATTTCATTTTCTTCGAGCCATCTTCTGAGTCAAGTTTTGACGCAAAATTTAAATTAGTTTCTCGGGTTTTTTTAATGTCAGAAATCGTTGAATTTCGAACGTTATTTCAACGAGAGGCGCTCAACTTTCTCCCTTCGCGAGACTGTTTAATATTTAAAGTTTTGTCTTTATGTTCAAGACGTTGGACTTCCGTTAGGATTTCAAAGCCATAGCAGTTCACAGCTCCACAAAAGAGCACGTATACACCCCCTCACTTGGGAACAAACTGGCCTAGTATTCCGCACAGATGTTACAAGATCACACAACTGAAATTCCCAAAATATCCCCGACCTTGTGTTTACCTGTCACTTTTGTGGCCTCACGCGAAACAACTATTGAGCAGCATTGCACTGTTCGAAAACGTATTCATATACAGTACATGTAGTTGACAAAATAAATAAATAAATAAACTGGTCCGGATATTTGACGCTCCGAATAATAAACGTTCGGATAAACGACGTTTTAGTAACGTATTGTAGTTGCGTTGGCCGGTGTTGGTTGTTGTCATATCTGTTTTATTGAATACATATTCCGAATAACTTTACATCCTTTATTATGAAGCTCACATCACACATATATACACACATCTTACATAATACATTAAATCTTACACATCTTACATATATACACACATACATATATTGTTCAAATTTTGAATCGTTAATAAAATAATTTCTATTCATCCAATCAAGTTCAAATAATTTGTTTTAAACTTGTAGTGGATGGCATTTGATGTTGATACAGTTTTTTTCAAATATTAATTCATTAATTTAATTTAATTTAATTAATTACTGGTTTTCGACGCCAATTTAGATTTGTCTCCGTTGTTGTAACAATGTAACTGTCAAAACAATGACAACAGTTGGCGTTGAAAACCGATTTTTCGGTCAAACTAGTCAAACCGAGTGTGTATTGGGATAACAATGCAGACAAATCATGCTCTTCTTTCCAATTCCTACTATTAGTTCAATCTCTCCCTATATATATATATATATATATATATATATATATATATATATATATATAAAAGAAATATGTATTATTTATCAAAAACAAGAAATAATAGATAAAGAACATAACAAGAAATAGCATAATAAAAATATAAAAGCTGAACATGAAGAACAAAATTATAGAGAAGTAAAAGAACTACAAAAAAGCAGAACCTAGCGAGTCAGAAAGCAATTTCGGACTTAGGACCGAATAAGTGGGGTTAAACTAGTTTAAAGGCGCCAACCTTCCCCCTTTGTAACTCGGTAGGAAAACCAAATAAAATAAAATAAAATAAAATAAACAAAACTTCAGAGTATGGATAACTCAGAGAGCATGATAAAACCAATCACTACTATTATGTAACAAACTCTCCCAAAACTCTTAATGCAGAAAAAATCACAAAATCACAAAATAATTATGCAAGAAAAGTAGAAAAATGCTAAAACAATTACATAAGAAAAGTATAATTCAAAAATTAATTTAACAAAATTTCTTTACTCACAAAGCTTTTACGAAGAGAAACCAGCGTCTTGCCATTAATGAAAGTCAATTATTCACTAAGTTAAAAAATTCGAAAATACATAACCACATCTTTTGAGCTGACTTTTATACCAGCCAGAAAAGACAAGTATAAAATGACGACAATCAAATATGGTAAAATTTGAATTGGTTGATTGTCAAAAGTGTAAATTTGCTAGTCTCTAATTTGGTTGGTTGTCAATAATGTGTAAGATGTTCAAGATGTGTGTGGAAAAAATGTAAACTGTGATATGAGTGTTATGATATAATCTTCACAGCAAGACCACTAACATGCTGACTTTGAAAACCTATTGTTGTGTGGTGGATTTGGAATTCGAAGTAGCAAGCCGGTTAATGTATTTGTGATGAATATAAGATCTCAAGAAATTAAAAGGGTATTCATGATCTAAACAACATTGAAATTTTTTTTTAATATTATTGTATTTATCTATTTTGTGGGTAGTTAAGTTATCATTTCTAAATAAAAAATTCAAAATGATATTTCTGTAAATTGATATATGTAAATTACTGTTCCATACGGGAATTTTAATTATATGGAACTTAAACGAATCTCTTGTCAAAAATGTTACTGACTACAATATTGTTAATAAGATGCAAGTCTAAATCCAAGAATTCCACCCTATTAGAGTTGAAGTTAGTTTTAAGGAGCTTGAGATAATCAGGGTAGAATGTAATATTTGGTTTGTATTCACTATTTTTACCAAAAATTATTATTATATAACGATAAATTAAGTAAGAATCATTTACAACATGATCTATTTAAAAAAAAAAACAAATATAGGTTCGCTAAACAATTACTAGCTGGACCACCCTGAGGTAATCCTTTGATCTGTTTATAAAGATTCTGATCAAATGTAATGAAATTTTCTTTTAATACAAGGTTAACAAGAATATCAAATTTTTCTTTTTTCATTGAAGTATGTAATTCATATTTATCATAAATTAACTGTAGAACCTTAATCATATCGTCAATATCTATAGAATTAAAAAAGTCCTCGAAATCAAAACCATGCATAGAAAAAATCATCATATCCTTAGTAACTCTAGCAATCTCTAAGCTATTTTTAATAATTGCCGTGTTTTGTAAATTATCAATTAGATTTTGAAGAAGAGATTGTAAGATATATATATATATATATATATATATATATATATATATATATCCTATTCCAATTTTCCAATCGTTAATAAAATACTTTCTATTCATTCATTCAAAGTAGGAATTGACTGAAAATTGTTTTTTTTTTATATAACTTGTTTAAAATTATTTCCACATTTTTGCTGTGTTAAAAAGTCAGTAACCTAACTTTGGACATATTTTATATATTACTAGAGGACCCGACAGACGTTGTCCTGTACACACATCTTAAATTCAAAAGTCCCAATTTTTTATGAATAAGCTTTAGCAGTCTGAACCGTTTTGAGTAAAATTTGTATTAAAAAGTTATTACAATGTCTAACGTCATTACACACGCACACACACACGGTTATCACAATTCAATCAATCGATAGCGTGTGAGCATGTGTATACTAGGAGCGAAGTTAAATGTAAAGGCTCTTCAAACACTAATTACATCTGAATGTAATAATTTAATTAACACACGATTTATTTCAACAAAATAATAACACGAAGTGACAAAATATTTTCCTGAAATGATCACTGCAGCAACTCTCGGGACCAACTTGAATTATAATAAAAGATTTTTGAATATTCGATACTGCGATCGTAGCGCAGTCTGCCGGATCCATTGTAAAACATTCTAAGATCAACAATTTATATATATATATATATAAATAAATAAAGAATTAATTAAATCTAAATCATTCTCGAGTCCACTGGAACAGACAAAAACTTTCATCAAAATCTGTCCAGCCGTTTAGGAGGAGTTCAGTTTCATACACGCGCACAGAAGAATTACATAAATAAAGATTATTTGAAAAGATATTAATTAAAAACGCTAAAAAGCGTGAATCATCTGCATTTTTGTAACAATAAAGACCGGGTTTGGCCAGTTTGGCTGAAAATCAATTTTCGACGCCAACTTACGTCTTTTTCAATTCCTACTATTAGCTCACGATCTCTATACATATTTTATTTTTTTATTTATCTTGGTGGAATTTTCAATGGTTAATAAAATACATTTTAAAGCGCTCAATTGAGCTGAAATGTAATGTACATGATTATTTTGGATGACAATACAATAATTTAATTATAATTAATAAAAATTAAATGATTAAAACTAATTATTAAAAAAATTACAAATACAGCTACGTTGGCGACTTATGTCAAAATTTGAAAAGGTTTTTCTTCTCACGTGTTAAAGCATTCAGTTGAAAGGAAATTTTATATAACGATTGTTTTGGATTTCAATACGATACTTTAATGATAATTAATAAAAATTAATTACCGCCTAATGTTGTGATTCTGTCATATGTATATACATATTTATATTAATTGCAACTATTTAATAAAAAGTAGCTAAAATAAATTTTTTCTTGGTTGATCTAAGTAGGAATTTTTTTTTTATATTATTTGTTTGTAACAATAGCGTTGTTACAACAATGCAGGTGAATGTTGAGTTGTATTTTTTGAATGTTTTTAATTAATATCTTTTTAACTAATTGCGATATCGGATCGAATTGTGAATCTAAACCATTCTCGAATTTACTTGAACCCACACAAAAAATTTCATCGAAATCGGTCCATCCGTTTAGGAGGAGTTTAGTGACAAACACACGCACAGAAGATTTTTATATATAAAGATTTATGCTTAAATACCGTACTTATATAATATTGTGGTATACTCAAAATAATTATGCACATTTTGTTTAATAATAGCAAAATATAATTAAAAAAGCGTTTATTGAATTCTACCTATCTCATTTTTGTTTTGCATTGGTTTGTTATCTTATTATATGTTATTGTGTACCGCTATATTGGTCGAGCCGCAAAACTGTTCGTTAAAGGCCTCGTGTTTAAACAACCCTACTTTACTGAATGTTAGAATGGTTAATAGTGAGTTCACATCACAGCATATGGTTTTACAGAAATTTCTTTTTAACTTTTGCATTTTACAATTTTCTTTAGCAAAACTTTTGTCTTTAACTAAATGGAATTACTCACATTAACAGATTCTTCCACATTCCTTTGGGTCACGAACTCATAGCCGGGGAGTCGCGGATTCAAGAAATGGTGCGATTGAAGACCTGTTATGTAGAGGGGATTGATGCACGTCAAAATCTGTCGAGCTCAAAGTTCCCCCAAAGGCGTAATGTGGTAGTTTAGAGTAGGGAGTGCCACGCACTTCAGGTGTCGGCTCAAAATCACGAGGTCCGTCACCAATGGCCCTCGTGTTACTTTATAGATCGACGTTAGAATAATTCTCTCTTTCCATACTTTGAATAATGCAGTTTTATTTTATATTACATGGTAATATATTGTTACTCGAAAACTTATAAGAAAGTGAATAACAATATAAAGCAATATTAACCGTATAAATCAATTCGAAAAGAACTTATATAGTTTCGAATGCAAAGAAAAGTATCGATATGTAAGATAAGTTTTCAAAACAACTCAAGCACTAACTGGGAAGTGATAGCCTTAATTGTAGCTGAATACATTTACCCAGTTTTCTAACTGTATTTGAGTCGAAAATCGAAAACTTTAGCCTGTAGTTTGTTAAATAATCAGAACAGCGAATAATGAATATCTAGGGGGAGAATAAAAGATCTTCTTAAAAAAAAAAGAAACATTGAAAGCACTGATGGATGACGAAATCGACCATGACGAAATAACCCAGCTGCGCACCGAAAGTACAAGAGAAATGCATTAAAACTCGAGTCTGCTCGCACGCCCTTCAAAGCCTATTCTTTTAGTGACTTAGTGGGTAAATAAGTACAGGAGTGTGTTGGGGACATGGAGAGATGTAACTCGACCCCTCCCCCTCCTTCACAAAGTCGATAGAATGAACTGTTCAAAAAGAAACAACAAGCGTTGGAATCGGTGTAATTTCAAAAATATTTTGAGTTTTTGAAGTGGAACTATTTCTTGAGAAAGATGAAAGAAATTAAGGAAGTTTTCTAAAAGTACAAGTTTAAAATTTTAATAAATTGTTTGCAAAGAGAGATGGATACAATGTGAAACGAAATAAAAAAATACCGGATGTTACGTTTAACTTTCGAAACTTGATGTATTAAAAAAAATAATAAAATTTCCGCCTTATGAAAGCACGCGAAGCTTAAACAAAGTTATCCAAAGTGAAACTTCCTTTTTCAATTTTTAACTTAACAAAATTACAAGTAAAAAGTACTGAGTTGTCTGAATTCTTTAAAACTGTAAACGTTGTACAACAGGAACCAAGATTTCAGACACTTATCTAGAAAATTAACTCAATAAAGCATACAAAAATAATAATTAAAAATAAATTAATTAAATTTTACTTATTATATACCTAAAATTATAATCAATCGGGGAAAAAAATCAAGGGCTTTCGGGGGGTTCGGACCCCTTGTGTGTCAGTCAATTCTGTTGGGGATTTAAGTTCCCGAATTCATGGAAGAAAATAAGTAAAGATTCCAAAAAAATCCCTTCAAAGAGTGCCTTCCTGTGACAGCATTTTTACTAACAAATTGGACTTTAGTTTTGTGAGAACTAGCTGTAATATTTACTCCGATTCTCAATGCCCTTGTTAATGGAAAACAATTTGATGCAGAAGTAACTGTTTTGAGACAGTCAAATGTTAAAAAATACATGCAAAAATGCAGGTAAATTTTTTTAATAGATAATTACAAAGGTAAAAGAGAAACAACTGTTTGTAGACATAATTGTTTAACAATACATAGGTGGAGAAATTTGAAGAGCCTTAGTTTGCCGAACCCTGCTTTAAAACACTCGTTAATAGACTACTAACTGTAAAACTGTAAGAAAATTATTTTTTTTTAAAAAATATTTTTATATCACTGCGTTATCTTCCAGAATAAACCGATTTTCAACTTACTCAAGTGTTTCTTCAAAAGCTGATAAAACATGCAATTTTTCACCAAATTAAGGATTTTAACGAACTCTTTAAAAACGCACCGAGGTGTCAATGTCCCCTTCCCCCAAAATAAGTTACTTACAAAACTAAAACAGAAGAATCTCAATATATCTGGGTAAGTTTGAAACATATATGTCTTAATTTCACGATAGCTATCGGTGATGATCCTCGATGTTGAGAACCTTGGTCAGAAGACGATGACACCCTTCTGCACAAGTATCGCACTCTCTTAACTTAAATGCCAAATGAGGATCTTAAAACCCACAACCATATTTGAAGAGAAAAATCCTCATTCTTTCCGCATGCAAGTCTTTGCAAGAATCAAGGAATAAATTTAAGACTTACCATTCGATCATGGAGTACTATCCTTGGCAACCGAGTTATCATAAACCCTGAAAAAAATTCAACTATTAAATTAAGGTATTAAAAAGTAGTGAAACCAGTATTGTGTGCTGAATAGTACTTTTCATCTAATGACAACCAAAGACAATTTTTTAAATAACTTTATAATTCAATAAAAAATTACAGTTAGATAAATAACATTTTACTATATAGATTTAGCAAACGATAGACTAAAGGTAACATACTTAAAAGTTTCTCCTCCATTGTTCACTTTATCTAACCGAAACTTGAATCGGCAGTCGATATTTGTGCCATGGCCGCGGTAGTCGAGTGGTCTTAACCGCGAATTCATGGCGGGCATTGTTTTGTTCACTCATGAGTTAGAGTCCTAGTGGTACTTGAAACCCGTCGTGTGGAGGATCTGATGCGAGTTAAATCTGTCGAGTGAGAGGGAGTTAAATTTACGCCGCATACAGAGCTACACCAGGGCTATTGGCGGCAAACCTCTTAATTTTGAACCATGGCCAAGTGACGAAGCCGACACCTGACCCGACATACCCCTTTCCTAAGTTCCATACCGACGGGAGGACGTTTGAGCCTTGACAGATTTAACGTGCAACGGCGAGTCTTCAGCGGTACTAGGCTCAAACTCATGACACGTCGGCCACGAGTCTGTTACCTTGCCCACTAAGCAACCATGACTACGTTAAATCTGTCGGAGTTCTAAGCTCTAACGTTGGCGCGATGTTGAAATTTAGAGAGTAGAGTACCAGCTCTCAAGTGTCTCTTCGTCATTTGACTGCAGTTCAAAATTACGCCAATAATTCCGATGGCTCGTGACAAGCCAGCCACGATCTGATACCTTGGCCACTACCGCGGCCACTTGATACCCTTGCAGTAGCGATTCAATTTTACGTTCACATGTACGAGATAAAAATGCTTTGTAATGAAGCAATACTCAAGAAATGTCCGAGGTAGACTTAGAGGGATAGGGAATAATAGATTTTTAACGGTATCTTAATTATGAGATTTCTTGAAACATTCGCAAGAATGTAATTTCGTTAGCGAAACAGTTTTAAATTATAAAACTATTGTTGAACAACAACTATCTTACAATAAATAGCGTTTCGTAGCTTTCTGATTGACCATTATATTTTTGTCTATGAATTCCTTTTTCGTATTTTCATGAAACTGAGAATTGAAATGTATTTTGTTACTTCATTTGTTTGCTCATTTATCGTAGATTTTCTTTTTAAAATGCCTTTTTGGTTACATTTTAAAAAAAATTTTAGCAATGGCCAAAGATGAAATTTTAAAATAGATTCCTTTTAATTCCTTTGAAAGATTGTACAATTTTTTTATAATACCGAAACTCATTGATTTTGTATTGAAGTAACGAATATTTATACGTAAATGTAGTAATATTTTTCTATTTTAAATTTTTTAAAAAAGTTATTTTTTTTTGTCACAAATTTAGTTAAGCTACACAAAAATTATTAGTTTTTATACTCTTGATATAATTTTCTATTCTTTGAATTCCTTTTGAGGAATTAACATTTCCATCCTAATGATTTGTAAAGAGAATTTTTTTTTAAATGTAAGAAAGAGATTAAATTGAAAATAATTTTTGATAGTAAACCATAGGTGCGACTTTTCGCTTTTACGTTGAAGCATGCGTAAGCGAAAATTGATATATCCTTTACTAGTAGCTCTCGTTCAGTTTCAAAGTGTGGCGTTTAAATCAATCAATCGTAAAAGAATTTTCCTGAAAAAAACAAACCGTCTGCAAACTTTCAGTTTTTTGGTAGAAATTAATTTTTCTATCAAAACATTTGTTTTTTAATTAATTTTTTATAATTCCACACATACTTTTTAATTGAGCTAAATTCATGTGACGTCATAGTAACATGATAAATGCGATTACGTGTATCCAGTCAATCGATTCATACGTTTTGCTGTTGTCTAACTACACATTTGTCAACAATAATAACGCACATAAGTTAACAAAATACACTTGATTTAAAAGTTCATTTTAATATAACATTTTTTTTTTTAACTCTGGAAAAGTTTTTGATGAATCTTGAGGCTTGAACATCGTTACCCAACTATAAAGTTTGAAATTTTATCTAAATTTTACGAATAGAATAACAAGCGCAAGTTTATGTCAGTTTTGAATTCAATGCATAATACGTGATTCCATTTATTACGTGGCTGTCATGTTGAAACATTATTCTAATTTCTTTTTAGCTATGCAGATTATTTTCACGATTTTGTGAAAGTGATTAGAAGCAATAAGATTAACTAATTTTTATTTACAAAATTTCACTTTAACAAACTGTTGCTTGTTGCCCCATTCAGTTTGACAGTCCTACTGCAAGTTTTCCCCAAAGAAATTTTCTTATTGCCTCATTCTCACGTCAACTTTCGTTAAAAATGCTTTATAACTGTTATAATTATTGCAAATATTGAAAATTCAAAAACATAAACAAAAGTTGGGTTTTTTTTGAGAGATTTATGTATTTTTTTTAAAAAAAGAAGTTGATTACGGAGATTTAAAAATGTTTTATGCTGAACCATGATAGGGTTGCTCTTCTCAGACTACTTGTATCGTGTTCTCGCCCTCTCCTGTTTCGTATTCGAAAAGCGTACTTGCTCTGGAAAAGTTACGAAAAAAATGTATCAGAAAAAGTCCCTGAAGTCAGGAAAAAAACATGAATTTAAGTTCAAGTTATATATTTTTTAACATTCTGCTTTGAAAGACCATTTTTTTAGTAAAGAATTTTATCTCAAAAGAAATGCTTTTGACCCTTGAAATATTTTTTTAAGGGGAAATAACTTTTTTTTTTTGGTTTAGAACTTGTATGTATGCGTTGTGCGCATTTTTTTTAATATATGTGACTGAAAAAAAAATATTTTAAGGCTGTTTTTCTCAACGTGAACATAAAATAAATAGTTTGTTTTCTAAAAATTTCGTTTGATCATCTTTGTGTCAATAATTTCATACATGCACTTAAATATGGTATAATTAGAAATTTATAAAAAAATAAGTAAAACGTTTGCTTTTCAACCATTTTATAATAATTTCGTGATTTTGTTAAAATTTAACCCAAACGCTTACTTATGCACGTACTAATAAAATTGGATGTCCCGTGACTATAGACGTAGAAAACTGCAGAAAAGTTAAAATAATTTGATGGAAGACTAATATTCGATTAGATATCATTGCTCTAATTAGTCTTTTATGCATTTTATTTAATTTAAACCGTCATCAGTTTGAAAAACTATGATTGCCATTTCATTAATATCATTTTTTTAAGTGAAATATATTTTCATATGTGAAGAGTTTTTAAATATAGCTTCATATTTGATTAGTGTATTTGGTGGTCACGGTAACCTTGTGCCCATGGTCGCGAACTCGTAACTAGCGTTATTTTTGATGAATTGAGGGTTCAAGTCCTGATGCAATTAAGTGACCGCGCTAGCCTGGTGGTCATGGATTCGTGGCCGGCGTGTCATGAGTTCGAGCCTCGTGCCGCTGAATAAAGTAGAGGCCGCTGTAGAGGGGCTTATGCACGTTAAATATGTCGGGGCTCCAAACGTCCTCCCATTGGTGTGGTGTGGAAGTTAGGAGAGGGGGTGCCAGCTCATTTGTCGTCCTCACTTGACCTTGGTTCAAAATTGCGAGGTTCGTCGTCAAAAGCTCTCGAGTAGCTGAACAGTGCGACGTTAATATTCACTCACTCACCTTCAGATACGCATGACGTCTACTCGGGTATTGTCTTCGCGTCCTGATTGATCAAAATTAGGTGATCCGTCGCCAATAGCTCTTTTATTGCTTCTACGTGTGATATTAATAAAATAATGTCAATCAATCTTTTATTTGTTTGTTTTATTTTATATTTGAACACGCAAAATATGCTGTAAAATAAATATTGTGCTATTAATAAGTAGAAATTTACATTTTTTACATTTTTTTAAAAACTTGCTCTTAGGATTTCTGAACTCCTTCTTAACTTATTGTCCATGATACCGTTTGGTTTCAATGTCTATTAACAATATGAACTAAAGAAATACTTGTATTTTTCTTTTGTCAATTGTCAATTTCTTCCGAAAAAATGTTTCAGTTTATAAGTTTATGTTTTGGAGAATTTCCGAACAACAGTCTTTCAAAATAAAAATAAAATGCTCATTTAATGTGTTCAATCTCTTCTTTTGAATGTCTTATTCACATAGAAGGATTTAGTATTGTAGTTAGGGTATTGAATTTTTTAGATCAAAAGGAGTACGAAAGTAGTTTTAAACGTATGATTTTTTATGTTTTACCCTTTTCTTTATTTAATCTTATTTCAGAAAAGTTCTTAACTTTTATTTGTCCTATACGAGTGAATTTTGTTAATGAATTCAGCTTACTGCTTTAATAGGTAGAAATTCATAAATGTTGTCAATTTTCTTAATTTTTTTTATGAAAACACGATTTTCTTCAATGTATCTATGAATGTCATTGAAAAAAATGACCCATCGATTTCTTCAATGTATTATAGGAAAAAAATGAATTTCTGGATGTATATTTTTAGTTTATAAATTGTAAATAATATAAATCCAATAATTATTATTCGATGAACCTATTATATTTTATAAAATGATTGATTAGCTGTTATCCACTTATATAAATAATATTTTTTTCTAGTTTCTTGTTTTAATAATTAAAGAATTTTTTTCCATATTGCATAATTTAAATCGAGGGTGGTGTGGATCCTTATGTACGTATTAAGCTCTAATTTTACCGGAAGAGGAAAATATTTTCATTTTTTCAGTAGCATATTTTTAATTGATGAGAATTGATGTGCTACTATATTTTTAATGCAACTATATTTCCATGCTATTATATTTTCAATTACATTGAAAACTTTAATACATCATAAGTATTTATTTCGAAGGTATTTGCATTTATAAAACTTATTTGAACATTTGTATTTCTGAATTATTCTTGAAAATGATTAAAACCTGCATTGAAATCAGCATTTTGAGTTGCGCTGCTGTGCTTCTTACTAAGAATTAAGTAATTTTTAAATATTTCGATCGAAATAGAGAATGTCTTTCGAAGATTCAGGCTTTCATCAGTTTCATCGTATCCGGGGAATAACGAGGGTTGGGGCATAAGTCACGGCAACTATTTTTTTTTCTTGTAGATATGTGAACGGATCACAAACGTATATGTGTCGTGTGGAAGTTCTGCATGCATAGTGTGTATGCAGAACAACAGATGGATCTGTGATAGCCGGTAGTAGCGCAGCGAGGGCTGTGAAATCAGTCAGTTGGTGAGTGTCGTGTGAGATGGAAGTAACCCGTGTTGAGCAGCGCGCTTACATCAAAATATCCGTTCTCCGAGGGAAAATTCACCCTGTGACTTTGAGATCTCATTTCTAAGATTAAGGAACCAATACGTGGTGGGCGGTTTGAAACACGAGATGACATTGCTAATGTTGTGCGCCAACAGGTGACCCGATTCACACATGGTACAGCAAATGCTGAGGCTGATGGTATTCAGCGCCTCCCACATCGTTGGCAGCGTGTGATGACAGTAGCAGGGGACTACATTGGGGGTCTTTAGGCCCAGGTTTGTCATGTCGACTTTATGTGTACTGTTGTCATTCTTTTGCACCGTGTAGGCCATATTGTCCTGTATACTACCGTAATAATTTAGTGTGTTACAATATTTCAGTGCTATTCATTGTCCACACGTAGTTAAAATCTTGTCCTTTCGTCTGTATACGTCACATTTTCCTACCGGACAGGTATCTTCCAAGAAAAAAAAATAGTTGCCATGACTTTTGCCTTAATCCTCGTATGTTAAAAGTATTTTATTATTAATTTTAAAAAAAAGATTGTATAAGCACTCCTACTATAATTAGGTTCCCTGTGTATTTTTTAAAATCGCAAAACTGATTCTTTTTTTTAAAAAATTTGGAATTGGTATCTTCTATTCCATCTTGTGCTTTTCGAAATTAATCTGATTTCATTCTGGAATCTACTGCTTGAATATATTTCTACTCATCAGTTGTCTATCTTTTCTATATTCAATTTTGAGTATGAATTGAATCTATTTCTAATTCTATAAAATAACACGCAATTTAGTGTTCCCCATATCTTAACTGTGAAGTTTGTTTAAAGTTTTTTAAAATTTCCATCACATTATTAGCAGTCACTGCTGCTATTGTAACCTCTAAGACGGTTATGACTTATTTAACATATTTGAATATAACATGAAATAAAATATTATCAAACTTAATTACTTATTCTGAACATTACAATAATTGTGGCTTTACAAATCGTAACACTCTAAGGCATTGAGCTTATAACATGTTATCTTTACTTAATTATAATTACTCAACTAAGATTGATTACAAATCGAAATTTTCCATCAGCATTTAAATCCATCCTTTAGTGATTATTTAGATTTGTCTGGAAATACGCTAGAGTAATGATTTAATTTCATGCTATTTGAATATAAAGGTATTTAAATTATTTATTTTTAATGGAAGATTATGATTCATTTAATGTTTATTGCTCGTTTTTGAATCTTCAGGTCTAAATTCATTGGAATCGAATGTTACGAAATAATTGAAGGGTATATATTCTATTCTATTAGAATTTGAGTGTTGTGCAACTTAAACTGCTTTAAATTCTTTGAATGGTCTGTTTCGGTCTTGTTTTAAAGATGTTGCGAATTTTAAAACCAGTAATTACTGACTGTCCTTTAAAATTTAAACATTTCATAGCAGTGAGCGTTAAATTAAACTACATTACGCTTTAGGTTTATTTGCGGAATACTGATAAGTTAAAGTATGCAGGAATTCAAATTAAACTCGCTTAAGAAGCACCTGTTACCGTAGAGAGTAATCTCTTTCACAAGT
This sequence comes from Trichonephila clavipes, assembly GCA_019973935.1. Taxonomy (NCBI): domain Eukaryota; kingdom Metazoa; phylum Arthropoda; class Arachnida; order Araneae; family Nephilidae; genus Trichonephila; species Trichonephila clavipes. The sequence goes on along the minus strand of BMAU01015316.1, from coordinate 165,368 downwards.
TTTGTAATTCTGTTTTGTGCTGTTTAAAACGTGGGTTTTCAATTTACTAAAGGTGATAGTAAATTTAAATTATTTAAATTATGCGCGTTCTTCCTTCTTTCATACTTGTGGGTGCTTACATAGTTGCGTTGCATCATTTACATGTTTTACTGTATATAAATTAAATTTCAGCTTTCGTATTGTGTAGAACATTTTGGGAGTCATACAAAATATTTCAATGTATAGTATATTTTTCATGATTAACTTTCTTGGCTTTTGTTTCTTCAAACTCCTGCCACTTAGCGTGTTTAAGCGTTTTTTCAAACCTGCTTTTTAAATTGTTTAATTTTTAATTTTTGTTTTCAAACTTGTTGATTGAATTATTTTAGTTTAAATTTTATTGTTTTTAAAGTTAAGATAGAGTCCCGCTATTCATATTTCATTTCTCGACGGCAGTAGTATATTTATTTTTTACTGTCAATAGAAAAATGTGATCGATAATTTGATGAATTACTAAAATTATTTTTGAAAATAAAGTTAATGTATTTTAAACATTGTTGTTTACTCGCCTAATAATTTCTGCAATACCCGCATTGTTGTAAATTTCGTTTTGCTGAAAAGTAGTGTTCCATTTTTTTTTCGTAATATGTCAAGGTGAGATTTATATGTTTATGTAGGTCAGTCATATGCTGTTTGTATATATGTATTTGTTGGCGTTGATATCTATGCCACACATCAAATGCCTAGTACTTAATCGAAATATCACTTGTTTTCTTCTATCATGGATTGCGTTGGTAAGTAACCATGCTTAACAACTCCTTTTTGTAAATCAGTTTTCTTTCTCACCCCCCTTCATTCTATTAGCTTTTTATGCAAAACAAGTGATAAATAATGTGAGTGTTGAAGATGTTTAAGGATTAATTATCGATCTATATATATCTTTGCTAATTTGCAAAAAAAAAAAAAAAAAAGATTTTTATGTTGTACAGTAATTTTGTGTTTGTAACACTTGATATTTGCTTGATGCTATGTGTATGTTAGGATAATTATGCCTGAAATATTCGTATTAAATTTGTTTAAGATATTATTAAAGAAACTTCTTTGAAATTATAACATTTTTGGTAAAAATTTCCCACCTGAATCATGCTTGTCTTGTATTTTCAATCTTATTAAAACTACCTAAGTCTATTGCTTATTAATGCGAATTTTAACTTATATTAAATGAGATATGGTAGTCCTTGTTCTTATTTATTCCCAAATTTTTGAAAGCACAGTTTTAAAAGTAATGCTTTTTTTCCTTTACTCTATTTTTTTCCCAACAAAAACTAATGAATCGATTTCGTTCACAGCATCTGATATTGATCTCATATTATACTCCTCCATTAGTACCCACCCCCTTCAATATCTTCCATCCCCTCTCTTTTCTTTTAAATTATATCATTTTTACACTTTATTGTCTTTTATTCCAACCTCCCTCGATAGCTTTTGTAAAAATCAACCCTTCTCTTAAAGGGAAGTGAGTCACGGAAATGAAGTGTCGCGACCTTCTCCCCTACTTAATCTAGTTAAGTGACTCACGGGAGCCTAAGCTTCGTCCTCCCCTCCTAGGTGAATGAAGAGCTGAAGTGACGATGGAGAGATGAGTAATAATGGGGTTTGATGGTTTCATCGAAGAGAGTGACACATTTATTCTTTCAGTTATCTCCCAACTTTTGATCGGAGAGTATTTTGTTCGAAATGATATGCAGTGCTGTATAAACTTTTATTGTGTGTGTGTATAGAATGTTTTTCGTTTTTGTTATGCGATCGTGATCGATTGAGAATATTAAGTCTCAATTAAATCTAAATAATACTTGAAGGACATACACGATTCCTGTTATTGCTTGTAAATAGTCTGTTTTTCCTTTAGGTAAGAGGCTCTTAAACTTTCGATCGTCACGGCCCCCCGTTATGTATCAGCCTGACATCGCGGACCCCCAAGATTTTGAACTCAGTTCTTGACTCCCAATGTATAATCCTAATAATCAACCCTCAATAATCCGAAGACTGCTTCTGATACTTATACAGAGTTTTTTTAACACTTCTTTTTTTTCTCTTTGAGAAAACAATAAACAATCTGATCCTTGTAATTGCAAACAATTAAAAAAAATTGAATTAATATTCTTGTTCGAAATATATGTTCTAGTAGATTTTTTTTTCTTTGTGGCAGTTTAGTGATCTAGTTTAGGATGGTAGATCTTCCAATTTTTCCATGAGGCCTTTCAAAGTCTGAAAAGAGGGAAATAACGTTAAATGAGAGACATTCATGAACCGCCTAGAACAGGGGTGGCGAACCTTTATGAATCAACGTGCCATTTTTTTTCCCTAAGAAATGTTCGGTAAGGTATAGACGTGCCGTCAAATAATTTTGGCTTGTGATTATTGGGAAAATAATGAAACTAAATACTAACAACTAAAAACTCTTTATTTACTACGAAAAATGCCTTTTGTACTGTATAGTTGAAAATGTTTCAGTTATACGTGTAATTTAAGTTTAAGTAACATTAGTGTGATTTCTGTTGCTGCAAATTAGATGACAAATAACTTATATTAAGATTGTAATATGTTACTTTTAGTAGAAAGCAGGCTGAATTGTGGAGTCATCTGCCAAATGGTTTCTAAGCAATTAATTATTTTTTCTGTGGTTCACTTTTTTGACAAGAGGATTTGTGATTTGTTTCAAAATGCCATTTTACAGACGATGTTCTGCATACCACTGTTCCAGAACATAAAATTACACACCGCTTTTTTGTCACCTTTACTTATAATACCATATTTCTAGATTCACTAAGTTCGAAATTCTCTGTTACGCTTACTATCTTGCACTTTTTATTCTGAACTAGCCATGTTGAATGACGGTTAAAATTCGTAAACATAACACAAATAAATTTTAAGATACAGTCGTGTCAATGAAATTGACTATGCTATGCGTAGACAAGGTTCGCGTCATAAGCAACTGTAGTCCACGACTTAACTAAGGCAAGACCATAGCAAACGAGTGTGCTCCACGCCGCGTTTGTTCATAATACTTCATAGTAAATTTGATATCTTGAAATAAAGTGCAAACCACATTTTGATCACTCGCGTGCCCAATTTATTGTATAGCATGCCATTGATGGCACGCGTGCCACTGGTTCACCATCCCTGGCCTAGAAGAATGCTGAGGTGCGCGGGCTACAGTTTAAGAATCGTTGCTTTAGATCATAAATTGAGACAATTATAATATAAAAATGAAACAATTTTTCATTGCAATTTTTTATTATCATTTACTCCAGTGATCATCAATCTTTTTTGATTGTGTCCCCCTAAAAACAAAAATAACTTGTTTCAAATGTGTATAAATTGATCCTCTATTTCAGTTTTCATGAGAGGGATTCTGTTTGATTCATTATAGTCCCGAACCGTCCCAAACATCGCTTGATGAGATCGAAACTCGTAGGTGCGCTTTATACGCTGGTTATAAAAATATATAGTTTTAAAAATAAAGAAAAGATGTACATATAAAGATTTCTCCATATGCACTTGGCCTCCATTTATTTATATTTTTTTTCACCTTCTAACATCCACATACTACATTGTTGTTTTAATTTTGCTGTGAATGATTTATATATTGATTTACACATCTAAAGGCTTAACTAATGTCGTTGATCTTCCAGGGATAACTGCCATCTCTGGTACAGAATTTTTCACACAAAATTTTTTTAAGGGGGTCCAGGGTCGAAAGTCTACCATTTTGGAATCATGCTCCAATACGCCGCACAACATATTCATTTGATTCTGATCATTTTCGGGAACAAAAACAATACAAAATTAATTATTGAATAAATAATTAGCATTAATTAATCAAATTAATTATTAGTTTCAAATATATAATTAAATTTTACGTAATATATGCATAGGATTTTAACCAATCGGAAAAAAACCAAGGGCTATGGGGGTTGTCCGGACCCCTAAGACACCCCCCTTGTGTGCGCCACTGATGTTTAGTCAAGAATCGTAAATAAATTCCAAACTGTAATTCAAATGTCTACTAAGTAAATATGTTCGAGATAAATTGTGACAAATTTAAAGCTTTTTGAAGAAAGACGTTATATATATATATATATATATATATATATACACACACACAGTGCTTTTTTCCAGGTATAGAAGTTTAAGTTGGCATTACTTTCCAAGATGGCGACCGATTTAACAGCTGTCAAGTGATTTATTCTCAGTTTGGTTTGGCAATTCATCAAAACGATCATCAAGCAAGGCGTAGATTCGTCGAATGGGCCCAAAACAAGATTGCCGTTGTTCCCGATTTTCATAAGCGAATTTTGTTTAGCGATGAAGCGCACTTCTGGTTGAATGGCTACGTCAACAAACAAAACTGCCGCATTTGGAGTGAAGCTAATCCACAAGTGTATGTCGAAACACCGTTACATCCAGAAAAACTGACTGTTTGGTGCGCTTTATGGGCTGGTGGAATCCTTCTTCAAAAACGATGAAGGCCACAACGTTACAGTCAATGGTGATTGGTATAGAGCCATGATTACTAACTTTTTCATTCCTGAATTGAACAATCATGATGTCCAGGAGCTGTGGTTCCAACAAGACGGCGCAACATGTCACATAATCGATTTATTGAAAGACACGTTTGGTGACCGCCTAATTTCACGTTTTGGACCTGTGAATTGGCCTCCGAGATCTTGTGATTTAACACCGCTAGACTATTTTTTGTGGGCTATGTAAAGTCATTGGTCTATGCGGATAAGCCACAAACGTTTGACCATTTGGAAGACAACATTCGTCGTGTTATTGTCGATATACGGCCACAAATGTTGGAAAAAGTCATCGAAAATTGGACGTCCAGATTGGACTACATCCGAGCCAGCCGTGTAAGTCCTATGCCAGAAATCATATTTAAAATGTAATGCCACAAGATTATCTTTCGAATAAAAAAAAATTCATATCAATCGAATAATACATCGTTGTTTTATTGCAATTTAAAGTTCTATACCTCTAAAAAAAACACCCTTTATATACCGTTTTTGCTTGAATCTATTGCCACACTTTTTTTTCCAATGTTAATGCTACTGAAAATTGGGTGCGGCTTAGAATCAAAGGAAATGAAATTCTTTGGATAAAGCAATTGCAAGTTCATGTATGTATTTAAAAGTTTATAATATTGATACAATGAGTAATTATATTCACTTCTTATAGTTCTCATTTTAAATTTATTTTAATTTCGTAAAATTGGATCTCGTTAAACCCTTTTACACTCTTTTTTCATTTTTCACTAAAGCTTGATGAGAATTTGGGGTGCAGCTTAGAATCGATGGCGGCTTAGATTCGATTAAATATGGTATATTTTACCGTTTAAGTGTGAAATCCGTTATTTCATAGAATAACTTGGTATTTGATGAAATAACTAGACAAATCAGTTAAAGTATATAAAATTATTGAACTCTATGATTTAACTAGATATTCTATTGAATAACGGTATACTTGATCGTTAAAGTATGAAATACGACTTTCGAAAGCTCTTTGAACCGGTTCTAGCTGCTTTTTAATCAGTTTGGAACCGCTTATAACTGCTTTGCAATGTCGTGTGTACGCTTCATGGATTATTAACAAATATTTTTGCAACCTGTTTTCAAGCAATGGCTTCTACAGGAATGGGAAACCAACCTGTAAATAGGAAAGCTTTAATGCGAGAGAGATTTAAATCATTATTACATAAGCGTGGGACAAAGGGAAATAGTGCTGCGCTTATACTCATAAAAAATTATTAACTTTGATAGAAGCAAAAAGTGCTAAAACTGCACTGAAGAAAGTATTTACAAGGTGGCTATTGGTTACTCCAGAATTATGGTATCTTTGAAGTTAAAGGAGTAGAGAAAACTTGATTGTACCAGTAATAGATGCAAAATATGATGTGATATTTTATTGCTCAAGTGACATGCTCTGTGATATTTTATACGAAAGACATGTTTCTATTGGACATGGTGGTAGAGACCACATGATAAAAGAACTGAATCGTCTATATAAAAGCATTACTCAGAATGGCATAAAGCTGTTTTTGAGTGTTTGTGAATCTTGTCAGCAAAAACGAAATATGGGAAAGAAAGGCATGGTTAAGCCCATGGTGTTTCCACAACTGGATTCAAAATGTCAAGTAGATCTCATAGATTTTCAATCTCAACCTGACGAAAACTATAAATTTATTTTAGTTTACCAGGATCATTTGACGAAAGTTTGTAATTTTTAGACCTCTTCAAACAAAAAGAGCAGAAGAGGTAGCAATGCATTTGGTCGATATATTTTTATTTTTTAGTACCTCATGTGTTCTGCAATGCGACAAAGGAAGGGAGTTCTCTGCAATAAACTTATAGACGAAAAAACTTGGCTGGGATGGCCTTAAATTTATTCAGCTCATGGAAAGCAGGGCACTTTATTCGGGTATAAAGAGAACGTCTTACGAGGCTATGTTTGGATGTGCTCCTGGAGTTGGACTATCCACACAACTCTATTCCAAGAAAAATATTTGATGCAGTAGCGGATGAACAACAGTCTAAAAGGGCCTTAACAGCTCTAATTGCATGTTCTGAACGTAAAAATAATACTGTTTTAGCCAAAAATGCATCTTTGAATGGAACTGTAGAATTGCGTTATGAAAATACACCTTCGAATAATTGTGTCGTGTGTTAAAAAAATTGCGAAAATACGAGCAACCGACCCATGTTTCATGTTCAGAAGTCTGTTTCACGGAAGATAAAATTGAACAGAAAGTCTGTAGCTTGTGTATAAATAAAATAAATATTGAGAAAGAAAGACACGGAGATAAAGAATGTTTTTTTTTTTGAAAATAGACATCAGTTCGTATTCCAATGTTGATAGAGGAAGAGGAGACGCTAGATTCGTTTTAACTGTCGTCATGGAAAATACTACGGAAGAAGTTTTTATATTAGGAACAAGATATGGTCGAATAAAACAATTGTACTCTAGATCTCAGTTCAGTATATGTGAGCGAAAATTAATCCATTGAAGAAGTTCTAAATATTGACACAACAGTTCGATCTGTTGCAACTGCTCTAAGTTGCAGCACTAGACATGGATTTGAAAAGTGCTCGTGTAAAAAAATGTGTTAATAGTAAAAAGTGTGCTTGTTTTAAAAATGATATGCAATGCAATTCTAAGTGTCATCACAGCAATCCTTGTTCTAATAAATGATGAAAAGTTTTTTTTTTTTAAAAAAAAGGATTTTATAAAATTTTTTAATTAATATTCCGATACTTTTTTGTTTGAAAAAGTTTACACAATGTTTTTAAGATACAACAGTTTTTCTTCCCTGCATGTATTTTTCGATAATATTTAAATATAACTATTTCAACATAGTCTATTTTTCCTTTTCTGTTTAACTATTGTTATCAACATGAGCAATAATAATATTTCATCCGCTTTTCTATTTAGCAATTAATCATCCGCAATTTATGTAAAATTTAATTTTTCGAGATATTTTAGCTATTTATGATCAATTCATTTATAACTCTGAAATTGTTTATTTTTCACTTTTTATTTCTATCATTAGTTATTTCATAGAATAACTAGGTAAAGTGTGGGATTTTAATCTAGTATATACTTTAATTGACTTGTCTAGTTATTTCGTGAAATACCTAATTGTTCTATGAAACGTTGAATTATACATTTTAACGGTAACGTATATATATAAGTGTATGTGCCTGTGTAATCAAAAATCAAATTATTTATTGTTTGTTTATTTTAAACATTATTACATTTTGTGATTTATTTTAAACATTATTACATTTTGTGAGCGACTTCCCCCTGACGTCACTTCCTCACCGTCTTGCCTACCTAAGAGTGTGGGAGGAAACAAAGCAGGATCAGAAACTTCCATTATAACTATTATTTATTTTTACTTAAGCACACTAATCATCAGCAGATTAAACCACAAGTGGATGTCATAGGAGATGATAATGAGAAAGCAATAAATTCCCTAAGTGAACAAGCGCATGTAATCAATTTAATTTAACCTAACCTATCTTTGACTATAAATTCCCAATCCACTAATCTAATACAGTGGCAAAAGCTGCAAAAATCAATTATGTCTCACCTTCGCAAAGCCCGTAACAGTTTCTCAGCTCCTTCTATCTTACAATTACAAAACTCTAACTTTATATAGGCGAACTATTCTACATATCAGGGTTTCTTCTTGAGAGGGATGGCTGTGAATTAAACGTGAATGCTAGCCCAAAGATTCTTCAAGAGGATTAGTAAGAAGATTCCGTAAAGATCCATCATAATTTGTTTAAATGAAATTTACACATTTTGAAAGGCCGTGGGTAACCTAGTGGTTAGAGCATTGGACTCCAGACCGGAAGTTCTGGGTTCAATGCCCGATGCCACCAAATACCCTCCGAGTACACACGTACTACGTGCTTGTTAAATCAGTGGGTCCGAAAGTCTTGTGGGCGGTCGCAGCTAAAACCTCGAGTGCAGGGAACTGGGGAATATTTCCCTTCCCTCCAGTTCCATGCCTAAATTGGGGAGGTGAAGATCGGTGGTGTCGCCATCTATCGTCCCTTCGGGAATTTCACCGAGCTAAATCGTACTGTTACCCAGTATGGCGCTCAAGGCTAAGGCCGATGACAGGTGCCACGATGGATTTCGGGAGCCTCGTTCTGACTTTGTCAGACAGGTGGCATGAGCAACAACAACACACATTTTGAACCTATTATTTAATATGAACGTTAGAGCTCTGGCGTAGCTATTCCGGAGTGGGCTCTGAATCAACATTCCTTGGAGGACCGTTTTTGCGAAATAAATAAAAATGATCGCATTAGTAAAACTTATTTGACAGCGTCAAAATATTACACGTGTTGGGGCCTCCGAGGTACATAGATACGGTAGAAGCTACGCCACGGCATTAGAGGTATATGCCTTTCAAAGGCTTTGGTCCGCATGTATTCCTGAGCATTTATTATAAGGCTTTAATGATGCTGACCTCCAAAGATAGAAGTGAAACCAAACACACTGTTATCAATGAGAGAATTTCACACTCGCACGGTACACGATGAAGAACTCGTAAGTAATCATGAGCCAATTCCACCCTCCTCCCAAGTATCACTGCGCACTCTGCTTAGGAGAGTACTGACTCAGGTTACTTTGGATAGTGCATGAAGAATGTTATTCAGAAATGTTTTAATGAATATTTAAAATGGTATGTAACTAGCTTCGAATCAAACTTACTGAATTCATTTTGTAGTATTTTCTTCGTAACTTCATTGGAGGTTTATTTTTGTATGTGGTTGCTTGGAGATAGAGTTGTAGAATGGTTCCATTTAAGCTAAAAGCTAATCCAGTGAATTAAAATGAGTCTAATTTATTTAATTATGATTTAATCACAATCAAAAATTGGCTGATTAAATTTAAAAAATTGCGTTAGTGTAAAAATGTAGAAATTATGGGATTAAGTAAATATTAAAGTAGAGGAAATAGGTAAATGGATTATATGTATCATATTTCATTTACTTGTAATGTTTTGTTTGAATTACTTCAAAGACATATAAATGCAAATCATATCAACAATGTTGATGATTTTATTCAAATTTTTCCATTTATTGTGTGTACAAAACATTAACGTATCTTAATTGTTAAACTGCAGAGAAGATTAATACTTATAAAATGCTTTAAGTTACGATAGCCATTTTCGAATCCTTAAAGGAGGAATGTAAATTGTTCCGAATACTTCTGGCTCAGGAATGCTCAAATATTAGCTTCGTAAATAATTAAATGTTTGCACAGCTCAGTAATGAAATTGTTTTTCTCTCCATATTTTATATTTAACGCATGGAATTTTAAAATAATTATTTATTCTCGTATTCATTATTTATTACATTTATAATTTTTTAAATTTACGGAATATTCTGGAAATATTCGTAATTATTAAAAAATAAAGAATTTTATATATATATATAAAAACTCTTGGATTTTAGAATTAAAAATTAATTTACTTGCATTTATATTGATATTTTAACTAAATCGCATAAATTTTTTTTTTGCATTAGCATAACTAAATACTTTACAGTTAGTTGACAAAATGGCATAAGAACGAAAAGAAAGGCTAGATCCTTTTAATAGCTAACTTCAGAAAGTTTTTATAGTACTTGGTAGAATGAGTTCTGTTTCAAAATTTAATGATAATTATCTTTTCATTTATTGATTTTCTTTTCACTTGACCAAGGTTCAAAATTATGAAGTCAATCGTAAATAGCCCTCTCGTTCGTTTAGAGTTCGATGTTAATAGAAAAAAAAAGTCAAATCAAATATTGATTTTCATTAAATTAGAATCAACTACAGTTGGACCTCTATGAAGTCTCTAAATCCAGGGAAAAAGTTCTTTATATAGAGGTTCATCTCTTTTAATATACTTTATAAACCACATAAAACAAATTTTAAATTCATAAACACTATTATATTAAAAAAAGTAATTATTCACACCATTTTTAAAATCAATATATGTTTAGTTTATGTATCTTACCCATCAAAAAAGAAAGAAAAACTGCAAGGAAAACAAGAAAAAAGAATGTCGAAGAATACTCTGTATTTTCAATACTAAGGAAATAATTTTATATTAAAATGAATGAATTTTAGGGATATTTTCTAATTTAAAGCATACAAGTAATATTAGACATATATTATTTTGTAACTAGAACACGGGGACACGGAACAACTCACCTGAGGGTGAAAGAGGATATCGAAGATGTTTCTAGTGAGCTGGACAATAAGGTTAAAGGTTGCACTTCTTGAATGAAACGTCCAGAACTCTATTGCTCTCGGCGAGTTAGGATCTAACAAAATCAGTTTAAGAATTAGGACTACCATAAAATGTATTAAAGAGAGAATAACTTGAAATGTTCAGAAATACTTTAAAAATAGGGAGAAAAAAAAATTGAATCAGAAAAGAAAAAGTTCGTTATATATATATATATATATACATAGAAAATGCGCTTCGCTATAGAGATGTTATTTTACGAAGAAAATCGTGAGTAGTACAAATTAATAACCTAAGTCACTCTAAATGCAAATTATTTATGCTATGTTTGAGGAGATCTCATGATGGATAGCTCATAACAGACTTAAAATACAAACTAATTACTCAAAATAGTGTTACTTTCTATGTGTTTGAAATAAAGAAAAAGTTCAGGTACTAGAAATTAAAAAGGGAATTTCTGGAATTTTTTTGTAGTAATTTGATAGGAAATATATATATTTTAAATTAGTTTATATATATCGACAGCAACAACTACAAAACTATTTTTACTAAAAATTTAAATAATTTTTCAATATTAGATTCATAACTGAAATGAATACTAAGTAACTCATAATTTAATATTACAGTTATAAAGAAATGTGTTATTTTATAAGTTCTTATACATAAGAACAATACTTGAAATACACTTGTTTTATTAATGTTTTATGAAATGAATTTATTCTTTCCATTTGCCAAACTATAAAAGTTTAAATTTTTATTGATATACATGAAATAGTTCGTTCGTGTTTTAGGTGTTAATATGCTGTTTTATTCTTTTAGGTCACTGATGCTGTAAATTCAGTCTTGTAATGTCTTCGCCATGGCTAAAGTTATGGACCAACCTTTATCGGAAGAAGCGAGTAGCGATAATGAAGAAATCAACAAGCTTTTTCCAAGGTGTCGACCTCGCAGTGCTGTCTCCAGCAGTGATTTCAATCAAAACAACGTTACTATCAATAATAACCACAAGGACCATAGAAAACTGTCAACTGCGAGCAGTGACAGTACTATGAGCAGCAGTATTATGGACAAAGCAAATGACAACTACTTGTCCCACAACAACCAGGAGCATCAGGAAGTAGTGGGCCATCCTGGTTCCGACATGAGTGAAACGTCTTCCTGTTGTGGAGGGGATCAGCAGCAATCTTTGCCGCCGCCTCCTCCTGCCGAAGTGACTGAAGACCACTCGGTGATAAGCGCCTATGATTACTGTGATTATGACAGTGGTTTGTTGTGCACAACCGCCTCCTCCGCCAACAATAAGGAAGAGGTTCACAGCAACTCCACTTCTTCCATTACCTGCGATCGACGTGATTTCAATGAAGACGTTATGTATGATCCTGAATTAGATGTAGGGTACCATATGGACTCTGGTTTTTGCCTTCGGGAAAGTCGTATCGAAATTGCTGGAGGCCGGGAAATATTTTCCAAAAGTCGCAGTAAGCCTTCTAAAAAGCGACACAGCGATGAAGTGACGTTTCATCACCAGAGGGTATCTCACGATCATTCGCAGGTTGGTTGTAATAGCACTTCTAAATCTCAAGACTTTAAGCGGTTCAGTGCGGACGTCATGTATGATGACAAATTGAGACGATATATGTATAATATGTGTTCAGGTTCCGTCGATAAACTTCACACGTGTGCAAAATATCGAACTGAATCAACATATATTGCGGAAGAGAAAAGTCCCGAACATTTACCAAACATGAATGGTCGTTTGTGCCTAAGGAAAAGTTCTTCTGTTCGTGGCTTACAGGATATGACATCAACAGACTCTAAACAACACTCAGGGCATTTAGTGTATGAAGCTCCTGTGAATAATGCAGAGGTAGTTTATGATGATATCGGAGAATTGATAGACCAGAGAAAGATTGAAAATGGTGATAGTAATAATTCTTACAGTTGTATCGGTAATCGCAATGGGTTGCATGTCAAAACAACAGCTTGTGAATCGGATTATTCAACGTATCCGGGAGAGATTTTAGAGTCGCCCAACAGTGATACAGATCAGTCTTTTCGTATTATGCATAAACCTCATATTGGCTCTTTAGACGTTAGTTCTCCTATGTCTCCCTATGGTGGTCTTTGGAATGTGGACGGACTTCAAGAGCGTATAGATAGCATAACTAATCTAAGCCAGGAAGAAGAGATGGATACGGACTCTGAACCTGCATCTCCTGTCAAACAGGGAATTGCACGTCTTATTGGCAATGTTCCTATTGCAGAATATGAAGGTTCACCCAGACGCTACGGTCCTCGACCAGGGTATCCTCATCGCGTAGCTTCGGAATTCAGTACTGATATTAACAGCGAAAATACTCATCCTTCGACTTGTGAAGAGTTACTTAAGGTTATAGCTGGTAATAAATCGATAGGGAATGATGTACGAAAGAATACCCAGTGTAAAAATTCTGACGAAGATCTTGAGTGTGATTCGGACGTAAAAAACATCCTAAAAGAATTTTCTACTTCAAATCACTGTCAAAACGAGAAGGCAGATTCTCCCAGCGCATTAGTTGCTGGTGCTCAAGATTCTGACTTCAGCGAATTGGATTACAGACTTTATCGCGTCAACACTGGTAGTTCCTACGTAGGTCGTCGTCTTGCTCAGTCTTCTGGAGGCGAAAACCAAGAGAGCCCTAAACGAAATGAAGTAGTTAAATTAGTAAACGGTGACGTGCCTCATGTTGCGAAAATTTCTATTCCCACAACTGAATGCTTATCTCCATCGCGTGATACTGCACCGCCTCCACCTCCTATTTTAAAAGATCCAACTTGCGCTTCTACGAGCTCTGCGGCGAACATCTTTTTGCCTAACGAACAAGAATTGATGTTGCTGCATGAGAGTGTGCACCAACATACTTTACAAGTCGAGATGGTTGACCAAGATTTAGAGTCAATTAGTACTTATCCAGGGACAGAAGATCTTGGTGAAACCGAAGTTGGTGAGCAAGTGGATCATACTCGAAATTTTACTTTATCTCCTGAAACAACCGACTGTGATAGCAATGATGTAGAAAGTGTTGTCTCTCTAGAAGGTAGTATGAACTCGGGTGGAAGACTAATGAGTAGTATGCCAGTATTGGAAGATGGTTTATCCAGTGGTCACAGCAGTGATCCTGATACTAGTGAAGATGAAGCTTCGGAAGGCGGTTGGTCAGAAAATCGAAAACGTTCTACGGAGGATTTTGATAAATCTACTTTAGCGTTGATCAACAAACAAATTAGTAAAATAGAACAGGATTTCTGCAAGCGACCGCCTTCTAATAGTATGGTATCTTCAGAAATGAATCATCATGATGTTGCTGAGTACCTTTGGCGATATTCCTGTAATTCTCAGCACCTCAATTTACAGGATGTTGACCTGAGTTACTTCGATGTTTTAAGTAAGTGTTGCTTTTTAATGATTTTTAACTTCTGTCTTGTAAAAAGAAATTATGAATTATATAAGTTTGTGGTCTTAAATTAATGTTTTAATGTAAACCTTTTAAGTAATTTTACTGTGTTTTAAATGACTTGAATTCCAAAAAAAGATTTTCGTGTAAGGAATTTTTTTGAAATGACTTTGCTCCCCCTTCCCTCCCGTCCTAATCTTTCGAGAAGAATTTTGTAGAATTGAATTTCCCACCCCCTCCAGATCCAAATTTAATTTTTTCAAAATTAGATTTTTTAATTTTTTTTCTTATATATATATATATATATATATATATATATATAATAAAAATAAGAAACTGTATGAAAAAAATATTGTATTTATTTCGGGAAAAGTGTTAAAAAATAAAGTTATGTAAAATTTTACATTATAAAAAAATATTACCTACATGGAAACAGGAACTCCACTAACCCATTCTACGTATATTCTTGAGAGAGAGAGCAGTTGTTCTATGTTAGAACTCCCCTTCCTCTTCTGATTGGTTTAATTCTATTATAAAGTTGAAAATTATTGAAAAAAATAATAATTGGTCATAATTGTGTGTAAAAAGTATTTTTATCGATTACTTTGCATTTCATGAGTAACTGTTTCATATTTGTAAATGTTTAATCCCGTTATTCATCTTCATCTTCAACTTTCATTAAATGCTGAATAATATTTAGTGACAGTTTCTTTAAAAAAGTTTTCAAAAAATAAAATTGCTTTTCTTGAAGTCTTGCTTACAATTTTTTGTAAACGCAGTTATCTTTTTCTTCTCTTAATTGAAATATTTAAAAAATTAAATTATATGATAGTCTTAAGCATTAAATGTTTTTAACTGGGCACATCGCCTTACATTTTTTAAAAAGTAAGAATTTTCAGATCCACGAGAAAGATATATATTTTTTGCAGCTAAAAAGTGCGTTGCCATAATTTATCAAGTTTTTTAAACTGAAATCTGTCGTCGTTCAACGCATGTCGTATCAAGGAGAGTGGTTAATTACGCTGTTATATATATATTTTTTTGCGAGCACACAATCCCCCCTCCCTTTCTCCAAAAGGGGAAGAGGGCAAACTCTTTTTAGGAAAGGGGTTTTTTTTATTGTTGCCCAAGATTTTTTCAGACTTTTGTTTCTGTTATTTTTTTTCTCTTTTTTAACACCTGTGATCCACATGTGCAAGCTGATTGATTGACACGAAGAGGTATCAGACTGTACTTAATTTGTCTGCAAACCTGCCATTGCTTATTTTTTCATTGTTTTTTCAGTGCACCATTAATGCTCTTAAATAAAACCTAATTGCATCATTGATAGATGGGGAATTTTTTTTGTTAGTCTGAAAACGATGAAATTAATTAAATTATACCCTTCCCTTTCCTATGTGATTGAATTTCAGGAACTTTATTTATGTTTAAAAAACATCAAATGAGATTTAATCGTGAAAATATATTGATGAATCATAACCGCATGCAAATATTAACTTTGTATGAGTAAAAACATCTTACCTTTGCGAATTATCAAATTTGTTCTCTTAATGTCCATATCCGTAACACTATTACAAAAAAATAGAAAACAAAATATCTTAATTATTCACTTGTTGCAACTATAGAAATGCTGCTTGAGATTGAAATGAAATGTTTTTGAATAAATAGTTCTTATCTTTTTAAGTAAAATAATTGTATAAGTTTAGCTCTTTAAGGTTAAGTTCAAATTTTGTATCGCTATTTGGTTTTGCGTCTTGCAAAACAATATAAATGACCTTTTCGCGCATTTTACAGGTATGATTTTTGCTCATGTGTTCTAATACGTTTTATTTAATTTATTTTTTTTGCCGCAAGCTACTATCATGTGCGAGTAAATTAATTATTTAAAGCGTTTTCGTTTTTTTTTGTATGCTACTTATTAATTTTTGATAACCATATAAATAATTCTGTGCATTTAGGATATTCTGTGGAATGTCACATGAAAAAAAAATGCACTGCTATAATTGTGATGAAAGGAGTAAATAAATTATCTGATAACTAAGGATTCTTTAGATAAAAGCATGTATAAAATATAAAAAAGGATTACTCAGAAGAATGTTTTACTGATGAAGAAATACTTACCATTCTTCGCGAATGTACAGGAATCTTTGCAATAGGCTGTGCTTTTGATGATTAGCTTCTGTAGCTAATTCGAATTCCTTAAGAAACGGCAAGAAAAGATATTTCTCATAATATTCTAGACCGTAGGTCGGCAACCTTTTGAGTCGGAAGAGCCAAAAATTACAATTAACAGAATTTCAAAGTTTTTAAAGAGCCACAAAATTTTTCTTGCCAAGAATAAATAATACTTGCATAAATAAAGTTTTTTGATAAAAAAAAATTAATCTATTCATAAGAAAAATATCTATTTATTAGTGTTTTTCACAACAAATTAGATAATATGTATATGGCATTATTAGATAATTACTTATTATTTAAGTAAAAAAAAATAAAACGATTAAACATTTACATACAACACTAACATGTACTTCAATAACATACAATTAAGCAAACAAATTAAATGGGAGCGATGGTTTTGCATGTTTATTCAAGTAGAAGACTTAAACTTTACTAAACAATGTAACTTGTACTTAAAAATAAAAAAAAACAATAACATACATTTGAGCAAACAAATTTAATAGGGGTGATGGCTTTGCATGATTTTAGAAAGTTTGGATAAATTTGGCTCATAACTTGTTATTTTAAGTTTCAAACACGACTCTAAATTTTCGTTTGTTAATTGGCTTCTTACTTTACTTTTAATTATATTCATACAAGAGAACGCTTGCTCACACGAATATGTCGATTTGAAGGTAGCCCTCCAAAGGCCAACTTCACCTCACTGTAGCAATCTGGAAGACTTTCCCTTGCGTCGAATATAAGTGCCTCAACTCGCGGCATTTCTTTATAGCTGTCAACTTTTGTTGCGTTTCGTACATACATTTCTGGACCTCCAACTCTTCTAGCTTGCTTTTCAACTTTATAAATTTTCCACTTCACAAATCATTACTTTTTAAATCGATCAAATGCATTTCTAGAGATCCAGTATCAATTCCAAATGGCTCAATGTGGATCTCATTACTATTTGTGTTGAGAGGATTTATTATGAATGCTCGAATGGTTTTGTTGGTTTTGTCAGCAAATTCATCTTTAATTTTTTTTATAACTGTGCTGAAGTAATTCGTGTGAACAGTTTTACTGGTTTTATCGCGATATTGCTTTAGAATTTGAAAATGAAGTAATTTACCGCTCTGAATATCTTCTGCAAAAAGAATTAATTTTTCTACGAAACAAACCAATTCTACCAAAACATAGGCTGAGTTTCCCTTTCCTTGCAATTTTAGATCTCTGTGATATCCACCATAAAGTAAAATTTTTGCAACCATTTGTCGTTCTCTAATTCAGGGCGATTAATGCCTTTTTCATTGTGGAATGTATTTATTTCATTCAAGCACAAAACAAAAACGACGGCGACAGGGACGACGCCGGTCATGGGGAAGGGGTGCCGTGAAAAGCGAGTACAAGTGGCTGAGAGATAGAAATGGTGCTTAATCCTCGTTGATCGATTCAAAACGATTTTTAAGTGGTTTTTTTTCTTTGATAAAATTAATTACGTATGGAACTAAAGATCCGCAGCTTCCCATCCGAAGAGCCGCAGGTTGCTGTTTTCTGTTCTAGACAGTCTATATTAGTTATTCAATTGGTTAATAATTTTTACAGTTTTTTATTATAAATTGTGCTATTTTAATGAAGCATTTTGTTTCTTGGATTTAAGTTGATGAAAGTAAAAACTACTTCATATATTAATCCAAATATTCCGTTTTATATTTCTTTTGCGGCGAATATTTTGACATTTAACTATTGCGTATGTGTAATGGAACAATTCAGTACTTCATGTTAAATTAGTTTTGAAATATATATGTATTGAAGGTGCACCTAAAGAAGTGTTGACCGGAATGATTAAAAAATTTGGAGGAATGTTATATCTGTGCTTCGGAGATGCAACTGATGAAATTTTCGGGTTCTTTTTAGCAGATTAGGAAGTACAGGGCAGCCTTCGAACACAGTGCATGTCAAACCATAAAAGGACATTTAATAGTGCCACGGATTAATTTTGACAGAGGTCAAATAATTGGGCTCCAACTAGGCGGATCGATGGATTGCGCAACTTATTTATAGTAGTGATGTTACTGCTGCCGGTAGAGATGAATACAAAAAGACACAACCAGTGTTAATCAGGTTCCAGGGAGACCCAAATCAAGCGGATCTAGAGTGGTGTAAGATACACGCGCGTAATGATTCAACAACCACTTTTACAGACATTCAGTGTGAAGTGGGAACTTCTGTCAATCATTCCTTAAGTAATCACATATTATGTGGATGGTTTCACGACATGGTACTTTACTCACTTAGACCATTACGACGATTGTTTAAAACTATTACATCGTCTTAAAATAAATTACACTGCTGGCCACACCACCGTAAATGCAACACCAAGAAAGACAAGAGATAGCACAACAAAATTTATTTTGTAGATAACATGTTGACCAAGTATCAAATGATTAAATTTATAAGACTTCTGTGAAGTGTGGCTTTTGCCAAAAGCAGTAGCCAGAGTAACCGCCATTGTTGGAGATCGCCGCTGCCACACGCCTCGGCATTGATTCAAAGAGACTTTGGATGTGTTCTTGTTTTGCAGCAGACCAAGCAGCTTCCGCACGTTGCGAAAGTTGATCTGGTGTGGCAGCTGGGTGTGTAATCTGGGTGAATCGTTGAGCAACCATGGACCACATGTTTTTTATCGGTGAAAGATCCGGAGAGCGAGCCGGCCAGGGAAGCAATTCAATCTGGTGATTGACGAAGAACCTTTGGATAATGCGGGCCACGTGTGGTCGTGCATTATCCTGTTGAAATATTGCTGTGGCCAAGCCGTGAAGGTAAGGAAGGACAACTGGCTCCAACACCTCGAAGATGTAGCGTTGGCTGTTTAAAGTACGGCAATGCGTGCTAGAGGAGTGCGAGAGTGATATCCAATACCGCCCCATGACAAAATACCCGGTGCAGGACCAGTGTGGCGGTGCATAACGCAGCTGTTCAGCATCCTCTCGCACGGTGTCTCCAGACTCGAATCCGACCATCGTGGTGTTGCAGACAGATGCGTGACTCGTCAGTAAAGACAACTTCATTCCATTCTGCCGCCCACATCCTTCTTTCATCGAACAATTGGCGGCGGAGACGTCTGTGGTTCTGCGTCAAGGATTGACCAAGCAATGGACGTCTTGTGGACAGACCACTCTGCTGTAAACGGCGTCGAATGGTACGCGCAGACACTGAATGAGACGTTACAGACTCAATGTGCTGTGCTATGGTTCTTGATGTGACTGAGCGATCCGTCACTCCCATGCGCACAATTTGCCTGCTCTCACGTGAAGTGGTGCACTGAGGTGGATGCGATCGACCACGTCGGTCCGTCGTACCCTCCTGCATGCAACGGTCACATATCGGTATTACAGTTGTTTGGTTTCGTCCAACACGACAACCGATTTTCCTGAAAGATAATCCACAATCTCGGAAGGCCACTATCCTTCCTCTGTCGAACTCGGATACTTGATCAAAAACTGATCGCTGTTTTCTACGAGACATAACTGATCATTTTTTGAAAAAAAACCACAAGAAAAACACAATTGCCGAACTTGAAATCGTCAAGATCTCCAAGCCTTAAATAACGCTTTGAGGTGGCGCCACAGCCGCGCGTGATGTGTGTCTGCGCTGAAATTCTAATCATTTGCATATCTCACCTCCGCTAATGCATGTTGTAAATTTCATGTTATTAGCATGCTTCCTTCAGGGTGTTGCATTTACGGTGGCCTGCAGTGTAGATTGGTGTCGTGCCAATCTGATAAAGATCGTCGGAAGACTTTGGTCTTTAATGACAAGTATTGCTTCTGTCTTGCTGGAGACGACAATCGAATTTGGCGCAAAAATCCGCTGTTCCATGTGCACAGTCATACGTATAGAAAGTCTGGTGTCATGGTGTGGGATGGAATGGCTTATGTTGGTAAGTCACTTTTGGTGTTGTTTACTGACATTTTGACAAGCCAACGTGTTACGTTCAAGAAATCCAGCAGCCAGTTACGCCGTATTCTTTAACTTTCAGTTTCTACCCCTTTTTTAAAAAAGATAATGGCTCAACCACATATTGTTACCATCTGTAGTGTTTATCTATAACAAACGCCAAAATCTTATCGTGACCGGTATTTTTACCAGTCTTGTCTTCAGTCGAGAAAATATGGGTTGCCATGGGGCGAGAAGTCACCCTTTCACTCTTATTACTTAATCTGTAAGAACTACGTGCCAAAGCTCAAGTAACATGGGATGGACTATCGGAATATTTCCTAAAGAACCTGTACTACTTACTACCCCGTCTCTTGGCATGTTGTATTTAGAATAATGGTGGGAATACATTCTGCATTCCCCCATTAAATGCAAAAATTTTTTGGCGTTAAACTTTGATAATTTACTCTTTTTACATTTTACTAACAGTATAACTTTCATTGAATTCTGACGATTTTATCCCGGTGCGCGAGTATGTTCGCATAAATAATATTTTTAATTTCTAATATAATTTTTAATATTTATATTTATAATTTCGGTTTTACAGTATTAAAATATAGCCATTATTAATGTATTCTAATTTTTATATGTATTTTTAAATGTTATTATTTTAAGTAATTATATTATGTACGAAATATTTAGGAGTAGGTTATTTTATTTTGCATTTTTATATTTAAATAGTTATGTTTTATGACTTAAATAGCAGGGTACATCATTTATTTCGCAAATCGTATTAAACGGTTTAAATGTATTTCTTTTTCAAAATTCGATTTGTTTTCATCAATAAAAGTTGCATATTTCAAATTTGGTTTGAAAAATTTTCTAAAAAATTTCTCAAAAAATATTTTAATCATTTATTTTTTTTTTGTTGTAATTTGTTAAGTTTTTGTTTTCAATCTGCTCATTTATTTAAGTTTTACAGTTTAATATATCGAAGATGACATTTTATTATGTGTAATAATGCTATAATTTTATGCGTCTAGTTAAAAATAATTCGAAAATTTATCTGCTCTTGTAATTTCTAGCAATATGTTTTTGGTTTTAGCGAAAAGTTTATTTATAATTTTGTTTTAACTAAAAATTAAAATTTCTATATTAATTGTTCTATAGTGTATTTAAAAAAATAATTTTCTCTTTATTGACGACGCATAATTTGTGGTTTGGACAGATTTTCTTTAAATTTTAATTTAATATGTGATATGAAGAAGAAACATGAGATCTTTAGTTTTGTTTTTAGTTGTTAAAGCTTTATTAATAATATGCTTATAAATTATTTTGCATTTTATTGGTCTTAGCTATTTGTAGCGTGTGTAATTTTATTACGTATCTTCTAATAAATTTCGATACATAAGCATTTAGTTCATGTTAACATTCTTTAATTGACTTTGGTGCATTGAAGTTTTTTAAAGAGCAGTTAACATTTTTTTATCTGCATAAAATTTTTGTTTGTCAAGGCAGAGAGATAAATATAAAATAAGTAATTCTTTAGATTCATTTGGTAAAAAATTGAATTTAAATCTATTAAGAAAGGGAAGAATATAAAAAACATCTTTGTAATTAAAACTTTGCTGGTGCATGCTCTCATACTTATTGATTGTATCTAACTCTTATTTTGCAGCTCAAAAGCCGAATGATAATAGCCCGAGATTGCAGAATGACAATGGATTGCTGGGCGAGTGTACGAACGGCAAGCAAGGTTCTGCAACAGTTTCGGAAGCGATTAAAGAAATTAAACAAGCCATTCAAATGAGTAAAAACGTTCAGCTCAAAAGTACTCATTCTGGAAACAACTGTGAAGGCCCGAACCAGCCTGTATGGGTACCGAGGTAAGATTCTTTTTTATTTCCATTTTTTGTCCACCATTTTTCTCCCTTGCAGAATTGATTATGACGATGTTTTATATTTAATTGAGGGCTTTGAGCTGTAAATTAATATCAAGTAATAGGCTTAAAAAGAAAAAAAATATTTTTAAATCAAGTTCTGTTATCTCACTTTTTGAAAAATGTAATATATCGATGAGATGGTATTCTCATTGTAGTCGTGGTTGTAGAAAGCTTCCTGATATTGATCACATCATCTTTTATTTAATTTTAACATCACAAGATTTATTTTGAACGTGTTCTTCACTCAAGTGAAAAAATATAAGAGAAGGAATTATTCGTTTTCCATATTTAAATACGCACGGAAAAAAAGGGGAGGGGAGTAAACCACGTGTTGAAGTGAAGGGAAATATAAGTTATTTTTAGAAATTACATCAGAGAGTGCTTTAGGGAAAGTTTCAACCCTTCGGCTCGTGTAATCTATTATGATACTCTTTTACTAAGAATCTTCAATAAATCTGTCCTTTTAACGACAAATCACTTGTTGATCTGTCAAAGTATATGTTTTAATCTTTTAAGGCACAATGAAAGGAGAAGCATTTCAAAATAGGGTATTCGGAATTATTCATTTAAAGAAATATAAAGATTAGAATTTTAAGTAAATATTAAGTTATTACGCACACACATATATATTGGATAAGTTCGGTTTATTTTTTTTAAACACATGTAATGATTTCATTAGAAATTATTTTTGTAAATAGTTCCATCATTTTATATATGAAGTTGGAGCTCTTAAAAGAGATAATTAGAAATGAAAATAAATCAAAATAATAATGACGATTTTGAAATACAATTTTAACAACATACTTGTGCGTTTATGTGAAACCATTGTATACTATATTTTACTCCTCATAACAAGTTCAAGGAAAATTGCGTTATTTTGATATATCTTTGTTTCAATATCATGATCAAGTTCGATTATTTATGTATCAGCACTGTTGTGTTGTAATAAAATTTCGGAAATTAAAATGCTTTATAAAAAAACTTTTTTAAATTTAGGAAGAAGAACCAACTGTGTGTAACACATCACTCAATAAGTCCCTGGCCTAACATATAGATCGCGCTACCTTCTAATTTTCTTAAGTCTAACCTAGTAGTATTAACTTTCAAACGGTACGTGTCAAAATTTCGTGATAATATCTTGCTTGGTTGAAAAGCAGTGGTTTTAGTGAAGCAACTTTTGTTTGCTTAGAAACCATGCATGGAAAAGAATTTCGTGTGTTAATTAAACATTGCCTTATGATGGAGAAAAATACTGTTCAAGAAAATCAATGGATTGATAAGTGTTATCTAGACTCGGCTCCATCGGCAACAAGGATTAAGGGGTGGTATGCTGACTTTAAACTTGGCCACACAGACACAAACAACGTTGAATGCTCAGGACACCTGAAATCATTCTAGCCGATTGGAAATTGAAGTTGCATGAGGTAGCAGAGAATTGGAAGATATCAGAAGGCTATATTCACTATTTTACATGGTCATTTGTGAATTAGTAAGCTGTGTTCAAAGTGGGTGCCGTGTTTGCTCACTGTCAATCAAAAACAACAACACATCGACAATTCAGAGAGTTGTTTGCAGCTGTTTGAGCGAAATAATCAGGATTTTTTTACGTATATATGGGACAATGGTTGAAACATGGATCCATTACTACACGCCTGAATCAAAAAGATCGTCAGCTGACGGACATCAGCCGGTGAAAGCCGTCCAAAGCGACCAAAAACTCAAACGTCAGCTGGCAAGATTATGGCGTCTTATTTTGGGATATATATATATAATTTTGTTTATTGACTACCTTGAGAAAGGCAAAACAATTAATAGTGAATATTACATAGCGGTATATGATCAGCTGAATGAAAAAATAAAGAAAAAACGTTCTCAAATGCAAAAGAAAAAGTTTTGTTTCCCCAAGACAATGTTTCGTGCCACAAATCTATGAAAACGATGGTGAAATTGAACGAATTGCGCTTCAAATTACTTTCCCACCCACCGTAAAGTCCAGATCTTGCCCCCAGTGACTACTGGCTGTATGCAGACCTTAAAAGAATGCTACAGGGAAAGAGGTTTGGCTCAAGAGTGAAGAAGTGATTGCCGAAGCCTATTTTGAGAGTTGAGTTAAATCATTCTAAGAAAAATGTATTAAAAAATTAGAGTGCTGGACTCTTGAAGGGGAGGAGTATCCTGATAAATAAATTTCAATTTTGCGTAAAAGTTGCTGTTTTATTAGTTAGGCCAGGGATTTATTGAGTGACGTATTATTTCATTAAATAAGTGTGTATTGTATTTTTCTGAATTACGTTTTCCTACTGTATTTAGTCGAATCGCTGAAATGGAAAACCTTTCTGCATTACCAAAATGTATGATTGTTAGAAAATATGTGATTATAAACCATCGTTTTCTGTGTTGTATTTATTATATAAACTAAACTAAACTCAGTGGCACGACTGTCCATGAGGGCCAAGACCTACCTGCTCATCTCAATATACACGACCATGGACGCTGAAGTGTATGATCAGATGTTCCGGACAGGTGGTAAACCTCCAGCGTTTTGCTCCCAAGCATGTTTGGTATTAATTTGTCTACCCACTGAGTGGCCGCGGTAGCCGAGTGGTATAGGTATCGGATCGTGGCTTGCCTTGTCGCGAGTTCGAGCCCAGTACCACTAAAGACCCACCGTGTAGGGCAGCGATGCACGTTAAATCTGTTGAGAGCTGAAACGTCCTCCCGTTGGTATAGTGTGGTAGTTAGGAGAGGGGGGTGCCAGCTCAGGTGTCGTCCACGTCACTTGACCATGGTTCAAGTGGTCCGTCGCCAAAAGCCCTCGTGCAGCTGAACAGTGCGACGTTAGTATTCAATCAGTTAGTCTGCCCACTGAAATGATGAAAGGCTGAGTTGACCTTGCCCAGCCCGGAATTTGAACCCTGGACCTGTGATGTGGAAGCGTGATTCACTACCACTCAGCTACCGGGCTTCATTTATTATATAACATTAGTTTTTTTGTTGCATTAATTGTGAAAATATTTAATATTCTATGTGCTTTTTTTAGAAGGAAAAAAAAATCCAATTTTATGAAAATTGCTTTATTTTTATTGTTATAACACTGCACGTTATCGTAAATTCGTATTGAGCTGGACTTTTGCATGTTTAATTCTAATATATCTAATAATACCCGTCTTGAGTTCGAATATTCAATTTCCCATATTAGTATTTTAAAAGCAAGCTTCAATGCATGTCGAACAATCTTTCAGTGTCGTAAATCCAGCATGACGATGAAAGATCCAACTCTGAAGAATTCGGATCGTAAATCAAATAATGCGAATGAGAGTAATCCAGTATTTTGAATTCACGAGTACGCATGAAGAATTGCATTGAATTTCTGCATAATCAGTTTCAGGAAAGACAAGGATAGACAGGTTCAATAAATTGATTGCATGCTTCACTGATAAATCACAGGAAGAGTTTGTTTGAGGGGATTCCAATCCCTTTAGATTCCTATTTCGTGCAGTAAGCGTCAGCTAGGTTCGTTAAATTGAATAATTTTATTCCTGTTGAATTTAAAAATACGAGTTTTGTGATACCTAGAGGAGTTTAGTTTTAATTTATTAAATTTTTATTGGATCACAGAAGGAAACATATTTTTCTTTAAAAATATTTCTGCATTTGAATTATTCTAAAATTTTGTGAGGTAAAAATGTTTCCGAAATTTTTTCCGGTTGTGTGAGTTTATACTTGTTTTTCTGTTATAGTATGATATAATCTATTCCGAAATATCAATTTGATATTTATGAAAGGTATCTATTCAGATTTTTTGAATTTAAAATCAATAAATAAAAATGTGGACTATCCAAGTTTAATATTTTTTTTAAAAAAAAATGTGTTTTTTTTAAATAAGATTAAATGTATTTGGGGAGGGGAAGATTGCAGTTGCCTTTAGTAATCGATAAGCATTTTTTGATGACTCTTTTTAAAATCATTTAAATTCATTACATTCACAAAAACACAAACATATAATCGCGATGATAAAATATTTGTCAATCTAAGTATTTTAAGTCTGAATTTTGTTGTTGTTGTTCTCGTGTCCATGAATAAATGCAGTAGATATCACTAAATTCCGTCGAAAGTCTTGATCACTGCCTCTGCTATTCTGGAAGCATCAGGGCTGTACAGGAGTTCCCGCAAAGAGTCCCTCAGAGGGACCATTCCCATTTTTAGTAACTTTGTTGCGACGGTTGGGCATTCCAAGATGTGATTGGGCGTGAGTTGAAGATCTGGGCACTGTTTGCATTGAACATATGATCTTGTCTTGTCTGGGTGAATCTTCATACCCTTAAGGTGTTTAGTTCTCAATCTGGCAATTGTGGATGTTATAATTCGGGGACAGTCAAATTCCGTAACTAGGGGTTTTTTTTAAAAGTGTGATTCATAATTCTATGTTTGGCTACTGCGTTAGCATCATCAAGTGTGATGGTGGTGCACTTATGTTCGATGTCTCTAGCTTCTTTGGCGAGGCTATATATATATCTGCACATTCATTACCCTCAATGTTGACATGTGCGGGTATCCATTGCAGGATACAGGATTTTCTTTTGTTGTGCAGCTGTTCTAGAAGGGTAATAATATCACAGGAGATGTTAGTCTCCCCGTTTCTTATGGCTTCTATAGTTGATTTAGAATCTGAGAAGATTACTAATTCTTCTGTGGAATCAATAACATGTGGGTCTTGTTGATATAATATAAGGGCCTCTCTAATTGCCATGAGTTCACTTGTGAAGTTTGAGGCGATTATGCCTCTGTTAATTTTGTGTTTGTAGTTATTACCATCTGGGAGGAGTAGGATGATTCCGGCACCTCCATTGCTGAGGGATCTGTCTGAGGAACCATCGGTGTAGGCGATTGCAAAGTTATCTTGAGAGAGTATTGCTATCGTTTCCAGTCATTTTTGTCTGAGAGTTACAGGGTCTTCTTTTTTGGAACATGGCTGCAACAATTCCAATTCCGAAACAGGTGTTCTTTGGTGGGTTTTTTGGAATGAGGGGCTCCTGAAGGAATGATCCAAATTGAGTTCTTTTCTGATTTCACTATCAAGTTGGAGAGTCGAAGATCTTTTGAGCCTTGTAGAATGCATCCATTTATCAAAAACTTTTAGAGATATGGTCCAAACCATATGAGCGTAGTTTATTAGTGAACTTGATAGTGGCAAGTTTGCGCCTGCTTTCTAGCGGAGGCAGGCCGCATTCTTGTTCGGCCTTTTCATTATTGGTTGATGACACTGCTCCAATAATAATTTTGGCAGCTCTGTGTTGTACAGAATCAAGTTTCCGCTTAACAGAAATAGAGACTAGAGTCCAAATTGGGGTCGTATATTCTAAAACCGGTCTGATAACAGTGCAGAAAGTGCTTTTTAGGGTTTGAGGTCTTGAGCCCCAAGAAGTTCCGCGTAGCTTTCGAAGAATATTCAGTTTTCCAAGAGCTTTGTTGGCAGTTTGTTCGATGTGCTTTGAAAAGCGGAGTTCGGGATCTAAGGTTACTCCAAGATAGGTGGGTAGGTCGACTTTTTTGATTTGAGAGTTCTGTATTTTGATATTAGCATTAAAACTGCTTCTGTGTCGTCCATCGGTAGAAAAGATGCAGTAGTTTGTTTTGTCTGCGTTGATGGTTAATTTAAGATTATCTGCCCATTCAGCAATACCTTTCAGGGTTGTGTTTAGGGCCTTTTCCGATTAATGTCATTGTGTGAGTGCCATACAGCAATATCGTCAGCGTAGCAGGCGATATTTATGTCTGGGTGGATATGATGGTGGATGGTGTTCATAAAGATGAGAAAGAGCAAGGGGCTTAAGACAGAGCCTTGAGGAACTCCACCTCACATTCTGCGAGATTCTGAAAGTGCCCCGTTAAACCTAACAGAAAATTTTCTTCCTCTGAGAAAATCATTTATCCACAATAACGCTTTGCCATTAATTCCGGTGCCTTGGATAGTATGGACCAGTTTTTGATGCCAAACTCTCAAATGCTGCTGAGATGTCCAAAAATACTGCTAAAGTTTTCTTGTGAGGCTTTTCTTGAAAACCATCAATCATCGACTGGTTCAGGTAAAAGAGCTGGTCGGTAGTACTATGATGGGTTCGGAAAGCTGTTTGATAGAAGTGAAGTTTTTTGTTTTCGATGAGCCAGTTCATAAGTCTACGGTGGATAACCCGTTCCATGAGCTTGCAGAGGGTGCTGGTGAGGGAAATTGGCCTTTATATATATATATATATATATATATATATATATATATATATATATATATATATATATATATATAGATTTTGCACTCTGAAGCATTCTTGTTTGGTTTCAGAATTGGAATGACGGTGGAAAGTTTCCAGATTTTGGGCAATTTGCCAGTAGCCCATGAAAGGTTAAAAATTTCCAATAGTTCTTTTTTTGCAAGATTTCCTAAGTGTTGGACCATGCGGCCAAAAATAACATCCGGACCAGGGGCTTTGCCGGGATTCATTTTAGCAATGGCAGCTTCTAGCTCTTCCATTAAGAATGGTATTGTGAAGATATTTTTATGGTTATATCTTTTTGAGTCTTGAATGGTTTTCCTGTAGGTACGCAGCAGTTTCCTGTCATTTGCGTTGAAGGTTAGCTTGCTTTTGTTTTCATAGTGCTTTGCTAGCAGGGAAGCAGTTTCCTTATTTGTGGCTGCATCTCTTCCAGAGGATGATATGTTAGTAAGAATGTCTGCTTTTTGGTGTGTTGATTGATTATTAAGAGTTTTGATGACTTTCCAATGCTGAGATATTTTTGGGGGATCTAAAGTTTCGCAGAATTCAGTCCATTTTTTACGCTTGCAGGAGGAAATCACCTCTTCAACTTCGTGACAAAGGTTCGTGAATCTTATTCTGTTTGTTTCAGTATTCTTCTTCTGAAGTTCTGTACTTAGTTTGTCACGTTCGTTAATTAAGTTCTCTATGTTGGTGTCTTTCCAAAACGGGACCCAGTCATTTCTTCTTTTGACCCTAGGGATAGAACGTTTTGCAGCTGCATTAATATGCGAAGCAAAGGACTGTAGTCTCTCGTCGAGGGTGTGTGGCGAAGAAAGGGAGCAGAGCATTTCAAGTTCAGAGGTGCATTTTCCCCATTTTGTTTTCCGAAAGTTCCAGGATCTTTTGCTTTGGATGGTGCCATCAACTATTTGGTTTATCGAAGTTATAATAGGGAAATGATCGCTAATAGCACTTTTTAGAATCTTCCATGTCGCTTGACTTGCTGTTTGGTGGTTAATGGCCGTGATGTCAAGGGCTGATGTTGTGCCGTTGATTTTGGAGAGGTAGGTACTTCTCTTGTCATTTAGTATGGAGAGATCGTTGTCACAGAGCAGGTCTTCAATCTGTGAGCCTTTCAAGTCTAGGGTCCTGGACTCCCAAGATGGGCTCTTGGCATTTAGGTCTCCTAAAAGAATTTTTGTGTCCAAAAGCGTGTTAAAGAGATCTAAGTTGATGTCAGAGTTGTCTGGATGGTAGGCATTAATGATTGTTACTTCCTGCTGCGGTAGGAGTACAATGATTGCTTGTACTTCCGTGCTGTTCTTATCGTAATCTGTTGTTGGTGGCAGTGTGATTTCTCTAAATTTTATGTCTGCTGATTTAACAAGGAAAGTAAGGCCGCCACCTGGCCGGTCTTTTTTGTCTTTTCGCAGAGTAGTAAAACCTTTGATTTTTAGCTTCATATTTGGGTTAAGCTTGGTCTCTTGTAGACACGCAATATGTACCTTATTTATGTTGAGGATCTCAGTGAGCTCCTCAATCTTTCTCTGGGTACCATTAATATTCAACTGCAAAATGTTTAGGGTCCTCGTAGCATACTTCTCGCCATGGGCCCGGACTTCAACCCGTGGCGCGTCGGCTACCCCGAACGCGGTAACATTATCTGAATCACTCAATATTGCACTATTCATGGAAAAAAAGGTGCCATAGCCTCCAGGAGGTTGGACCTTTACCTGTTGGTCCACGGAAGGTATTTTATTTCCCTTCTACCACCCATTGGAAACCAATGGAGGCGTTCCCCTATCCGC
Source organism: Trichonephila clavipes (assembly GCA_019973935.1). Classification (NCBI taxonomy): domain Eukaryota; kingdom Metazoa; phylum Arthropoda; class Arachnida; order Araneae; family Nephilidae; genus Trichonephila; species Trichonephila clavipes. The sequence goes on along the minus strand of BMAU01015316.1, from coordinate 135,044 downwards.
CACCTGGGGACGCGCCCTCTAGGGGTTACAGGCTTCCCCGAGGGCTGAATTTTGTTGTTCACTTGATTGATTCACTTGATTGATAGTAAAGTGAAGTGAAGACTTTGTGACAGTGGCGTAATGGAGGATATTAGCTCCCCCCTCCTGCTAAGTCAGGTTTTGTCTTTAATATTTTATAAATTGTACGTAGTGTCAGCAGGTGTTGCGGGGGTGTATGTTATGCCACTGTTTTGTGAATATTTAGAAGGCAATACATCTGTTGCTAAACCCCATTGACAAATTGTGTGCAATTATCACTGATAATATCTCTGGGTAAATCATATCTGAAGAATATTTCTTCAGGCAGGGTGACACCACGTTCTTTCACTATGCATTAGGTAATGTAAAAAGTTCCGTCTACATGGTAGTGTGTTCCTCCTCGATTCGAATAAATTCCTTTGTATTTTCAATTTCAGATAAGGGACCGAACAAATTTATTGCAAGTATCCAAAAAAGTCGGTCATTAATTGAGGTGTGCATCAAACCAGACTGTTTCTGATTAGATGACATGGTTTTCTTCTGTTAAGTTTATTACAATTTTTTCCAAAATTCTGAATATGTTTCCTTACTCTGGTGAGATATCTCTTTGGTAAATTCCCTTATTTTGTAGTAATCCCCCAGTGAGATTGTCGAGTTATTTTTCAAGATATCTTTTACATTCATCAGTGTGAAGCTCTAATTGGGCTTTGTATCATTTGAAGTCTGGAGAATAATAACATATATAAATCCTTGATTAACATTAGATAGCCTCGTCTGGTCCGATTAGAATAATATTCTTTTACTAGACTTGAAAAATCCAGAATTTTCTTGATACCATTATTTTTCACTTTTTCCTTAAGTTTGCTGAATTGCTACAAAGCATATCAATAGTCATAGTAAAAACTAAATAACAGTAAATGCGGGTGAAGTAGTATATCCGCCCTAAAGTTTGTTCTTCAAAGGATATTTATTTTGCATCTTCTGGTTAAGAGTCTGAAGTTGCAATGGCCACTTTACTAATCTATGTAAAAGTGATTTAAGGTTCAGGAGCCACATACACTTTAGCGCTAAGTGGCTTACGATAACGGTAATTTCTTGATATGCATTGATACTTTGAAATTTGTTTAGCGTCCACGTAATAGCAAAAGCTTCTTGTTCAGTTCTATAACAGTTTTGCTGAACAATGGTTAACAGTTATTTAGCGTATTCTATAAAATGTTCATTTTCTTTTTCTCTTTGGGGACGGGCAACAGCTTCCAAAAAGTATTTATATGCATCTATTTCAAACTTCTAGTTAGAAGTAGTTCAAAGTTTTTACAGAGTTTTTTCTTCTTATTCTTAAGCCCAAAGGTCCTTTTTTTTCGTAAAGTAACTCGGATGTCTGACCGCTATGTAGAAGTTAGGAGTTAATCGCCGTTATGGCATATTCGCAGGAATGATTGTATTAATTTCATGCTCATGGAAAAAGTATTTCCTTGGTGGCAGAATTTTTTACTTGATCAAATGTTATAGTTCAAAGTGATTGGTAAGTTCAAAGTATTGTGGAAGGTGTGTTGTCCTCGTCACTTGAATGTGGTTCAAAATTGCTAGATCCGTTGCCAATAGCCCTAGTGTCGCGTCAAAATGTGACTTTAATAAATACTTACTCACTTATTACTTGGTTAAACTCCTTTCATGCACAAGTGGTATAATGTCCACTTTATACTCCACAACTAAAATGCGGTACTTTATCACAACCTAATTGCACTTCCTTTGATTTGCACGTAGTTTAATAGATAGTACAAGACTTCCCCAAACGACGTTGAGGTTCTCGAAGGATTTTTGATCATCATCAATGTCTTTTAGGTCACTAAGGACTTTGTCAATATTATTGAATAATTTTCAATTCGAAAGGCATTTGGGGATATTGAAAAGTTCTAAATAGGTAGATGTGAGCAAAAATTTCAGAAATCAAGTTTTTTTTTTTGTTAGAATACTGTCTCGGACTTTTAAATTAACGGATTGTTTGCAAATTTTTACAAATATGTCTGAACGACACCGATTCCGGTTTTTGTTGTTGTTGTTTTTGTTTTTAAATCGTTTGTGAACCAGAAATCTACAGATTTAACACTTTTATCGCGGCAATGGCGCGCCTTTATCCCACCCTCTGCGCCGCTCTCCGCAGTGCTAAAATTGAAACAAAACACAAATTCCTTTAAAACTTGTTTATTTTACTTTGAAAAATAATAATCAATTGCAATTAATAACCATTCTTACTATAATGATTTATTTGTGGATTCTCGAAGACGAGTTATCTCGTCCCTCGCGATGAAAGTGTTAAATGACACGTATTTATGCTGTACAGGAATGAGCATTTCATTCTCTTTTGAAAAAGAACCGAGTCAATTTTACACAGATTTTTTTAAGGTATCCGACTACGTTCGGAACCGTGCTTTTGCAAAAGCATATAAATGGATAATATTTATGATATTTAGTGTCACTTTGATTAGAAAATGTATATAAAATTATTTTAAGAATAGTATTACAATAAAAAATTATTTAAGTACAATATTTTGACAAAAAAGGAACATAGACGGATCAATTTTCAAAATATTCTCCTTTTGGGAAAAATGCTTCTATTATAATATTTTGCCTGTATATAGCTCAGATCTCTCTACAGAGGCTCAACTAGAATTTTTGAAATATATAACTTAGAAGGGGGTTTATCCATGTTTTACGACAACAGAGGGGATAAATTTTAAGGAAAAAAAAAGCGCCGATAATTATTTCAAATGGCTGTAACTCTGAAAATAATGTGAATTTTTCAAAACTCATTGTTGAGCCTCTGAACAGAGGTCTGAGCTATAACAAGCAATATATTATTATAATAGAAGCATTTTTCACAAAAGGAGAACATTTTGAAAAAAGGTTACTCTAAGTTAATTTTTAGCCGGAATATTGTATTTAAATAATTTTTTTGTCAAAATGTCCTTAAAACAATTTTATGCATGTATTCTAATTTAAGTGACACTAAATATCATGAAAATTACCCATATATGCGCTTTTGTAAAATCACGGTTCCGAACGTAGTCGGATACCTTATAAGTTCACCATCAGCCAGTTTTCAGATCCCCCCCTCTCCAATAAGAAAGATTACTGCTTTGCTACATGAAGAACTGGCGCATATGACATCACAATCTTTCTTCGCTTCTGACAAGTTATTTAATAATATATATTTATTCATTTGTTTGTTCCTTGTAATTCTTTCTGAATATGCTTTTATTTATTTGCTTTCGGAGATATTTCAATTACTTAATTTTGTTTGATATCTACGTTTGCGAATACACTAACGCAACTCATTCAGAACAAATATTTATATTTTCATTTAACTCATTTATTGTAATCGCGGTCTTTCATTACTTAACCTGCAATATTGAATTTTTATTATGAGTTAATAATGAGTTTTGATTTATTTTAGTGATGTAAAATGAGAGATCAAAATGCATTTTCTTAAGCCTACTTCCCTCCCATCTTTTGATTGTTTTGAAAAAACTTTCATTTTACACATTATGTTATGGCTACATTAAATTTCATTTAAATGGATATACTTTTTTGATAAAAGATTGGAAAAATTACCCTCACATGTGCACTTGGATACCTCATCCCATCCTTGTAGGGATCATTTTATGGCTTCTGTGAAGGTAGCATTAGATTATTTCGTAATTCTACGTTTTAACGTGATATTTAATTCCTAAACTGAGGTGATGCGTTGATTTATTAATAGCAGTTGGATCTCCGCTTAGTCGAAGGACGTGTCTAATATATCATTTATCTTCGCAACATCATTTATCTTTAAGGAATTAATCTTGAGTAAGTGGATAGTTTATCTAGTTTAATTAGTTAATGAAAGGGCAAATGAAAAATATTGTAAATAATAATTTTCTCTTTTGTGGAGCGAAAAAGTAGGAGTAATAATTTTATTTTTGAATTTTATAACGATAAACGCTGCTGATATAGAATTTTGTAGTTTTCAATACGGTTACATATATTTCTATAAATACTAGTTTGAAAAATTTCTTTTAGGAAACAAAAAAAATTCTGTTTTCTACATAAATAGTTAAATTATCTTAGAGAAATTGAGAGCTATTGTTTTTAGTTAATTTTGTATCTCTTACTTTCTGGAAACCAAATATTTTTTACTATTATATTCGATCAGAAGAAGTTTTTCCATTAGGAAAAAATGCGCTTTCCTTGACTTACTTTTTCTGTCAAAGCTTGTTATCCTCATGAGGAAGGAACCTGTTGCCCACTCAAAGTATGCAGAACTGGACTGCCAAATAAAATTACCATTTTGATTAAGCCTTCATATTTGAAACTGTGTATTGAAACTTTGTTGTTAAAGTTTCTCCATGGCAAGAGTCTGAATTGCAATGAAAGTTACAATATTGTTATGGGAAATTTTGCTTAGATACATAATTAGAGGCTATATTATTTAATTCAAGATACAGTGGTATATTGCTAGTAATTCTCTAAATGCAAATATTTCCTTTCCTGAATGTCTTGTACATGAATTTGCGTATGTTCATGAGCAATATACAGTCTGACCCTTATTCAACGAATTCATCAAGGCCGAACATTTTGTTTGTTAATTCGGGGTTATTTGTTATATCGAGGTTCAAAAAAAATACAAACAAATTTGTTTGCACTTACCTTTTGGAAATTCTGTAAGCAACTGCACAAAAATTTATCCATAGTTAGAGAGAGATTACACACTTTTTTTATTCGACAGCTAAAAGTAATATTAGTGAATTATTACGTGCCAGTTAATTGGAAATTTTAAAATTCTGACTTATGGATGTATGGAAATCTTTTTGATTCATGACTCGAAGGAGTTCTTTTTCGACTTTTTATGCAAAGAGAAGATATTACATCATTTACATTCTGCTACATACGAGAGAAGTATGTTTTCACAGTTTCCACAAACAATGTAAAACATTAGGGAATGTAACAGTTTTGATAGGAGTTTCATTATCAATTTCTGCATTAGAATCGATAACTGTGGTCTTTTTGAAAAATTTACGTTTTGTAAAATCTTCGACCTCTTAATTCAGGTCGAAGATTTTACAAAACGTAAATATATTTCAAAACATAGATAAGTGTAATTTGAGGAAAATTCTAGGTGGCATTTTTTTCTTTTATGCATTAGAATTTATTTTACAATGTTCAGCATGTGATGTTCAAATAACGCCGTATTCAAAACTAAAATTAGCAAATTTTAAAAAAGTATTAGAAAGATTTTTTATTTATTTATTTTTTGGCTGGTTTTACAAGTTTTTACATAAAATTAAACAAAAAATGAGTTTTAATTATATATTTCTGGCAATAAAAAATATTATAAACTTATCAATTACTTTTAGTCCACATTCATTTTTTCATTTCAAAAATTAAAACAAAACTAATAATTCAGTAAGAACATTGAATGCTGCTTTATGAAAAATTCTGTTTTTATCAGTAACACGTGAAATTTCATGTACAAGAGTTGTAAGATAATGTAGAGAATTTTAATAATTCGTTGTATACGATTATAGTACGTGCGATTTCTTTCGCAAGTTTGATTTTCCTTAAAAATTAAAGCTGTTTAATGATAATCCTAAATTTAATTTTGAAGAAATCTTGTTTAGCTCAAAATCTTTGATAATGCTACAAACAAACGGATTTTTCTCGTTCTTCAAATATTTATTGAACAGTATCTAGTGTATATATTTCACCACTTTATATGTGATACAGGTACCAAGTTGGCGCTTTTATCTTGATAATATTGTAAGAATTTTTAGTTTAAAAAAATTATAATTTTATTTTACAATATAATGTATGCATCACATGTAATTGCAAATTTCATGTCAATTTTTTTTTCTCGTGTATTGCATCTACTGATTTAAATTGAAACAACTTACTGTTGAAAAAAAAAATAGCCTTTTTTCAGTAATATACATTTCTTCATATTATAGTTGTGCTTAACTCATATTTGGTAATCGCGGTAGCCGAGTGGTCATGGAGTTGAACTCGTGACCGGCGTTATCAAGTCACCGGTTCGAATCCGAGTGCTATTGAAGACCTACGCGTAGAGGGGCTGATGCACTTAAATCCCTTTGCCCTAGTATGAAAGTTTGGGGAGGGGGATACTAGGTAAGGTGTCGTTTTCGGTACGTGACTGTGGCTCAGAATTACGAGGTCTGTGTCGAGTAGGTGTCGTATTGCTTCATAATGCGATGTAAATTAATATCAAATCAAGCTGACTGGTAAAAGGGGCATTTCAATTTACAGATTTTAACTAGGACATTTTTTTCATCTAAGTATCTTACAGCGTTTTAAATTGCTTGTTACTTTAATTTAGGAGTGAGAAATATTTCAGAGTTGTTTTAATCGTTTTTTAATTACCATGTTTTGAAATGAATGTTTTCCTTAACTAATTATTGCCTCATTTTTTTTCTAGTTGACTGATTTACTTTTTAATAATACCGTGTAATTTTTTTCCTTTTATGTAGTTTAGGTTTTGAACTTTTACTACATTGATTTATTTTCAACGTTCGAATTTTATAAAAATTACGAACACTCAGTAACTATAAAACATAATTAATCTCTTCAGACTGGAGCTTTCTCCCTTGATGCGAATGTCCACCTTTTCTGATTTATGTTTGATGCTTTTCGAAACTTTCTATGTTACCTATAAATTAACTGGATGTACATTGAAAAAGATTAAATTACTTGTTTCTTGGAACGATATCTATATTTTATTAATGTTTATGTTCAAGTCGGTTTATTCGTTAAAAAAAATTTTTTTTAATAGATTATTTTTAACCTTGGAAATCACACATTTGAAAAACTGAGCGTTAAAGCAACAAAAAAGTTTATGACTGAATCAGTTCTGAATATTGTTAAATAGTTTTTATTTAAGAAAATAGTTACAAATATGCAGAAATAATTCGCCGAGAAATTTATTTAAAATGACTTGTTTTATTTTTTAATTCGTTGAAGTTTTGAAATTATGTATGTTATATTAGTTCTGCAAATAATTATGTCCAAGTTAAAGTTATTAATTACAGAAACTACACTACTCACCAAAAGTTAAGGTGCAACTTTTTTGTGTGTGTGTGTTTAATTTGAAAATAAATGAACATAGAAACAAGAAATTTGGAGAAAATGTGCACTAAACAGTCTTTTTTTTTATATTGAAGCCAACACAGACATTTGTGTAAGTTAATCACAAAAATGTCTTAAACCAGAAAGCGATCTTGGCAGAAAAATCTATTTGTGAAAACAGTTATGAGGAAAAAATCGTGGAAACAATACAAAAATGGATTCGAATAATGTGTTCACCCCTCGCTGCAATGCTTTAACAACATCGACTTCTCAAGTTATCGGTTAAATTGTTGGACTGAAATGGTAAGCAAAGATCAGACATGGGAAATCTGCTGTTACAGCTCATGTAACGACCTTGGAGGAGGACGAAACTACAACGTGTCTACCAAGGTAGCCCCAAATATGCTGTATCGAATTCAAATGTGGAGATAGTTTTCTGGCTATTCTATTTGCTTTAAAAAGTGATCCTCTAAGTTTTCCTCAATAGTACAGGTCTTTGAGCTCGCGCATTACTATCCATCAAAATGAATTTATTACCAATAAAATAGACATATGGGGGGGGACATATCGATCAGGGACCTCATCCCAATATTTCTCATCAGTCAAGAGTTTCTCCATGGAACACTTGCAAGTCACCGAGAGCAACCTCTGTCCAAACCATGATCCCGCCAATTTGTTACTGTGTCTTTCAACATCGTTGGATTCAGAGTTTCTGGTGAGTTCTTCCCTCCAGATCAGCAGACATCCTGAATCGTTCTTGAGTGTAAACCTGGATTCATCTGTTATAAGTAGAGAAGCCCATTGTTTGTGCTGCCTGGTAAAGGGAATGTGCTCCCTTGCCCATTATACAACGTCGCATCTCTATCGATATTTCAGGGTGACACAGCTGGTCGTCTGCATTGTGAAGGCGTTTCTGAATTCGCGAATCTTATTTCTGTTACAACAAAATGATCTTGAACGAGTTGAGGCCTGGCATTGCTTCACCTCCTTTGGCCATAAAGAACTAGAAACGATCTCCCACAGGCGTTGGTAATTTGTGGTTGAACTTGAAAATTTCTTCTTGGTACAGAATCACCAGTTTTAAACGGATTCCACAGTCGTTAGACTACAATGGAAACCAGATTGATGCGTCTAGCATCTGAAAACCCCAATTCCATTCTTCCAAACGTCTGTCACCTGAACGACTTCGAGACATTGCTAGACACTCCTGAAAAGTAAGGGCTTTTACATAAATGCCTTATAGCCTATTGTGCAGTTCTAATGCTATGTTAACTCAACTAAAAATTTATATATATTTTGTATTGAATTTGGGCATTTTTGAATTATATTTTTGACATAATTAGTGATTATCCATGTCTTTTTCTTAAAGATATTTTATTTACTTGAAAATAACTTAAAATTTTAGATTTATATATTTATGTTTCTCTCTCCCTTTTAGTTTATGGTAAAAATTATTAATGAAAATATATTTTGTTGTAATGTAACAGTTACCAAAAAATATAAACATGTCTCCTCCCCCCCATGGGTTTTAGTAAAAAAATTGGTAGGTAAATAACTTTATGAAGTAAATTTATCTTCATTTTTTATTTTGTTTGTTTGATACAATTTTACAACTCGCATATAGTATTTTTGTTTCAATTAAAAAAAATATTGTAATAGTATTGTGTTATTTCTATAGTAACGCCAATACGTTTTTTATATAATTAAAAAGAATATGCGATACTTTTTATTGTTCATACATATATTAACATTAATATATATTTTTTGATCAAGTACATGGAAGTAAAACAATAAAAGAGCTCCATGAGTATTTTGGGGGTGTAAATTGGTTCTTAAAAGAAAACGAAAAGTCCAAAAACATTGGTGTAAATTCCAACATTGTTTTGAGTTAGCTCGTGTAATTCGGAGAAACTTTTTTCCTTCTTTATTTAGTTTAACTAAATTCGTTGAATAGAGAAGGAAGTCATAGTGGGAATTAATTCAGGTGTTAATATGTCTAGTTCAAAAAAACAGCCAGTGCTATTTTCAATTTTCTCCTTTCGTCGGATGAGCCGATCCGCATCAATGTCTCAATTGCTTATAATGGAGCGGCGTTCCTTCATTATTACAATTAGAAATGTCGCATTCTTTTCAGATCTTCTTCATTTTTAGCTGATAGTGGTGGTTGGGAAAGGTGGGAGGTGCACTGTTATTTCCGGAAATATTTTTGTTCTTTCCCTGAAATGGCGAAGAAAAAGAAACAATTACGCTGTTTATTGTGCTGCATGTATGAGACTCTAGGTTTTTTTTTTGAAGAACTTTTGAGAAGCATCGGAAAGTTTTTAATGATTCAGTTTTTTTATCGTTTTTTTAATGAAGGAAAAAAATTTAAATGCCGGGGGCGGGTTGACTTACTCAGTGGATGCTTTTTTTAAAAAAGTAAAATTCATGTCGAAGACTATGTTTGCGTTATGTTCGACAGATGCTGTTAATGCTTTTTTTCCTTCATTTTATTTCTATGGAATTTTCGTTAATTTAAGTTTGAGAAGGATTTTGCATTTCTGTTTAGCATACATTCTTATTTTGTTTTCGTAGTTTTTTTTTGCTATACATTTTTAGTATTTCAGTAGCATGGCGTAATTGTCAGTTTAAACTTAATTTTTTTTTATGAATTGCCGTTGAAAATTTAAATAAGAAAACTATACAGAACGTTCATTTGAATGTTTTCATTTCTTCTGGAATTGTGTTGATATAAGTATTTTTTATTTAAAGGAGATGTAGCTTAAAGACTTTAATGGAAAACAAAGTTATCAACATGCATTTCATTAAAAGGAAACATTTTTTATTAAGTAAATCTTTGACACGTGTTTTGAAAAGTATCAAAATAAGGTTCCCTCTTTATCGCGATAAAAAGGAAACAATTCTCTGAAATTGAAAAAACAACAAAAAAAGTTTTTTGTCATCTTTTCAATTTAATTAAAATACCCCACTCCCTTCCAAAAGGATTTTTTTTTAAATAAAACTATGTGTCAAACTTATCAACTTTTCTGATTTTGTTGTGATTACGCAAAAATACAACTGACAAACATGGGATTCCTACAACAAAAACACAGCATAATAATTAAACGATGAAGAAAGTATTATGATAAAAGAAAAAACAAACGTAAAAAGAGGACTTTTACAATATACGGAGTGAAGCAGAAAACGGGTTTATTCATATAGGGACGTTGGTACAAAGCTTTTTCTGGCCAAGAAAAGAAAGAAAGAAAAATAATAATAAAAATAAAATAAATAAAGGTTCTTGGTAAAGGGGATATAGCCTTCCCTAACTGTAATAATTGCGTAATATCTTTTCATATTCAACACTGAATTATTCAACAGTTATGAAGTTTTCATTCCTTTGTGAGTATCTGTTGCAATTTTCTGGTGTTCTTCGAAATAAAGGATTGAGCTGCCAAGCGACTCCACAGAACATTCCATACATATTCACTGGAATTTAAATCAGGGGAGCACGCTGACCAATCCATTCTACGACACCTTCTTTTCCTAGAAGTTCCTAAAACGCATGAAAACGTTTTAGCTGTGTGTACTCGTCGTAAAAACAAAGTCTGGGTTGGCATATCGGAATTCATGCTCATAGGGAAGGGCAATTTAATACAGTAATGAACTTTTCAGAAAGTGAATCTCTATTAAAAATGTGGAACTTCGTCCGCCCGTTCATCATAATGGCTTTCCATGGACCACCACAACGGTTTCTTTCCCCGATGATAGTAAGATGAAAACGTGTCCTTACCTTACTCTGTGTCAATGGTCTTCAATCCCCCCTCCCCATGTAACCCTTAAGTCTATTAGGTGTTTACGGGGAACCCCATTCCACCACACTTTGAAGAATTTATCTTAAAATATTTAAAGTAGATCAACATGTTATAGGTACTTTACGAAGTGTGCATTAAATAACTGGACTAGTCTTAAAAATTAGCTTAATTGAAAACAATGTACAAATATACCTTTTAATCCCCTTCAACATATTCCTCTTCCCTATCAATGCATGGCTGCATACGAGTTTTCTACCGTACTGCGACTCATCAGGTATCGCCATCTTCAGCAAGTCGGCCGTTTTTTGACTTCACCTTTTTTACGGACTGAGAAGTGTGTTTCCAATCAATGCATTTTTTACGTTAAGAAACAGGTAGAAGTCGTATGGTTGACATCTGGTGAGTATGGTAGATGCTCGAACACAGTAATGCTTTTGTCCGCCAAGAACTGTTTTGCAGAGAACACAATGTGCACCGGGCGTTACCTTGGTGTATAATCCACGTATTGCTCCGAAGATCTGGGCCTTTTCTTCCTCACTCTTTCTCAGGACCTCACTGTAATACTACAGTTTTACCCTTTGGCCTTCAAGTACCCATTCAATCATGATGATGCCCTTACTTTCGAACAAAACGATAAGCATGAACGGTTCTTGGTATCACGAATTGACCAGAACGTTCATTATCTTCCAACAACCTCCCGATCTTCCGAAAATCGTTTGTGCCATTCAGAAAATTTGATTCTGTAGCGTGCTATCATCTCCAAACACATCTTTTAACAATTTTAAACATCCAGTTGGAGGGTTTTTATTTAAATATATTTTATTTCACAAGGAACTACAAATTTAGGCGCAGCTCGATTTTAAAATTTATCTTGATCGCAGCACTTTGATAAAACGTCTTATTCAAACAAGGATGAAAAACGAACTAAACTAGATAGATTGATGGAATAACGTAACACCAGCACCGGAAAGATCAAGGTAAACAATATTCCATTCCCACACATTCACACCATGCCTAAGGCTAGGGTACGCGCTATCCGGGAATTTAACTATCACACGTTGTATCAGTGGCGTAACGTACATCCCCATAACCCCGCATTGTGTGTGTGTGGGGGGCAAGATTCTAGGGCAGGGGTACTGAACTTTTTTCTTTGCTGGGTCGCATGTATATGTCAGCTATTTTACGCGGGTCCTATACATATGTTGGTTACTTCACGCGGGCCGCAACATAAGGATAAATGGGGGAGTGTGTGAGAAATGCTGTAAAAACCAAGATAATGTTGGCAGTTTAAAATGTGGAAAATTGATCAAAATATTATAACTCATTTTGCTTTTTTTAATTATTTTTTATTTTTGTCACTAACGCTAAATTTAAAAGCATTTAAGAAACACTCCTTCACAATTTCTGCATCAGTAGATTACTAATAATCATAGGATTACTAATAATCTTAACAAACTTCATTGGATGTCCTAGTTACCGCTGTGATATTACCACTGACAAAAAAACTTTGTAGCTGTTTGCAAAGATTATTGAAGAAGCATATTTATCAACTCCTGAAAGAGATCTTCGAGGAAAAGTGTCATTGAATGATTCCTGTTTATTGGTATTTTTTAAATACAGCACTTTCGTGACAAATCAAACGATTACTGATCCATGTTTATTTTTCATTGCAAAATAATCAACCTCGCAATCGTCTTGAAACGATATATTTTCTTCGAATATTTTTCGCTTGCAAGATATGAAAGATTGCTAAAAATTAGTTCCATCCATAAAATTGCCTCTACCCCACTGTTGTCTGTTATCACTAACCGTAACCGTCCCAAATAGAAAAAGAATTTCAATTCGTATCCGTATGACACCGACAGCAAAAAGCAAAATTGATATATTTGATTTCTTGAAAAAGAATTTTAAAACAAATTTTTAATACAATGTTCTTAAATAAGTGAATTTCTCAGAGCAATGGGCCGTGACCGGGTTACTTAAAAAGGCTCGGTGGGCCGCAAGTTGTGTATCGGTGCTCTAGGTGGACCCAAACCTGACTGTAGAGGGGCCGTAATATTGTTTTTTAAAAGTTTTAATGTAATTTTGTAATATAATCTACTTGTTAATAGTATTTGCGATCCAAGTTTCGCATACTCATGCATTATATTTTGTAACTGGGATATGTGGTTCCTTTTTTTTACACAAAACTGTTGAAATCTTGGTCTATTAAAATTTTCTATTGTTGCATTTCCTATTCTGCGTTAATTTTATTTTTATATTTTGTTTCTGTGCCACTCACGTTGAGGAATATTTTTCATTTAAATACATCGTGTATTTCGAATGGCACTAAAATGTTTGGGGCCGTGTGACAAATCCTATGTATTTTGCTTGAATTTACCACCTAAAATTTAGGAGCTGTTCTTTCTTAAATTTTGATTTTAACGTCAAATCTGTTGATATCTCGATAAATCGGCCTCTCTCTCTTTCATTATAGATGGTATCACCCTCCCCCCACAAAAAAATTAGTTCGTTTTCCACTAGACAACTATTTACTTTTTCAAAACATCGTACTAACGAGTGTAAAATTATTTCATGGAACCTCGGTATAGTAAACAATAGAATATTCACAGTCTAATAGGTAGTACACATAAAGAAAAAATGGTTTAATATTCTTTTATTATATTTAAGTTAGAAAGGTATTTCAAAACAAAGTTTTTATGTATAAATAAAATTTTCATTTTTTTGAAGGACTGGGATGAACTTTATATACTTGTGATTATATAAATTTCACAGCGAATGTGAATCCATTTTGCATACACATTTATAATTTTCTTTTCAATTTTGTACTGTAACTTGTGGAACCCCAGTGTTCCGTGGAATACAGTTTGAAGACCACTGCTTTATATGAACTGGGCCGCTAATCATTTGTCAGACTGAAATGGTTCTCTGTGGTAGAGGTCGTAACCATTAATCAAATGTTCATTCTTTGTGTTAACTACATCACTGTAAACGGTGTCATGGATGTTGTAAATGGTATACAATGTTCAAGACGGCGAGCGAATAGGCAACCTTTACGAAAGCATCTGATCACAGTAAACCGGAATAATTATCGTCTTGTTACCGAACATAGCAGCTTTATTCGGTCTCTTTTCGTCTGCATGATGTTATGTCAGGCATTTGATGTTTTATTTGTCTGTTCATCATAACCCTTTTTTGCAGCTTTACTTGTTATTTGAAAGGCTTTCCGAGCTCGTGATACAACACTTTTGTTAATTGAAAAATCTTGGGTAACATTTGTCGATTCTCTTTAAGCTGACCGATCATTTTATTGTGTGTTAAGGCTTGTGTGTAATCGTTGTACGTACGTACAATATCTCTTTCGCTTGCTGCTAATGTTAAGCTACGCTCCTTTCCTCCTCCTTTCTAAGGTTTTTGCGCGCTAACTCGACGCGTTTTGTTTACTCTTTCGTCACTTCTGACGTTGTGCTCTTGATATTTGCAAATATCAAGAGCAAGAGATATTGTACTCTTGCGAAGTTGATTCATCATTTCACTTATCGCAATAAAAGCGTTTTTATACTATTTCATGGCTTTATGTTGAAAAGTTCTTGGTTACTGACGATCTGCATACTAGTGTGTGTATAAATATATGTTAACATAAACTGTATGTATTTTTACGGAATATATTTTGACATATGTGATTTATAAGTGTTTCATTATAAGAAGTTTTTGTTATTTTTTTAACTTTTTATACTTCACTTAAGATAAATGGGACGTGAAAATGCATCAAATTTTACATTCTTTATTTTACTTGAAAAAGAAAATAGAGGGTATTTTCCTGTGCATCCATATATGCATTATTTATGAGAATTCCATAAATAGAACGCTAGAAAATTGAATTTTAAAACTGTATATAAATGTCATATAACTATGATTTAGGTACATTTTCTTCAAAATCAATTTTGCATGTAATATGTATTGTAAAAAACTAATTTTTCTATACAAAGAATGTAATTTTTCTGTATTATATGTTTAAATTTATTGAAAATTCTACATTTTTTTATGCATAAATTACGGAAAATTCAAATAATTAGGTACAAAATTTTAAAATAAAATTTTGTTTTTTGAAATGTTTGTCTAGTTTTGCATTTATAAATACTTAGCGTAATTAAATTATAAATCAAGTGGATATAGTACAAAGTGGCCCTTGAGGATTATTCTAAATTAAGTACACAGCTGGTAAAATAGACATTTCGTTTTTCCTAATTGCTTATTGTTAAGATTTGAATGCTCATGAATAATTAACTCTATATGTTTATAACTGTTGGTTTTACTTTAAGATAAATAAATATTCATATGTTTGAGTACAAAAACAGATTCTTTTGCTATAATTTTTAAAAACAATTCCATTTAAATTAGACATCAAATTAACTTTTAAAATTCATCAAAGACATTTTCTTTGTGTATTTTTATAACAATAAAAATATGTGTAAGGAATTCTGTAATATCCTGTAATGATGTTCAAAGTGAAGTAAAATACTAAAACTTAGACGTACAATTTTGGTATTTTAAATGGAAGAAGGCGTGAATCGTGGATACACGTTGGTGATGAAGTAGAGAAAGAGTAATTAAAAAGACTTCTAACTATATAATCTAGAATTTTAAACTTAGTTTAAAAACTGAGGAATGATGCAAAATAATCGATCAATATAATTTTTGTTCGCTTACTCATTTGTTGATAACCATGTTTGTGGACTTATCATTATTTTAAAAGTCGTTCACATATATAAAATATAAAATCACATAATGTATAGTATTAAACAGTAATCTCAGTTTAATTAGAAGTACGTAAGAAATTTAAAAATTCTAAAATTAATTTGAAGGATATACTGATTAATAACCAAAAACAGCAAAATTAGTATGCCCACCTACCATTAGGTATCTATAAAAAATTTCGACTTCTAGAAAGCATTTAAGAATAAAATGGGCAAAATTCATGTGACATTATAGTAACATGATAACGACAATCTCGTGTTTTTAGCCGATCTGTTCATAAATTCATGTGAAGAGATAGTCACATAATAAATGCAATCATGTGTTCCTAGCTAATCAGTCCATCTGTGTCGTTATGTGTGTGTTGCCTACTTTTGCTCTTTGCGAAAACTTTCCTTTAAAAAGTACATATTTGTCAATAATAGTGTATATAAACAAGAAAAATACTCTCGATTTAAAAGTACATGTAAAAAATGAGATTTCTTATTAAGTTTTAAAATCTTTTTGATGAATTTTTTTTACAGTAGAACATTTTTACTTGATTGTGAAATTTGAAATTTTATCTAAACTTTACAAATAGAAAAACATGTACTAGCTAGTTTAATGTCAGTTTTGAATTCAATGGAGAACACGTGTTTGTCTTTATCATGTGACCGTTATGAATTTAGCCCATTGTGTTCATAAATAATACTTCAAATAATTCACTATGAATTGTACTTGAAAATATGGAAAACCATACAAAAAATTGATTTTTTAAAGGATTTATAGAATTTTAAAAGATTTTTCTAAGTTTGATGAATACAAGCTCTCTGATGTCGCCATCTATTTTTAAAGTAGCATAATTAATAGAAAATATGGCATAATTAAAATTTGATTTGGGTTGTTTTCGCGTGCAGAATTTTGCTAAAAAGTAATTTCTTGTTTTAAAGAATTGTTCTTTTCATATCTTTTCAGGTTATCGCATCCGAGTAAAACCAAAGATGGATGTCATCCAGATGGTCATGTCGAAAAGAATCCGGATGAAGGTGGGACTTAATTATTTTTAGGCAGTATATTATTTAGATTTATAAAAAGTGTGTTATCTGTATTTAAAACAATGCTTATTTTTGTTTAAAAAAAAACGTCTTTTTAAGCGAACATTCAAAATTATTTGAATACTAGTTATAAAATTATTTTAGTTGGAAGAAAGTCGATGCCATTTGTTTTTACATGCAACTTGGAAAAGTTTTTGCACTTCACAGTAAAACTTGTGAAGTTGCTTTTGAATAAGCTATGCTTGTTAATATGACAAGAGGTATTTCAAAGAACTTTGTCTTTCAACATTGCTCACGAAGAACTCACTCTTAAGATTATATACCTGTTTTGGAGATGTACATTTTATACATGTTCCTGGAGCAGATAACTTTTTTCCTTTATTGCATGTATTATTATTACAATAAAGACTGTTTTTCACAAATACAATTCATTTTACGTAAATGCATACAATTCTTATAAAATTCATTCAAATTTAATTAAAATTAAAAATGTTTAGGGAAAATCTAAGATGAATAGGGTAAAAAGTGAAAGAACACTGTTGATTCAAAAATATTTTCGGCTTGAACAAAATCACAAGGAAAATCATAGAGTTACATTTTAGTTATTCAAAATGCGGCAAATAATTTTAATTGGTTTTGCACTTTTAACCCTTTATCTACTGCATTATGATTTACTGCAGTTTTTTTCACGCAATATTTTTTTTTAATCACTAGATTGAAAATTAAGGGATATGCATAAACAAAATACTCAACTTTGGGAAATTTAATTAGTTAGAGCTAATTAAAGACATTCAACTGTAGAATTAATTATGCATACTGTTTACTTAAAATAAATAGTCGAATCGTTTTCTAAGGTCTTCATTAACATACAAAAAAAAGGTATTTATTTTTTGCATTGATTGTTTTTTCCGGAATGAAAATGACAATCTTCTGCTATAAAACTATTCGCCTTCCCCGCTAAAATACTCATCATAGAACCTGTACTGTCATATATTTTGGAAGAGTGGATTTCAAAGAATATTCCTGCTAAGTATCGTCTGAATATTCATAAAAATGGATCTTAAAAGCTAAAGGAGAAAAAAAAGTTAAATGATAGAAAACGCTTAAGTGGTCGTAACCGACTCACCGACATTTTATTATAAAAAATTCAAAAATATTATAGTATGTCTATAAGAAATATTACCATTGATCTACACAGCATGAAAACTTCAGTTTGAGCTGTTTTATTTTCCTCTTCTATCTTCAAACGAGAGCCCTCAACATGGACTGTGTCCCGCGGGTATAAATGCCTAGTGTAAGTTTAAAAGAAAGACAGAAACTGAATGTAACGAAAGGCTCTATGATCATAAAAATATACACACGTACTACATACGATAAGGAATTAAATTAAGCCCTTTTTTAGAGATCTAGGTGATCCTATGTTATTAAGAAAATGTTAACACGGGAAGACTCAGAACCCAAGTGAGTCAGCTAATAGCACCATATGGTCAATGATTCCAAGATCTACATTTGAGGAATTAAATACTTTAAAATTAGGGATATATATGGCTGTTGCACAGTTCAATATGAGTCATGTAGCAAAATTAATGATCTCAAGACATTCTGTATATTGAACCAAGTTATAACTGTATGCCATGCTTCAAAAACCTCTATGCACGTAGGATTCGTGTAGCCCAAAGAAAGCATCTTGAGATCCCAAAAAATGGCAAAATTACTAAAAATAATGAAAAAATGATAATTAGAAGAGTCTTTTATATGAGCAGAGAGTAAAAAAAAATTTCATATGCTTCTGAAAAATACTAAATATAGTAAACGATCAAAAAATTACAAATTTTTACTTTAAAGCCGATTTTCTCACTTTATGTACCTTTTTCTCAAAAACTACTTATCATATAATTCTTCAATTTTCAATGAGCAGACTTTTGATATGTTTACACGTTTTAATGGAAGGAATGAAATATATCTAGCAAACCTTTTTAGATATAACTTTTTTAAACTAAATTTTAGGGGAAAAAAATTGGACAATTTGTAAAAAATTCATAATTAATTCAATTTTCAACAAAAAGACAAAACCGTCCGTTTAAGTGTTACTGATAGTATACATAGCCTACTGTAAAAATTTTATCTACGAGGAGTAAGTAGTTTCTGAGAAAAAGGTACACAAACTAACGCAATTTAACATGGGCTCCTATGGACGTGCCGGACCCTTTAATATTTTTTCAAAACTATTTCCTTCAAGCATTTTTGTATTTTTTTTCTTTTTGTGTTTTATCCCCCCCTTTTATTTGTATAGGTTATCATTGTTGGTAGGATTAGCTTTTTTTAGTTAGTCATTTTAGTAAATTATAAGTAAGGGTTAATTAGTGCTTTTAAGTTACACTCTTTAGTTACAATTCCAGAGGAAAAAATTTCTTAATTAAAATTTTTGATAATTTATTGTTAATTTAAAAGTATTTTCAAATACTGACAGCTATGTGCATTGACAATTCATTCTCAAATCCAAATAATCTGTGAAAATTATTGTTCTTCTAGAAATTTCTTTATTTGCAAAATATTTAAAAAAATAAAATACACTGCTCGATAGGGTGTTGTCTAATGTGCTTATTCGGGATGTGTTGAGATGTTTCGTTAGTCTTGAGCTCTGTGCACTCAGATAACGCACTTCTTCTGTCGTCCAATCAAATTGCTTTCTCTTACTTACTGAACTTAGTCTCAGCATGTGGTTATGCGCGTTCATACAACTGATCTCTAAACTGTTGCTTTTAGTAGCTTTTAGAAAAGCTATTCTCTTAGTATTAATTTTTAATATTTCATATATTAAAGTATATTTTTCTTACAAAACAATACTTTCTCTTTCACTTTAATCCTTTTTTCTTTTTGGTTAATACTGGGCAATGGTAAAATTTTCTGGGTATGGTAAAAATGGTAAAAAGTCACAGATCGAGCCCGGCAGGGTTATGCGCTTCACACAGTCCCCTCAACGACTGGTTCATGTTTATCGTGGTTCTAAAGGGTGTTTTTTTGAGAGGTATAGAACTTTAAATTGCAATAAAACAACGATGTATTATTCGATTGACATGCATTTTTTTTTTATTCGAAAGATAATCTTGTGGCATTACATTTTAAATATGATTTCCGGCATAGGACTGCCACGGCTGGCTCGGATGTAGTCCAATCTGGACGTCCAATTTTCGATGACTTTTTCCAACATTTGTGGCCGTATATCGGCAATAACACGGCGAATGTTGTCTTCCAAATGGTCAAGCGTTTGTGGCTTATCCGCATAGACCAATGACTTTACATAGCCCTACAAAAAATAGTCTAGCGATGTTAAATCACAAGATCTTGGAGGCCAATTTACACGTCCAAAACGTGAAATTAGGCGGTCACCAAACGTGTCTTTCAATAAATCGATTGTGGCACGAGCTATGTGACATGTTGCGCCGTCTTGCTGGAACCACAGCTCCTGGACATCATGATTGTTCAATTCAGGAATGAAAAAGTTAGTAATCATGGCTCTATACCGATCACCATTGACTGTAACGTTGTGGCCTTCATCGTTTTTGAAGAAGGATTCCACCAGCCCATAAAGCGCACCAAACAGTCAGTTTTTCTGGATGTAACGGTGTTTCGACATACACTTGTGGATTAGCTTCACTCCAAATGCGGCAGTTTTGTTTGTTGACGTAGCCATTCAACCAGAAGTGCGCTTCATCGCTAAACAAATTCGCTTATGAAAATCGACCATTATTTTCGAAATAAAATTGCACAATTTGAAAGCGTTGTTCAGGCGTGAGTCTATTCATGATGAATTGCCAAACCAAACTGAGAATAAATCACTTAACAGCTGTTAAATCGGTCGCCATCTTGGAAAGTAATGCCAACTTAAACTTATATACCTGAAAAAAAAAACACTCTGTATAACCCCTCCCCTGACGAAACACTAATGAGAGAACACCTTACCTATTTCTATAATTTAAACTTATGTTTAATTGCTGAAGAATCGCGCTTAGAATTACATTTAGTCGTCTCGTGGAGCATTTTTTTTTTTTTGCAGTTGCAAAGTACAGTCTAGCCCTTTTCATTTTAAATAAGTTACAGCTGATTTTTCTCTCGAACACTGTGATTTATATTCTAAGCGGTTCATGCTCATCGAACTAATTATTTTCTCTTGATATTAAAAAAAAATAAATCTTATCTTCATAACTATTAATACTGATAGTGAAAAAAGGTTGCCCTGATTTTTTTAAATATATCGAGTAAAGGTTTTATTTCCTTTATCATGGAAGACTGGATAGAGATTTTATAAAATCTCCAAGTCTCCTGAGATTTGTATTTTAATCATGAAATGAAGTTTTATTAAAATCATTTAACACCCGGGCAGCTCAAATATTCAGAAGTTGTTTCGACCCCTGCAGAATTTATTTGTGTTTGTCGTCATATACCGAGGAAGGTTCGAATGTATTGCTATGTAAACAAATCATTTTTTCATCGGCGTATTCGGTATGTGTTAATATTTACTTGGAGAATATTGACATTCTCTAATTTCGATCTTTCATGGTAACATACATACATACATACATCAAAACAAGATCTTAACTCGAAATACTCTTTCAGAGAGGGGGAGATAATTTCTGTTTAAGCTCGTATGATACGCCAACCCATTTATCGGCGCTGTCTTTAAACTATGCACACTTTTTAATTCAAAAAATTTAAAAGTTAAAAAATTTCATATAATATTTAAGTGAAGGTCTTATACATATACCATGTTCTATTACAAGGAAAAGTGTAGATAATTCGAACAGAGAAATGGTG
Source organism: Trichonephila clavipes (assembly GCA_019973935.1). Lineage (NCBI taxonomy): Eukaryota > Metazoa > Arthropoda > Arachnida > Araneae > Nephilidae > Trichonephila > Trichonephila clavipes. Next base: position 113,509 of record BMAU01015316.1, on the reverse strand, counting down.
ATATATTAAAGAGTATGATAGGAATATTCTTCTTTTTTGTTGTTGTTGATGTTTGTTTTTTTATGAAAATAATACTTTTTTATGTCTTATCTTTAATGTTGGATGAGCAATATTTTGATTCAAAAGCAATAATCGATATGCGCAATTAAGTTTTAATTTATTTACTCCTTAATTTTTTCTCTTTGTTAAAGATTTATTTTTATTCAAATGATTTGTTATATATTTTTTTATTTTAACGGTTAATTGAAAGGAAAAATTGGTTATTATTTCTGTTGGATTTTTTATTAATTTTACACTTTGAAACCTGCATAAGCTATTTGCGACGGACCGGGGAATTTTGGACCTTTGTCACCTGAACTGTCACCCTACTCGAAACTTTAACACGATTCCAACTGGAGACAGCCTTCACAGATTTAACGCGTATTAGTCTCTCTACACGGTGGGTTGTCATTTGCACCAGGAATCGAATCTACGACTGGATAAGGCTAGCCATGAGTTCGTGATCATGACCATTTAGATACCGCAGCTACTCATTTACTGTGGAACCAAATTTTAATTAGTTCTTAAGGAGGGAAATGATAGCAATGTTTTATAAAGGTTAATGAATAGTACGAGGCGTGTTTTTAAAGTAAGTACCGTTTTGACATAAAAAAACAAGTAAATTTTTTCCAAAATAATTTATTCACTTAAAAGAGAGGCCATACTTTACTCTACTTTTCTATATAATTTCCATTACTATTGAGGCATTTATCGTATCTTGGGACCAGCTTTTGTATGCCATCTTCAAAGAAGCTTGCCGCCTGAAGCCTGCACCCAGCGTGAACACAATTTCCAATAATTTAAACGTTCGGACACAATTTCTTAAAGAACACTTCTTGAAACAGCAAGAAACTTTTCAGCTAAGGATGAAATCGTGAATCGTCTGTTCACTTTCACTTTACAGTCCACTTTTTGAATCAGTTTATCGGTAATGAGACTGAAGGTCTCCCACTTCGTTCCTCATCATGAATGTTTGTGCGGCCATCTTTAAAGACCCTAACCCATTTCCGCACCATTCCATCACTCATAATGTTTTCACCATACACTTCACTGATTTGGGGATGAATGTCAAATGATTTGAAGCCTTCAGCCCGGAGAAACCGTATTACAGCACGCACTTCGCAGTCGGCGGGATTCTCAACAGGTGGAGGCATTTTAAAATCACGCAAACAGATGTAGATTCGATCGGATGGTTCCGTAATGGCGTCTGTGGCTTCCCAACAGATGTAGCTACACGACGCGCATGCGTTAAACGGCGACCGCAGCGCTGTGGCGGCGTAATTTAAAAACGGTACTTACTTTAAAAACACGCCTCGTATAAATTATCTAATTCATTTATGCATTTAATCTGCATGTTTGATTTTTTAAAAGAAGTAGAGAACTTGTTTTTGTTTTAATGTATATGAGTTATTTTTAGGTCCATGTGCGCAAAATATAACAATTTTATTAGAATTTTGATGTCACACAGTTGGATCAAAATCTAAAAGTTTAAATTCTTTCTTTGAAATTATGCGAACTTTTATTAACTTGGCATTAATGTGCATTTATTTTCTTATCTTGCGAATTTTCAAAACATTTTTCTTAGTAGAAATTGAGTCCTTTTCGATACATATTAAAAGAAACTAATGTGTGGGCCTCAAAAATGTTACTTTCGAAGTCACACCGATTTTAGATATCTTAATCCCTATATCCAAAAACTTTCCGAAGACGCTTAAGAACTCATTAGCCGAAAGAATTCTGAAAAAAAAAAAAAAACTTTCTTATATACCAATCTCTAGACTAGAACTTTTAAGATATTCCATCCCTTTTAAAAATTTCTTCTCTGACTATATTTGGCTAGAGTTTGTATTTATCCAAACTATCGATTAGTTATTAGCCACTTTCACCTTTGTGTTGAGCCTAGCCGTCTTCTTAGAGCTATTTTTAGTTCATGAAACTGTCCTTTGAATAGAAGCGAGAAAACCCTCCAGCTCTCTTCTTCAGCTTTGTGCTTTCTTAGATCTCAAACTCACGGAGATTTGTTGTCTTTATTGTTGGTGTAGTGCTATAGCCCCCCTTTTTTTTTATTTGCTTGCTATTCTTCTCGTTGTCGCTTGCTATTGGAAGAAAGAAGTCATTCCTTTTGCTTGTTAAGAGATAGTGACAATAAAAAAGTCTTAGGCGTATATTTTTTGAGGAAATTATTCTTATTCCTGAACTTGTCCCTTTTTTAGTGAAATGAACTAAAATTTATTATGTTGTGTGTGCAGGATGAAGCGTTCGTTTCTTGTTTTATCTTTGACTCGTCCAAAACATTCAAAATATTTATTGGAAAGTATAAGGAATTTAATTTATTTGTGTAAGACATACAGAAAAAGAAGTTACAGTGTTTGAAGTTTTAAATCACCACAATGATTATTTAGAAATCTTTTGCCTTGTGATTTTGTTTAATAAACACATACTTAAGTGAATACATGATGCGATCAAAACATTAATCAAATAAATAAAAATGGAAAATAAAAAAGTATTATTACGTTTTAGCGAATTTGGAAATAAAAATAATTGTTAATCTTATCTTTTTTTTTTTTTTTTTTGGGGATCACTTTTTGCAAACCTTAAGTAACTGAAGTTTATCTTGGTTTAATCTAAATGCCACCTTTTGTAGTTTATTTTTCATTATTTTTCATACTTGAATTTTAGTCCTACGAATTCTTCCTCAAAATTGATAAAATTACTTGATTTATTAAGAATTAAGGTGTTTGTAGAATTAAATATGTATTCAATTAACCAATTTATAATTCTTCGTATAAGTGAGAAAGCTAATTTTTCTTTAATTATTATTACTTTTGAAGTTAGCTTGAAGTTTGTTTATTGATTGCATTTCTAAAAATCTAATTATATTGAGTAAACTTGACATTTTACTAAATAATCTAAATATTTTTAGCTGTAAAGAAATGCAGTCACGTATTTTCTTTTGTTTCCCTCGCAAGTGTTTGTTTATTGGTTCTATATTAGGTGTACAACTTTGCTTCCGCCATTTTTTTTCCCGAAATTCGAGGCTTTATTGTAAAAAAACTGATTACACATTTATGATTCAATGATTGCGTTCGATAACGATCGCCTGTGATTGCTTCAGTCGGTTTTAACAACTCATAATACACTACGCCGAGCTTGTCCCACCAAATGCCATGCTGGTCTTCGACGTCAAAATCACCGTTCTTGAAGCGTTGAAACCAACCTCGGCACGTTCTTTCACTAATAGTGGCCTCACCATAGGTATTTGAGAGCATTCGATGAGCCTCAGCCGCATTCTTCATATTAAAGCAGGAAATTAAAACCTCCCGCAAATGACGAGAATTTGGCTCGTAAGCTGACATGTTTAATCGAGAATAACTTTATGATGCAGACACATTTTCGATGGCGTTATATTTACAAATACCTAAGCTTATTGTATGACATCTACGATCTATTTATTTCGATTACCACTTACCGCTACAGCCACCTATTGCAAAACGGCGGAAGCATAGTTGTACACCTAATATTTATATACAGAGTTATATGTTAATATTTTGAGAAATCCAAAAATTGCTAATAATCTTTTTATTCAAAAAAGTTTATTAAAAATGTAGCTTAAATAAGTGACCGAGTTATTGCGAAATTTAGAGTGCAACTTGTATTCTGTTGTTGTTGTTACTAATGCCACCTGTCTGATAGTGTCAGATCGAGGCCCACGAAATTCATCGTGACAATGGGCTAGAGGTACGCCTGTCGTTGGCTTTAGCCTTGAGTACCATACACGTATTGTGAATCTATAATTTTAATTGTATGCCATATTGTGGATCAGGGGCGGGCAAATTTTTCTGGGGTACGAGCTACTTCTACTCCTGTCCACCCAATGGAGTAGTTGTAGTGAACTAAGGAAAGGGTCTACAATGTTTATTATAACATAATAATGTATACGGAATATGTACTTACCTACATAACTTCATTAAAGTAAACTTACACTTTTAAGGTATCCGAATACGTTGAAAATGAACGAATTCGGTCAAGACAGATGTTTTTGTTTTCTATTTTATTTAATAGAGCTATTTTTTTGGCTTTACAAAACATACTTTGTTTTGTTTCTACGCTACTTAGAGACCAAGCTACAAACAATTTTATAAAGTTAGAAAAACCGGAAGTGGGCATTTAAATTGTTCGAAATCTATCATGGCGAGTCTGATCACACAAAATATTACAAATGTATTTCTATAAAACTTTTTGCACCTGATATTTATGCTATTTTCTAGAGAATGTACTAAAATATTTCTTATTGTATGAATACTAGTCTCATAAAGAATGGGACTTTTCTTATTATGTTTATTCAATCAGCTCTAAAATTTTCAAATTTTAATAAAACATTAAAATTTTAATACCTTCTTTAGATAAATGCATCTAATTTGTTTTGGTAATACCTTTACTAATATAATTGTATAATTTTTTTCTCAAATTGCCTTTAAGTTTATCAAAAATATTGCTAAAATTTCACTTATAATTGTGATTTTTCTAAAATTTATTTTAAATATTGTTAGTTAAATATTAGTATTTATATGTATTGAGTCCTGAAAAAGCATTTATAATGTTTAAATTGTTATTTTGTCAAAAAGTATTCCGAACATGTTCGGATACCTTAAGACCGCGTTTTAAGCAAAATGCAAGACTCGAACATAATAATAACAGCCACAAATATAATAATTTCAAAAGATGTATTTGTTACGAAACAATTCAAAATACATTAAAAAATAAAAATTTTCCATCTAAAGTTAGTCTCGTAGTTATAGTCTGTAGAAGACTTTTTATATTGAAAGCCAATTTTGAATGTTTCGGTATATAATTACTAACTACTGATCTACCGACCCCCCCCAATGTCTCGGTGGTCGACCACGATCGACTTAATGCCCACCCCTGTTGTAGACTGAAGCAATAATATTCACAAAAGTATTGATTTAAAATTCTGAAGAAACTTAGAAATATGCACAACAAAGCTTTTCTTTTAGTTTTTCTCTGTTGTATCAATAAATGCGACATGAAAAGAAAGTAAATATTATAAATCTATATAGATAATATGTAATAAGCGTGTACTTATAGTAAAAAGAAACATTCAGTTACAAGAATTTATCTTTTGAAACTTTCTTAAAGTCCTTCTCAATTTCTTGCTGATTCGATAGACTCAAACTGAAAAAGTTTTTCAAGTTTACTCTTATATTTTCCGCCTCAAATAATGCAGTCTTGAATTCACACACACACACAACTGCATCAAAGAATAAAGAAACAATCTTTTGTTTATTTTCTTTTTAAAAATAATCAATCGAGTGGAACTCGTTAGAAATATCTGAACTGGTTAAAATATAAAAAAAACATATAGCCTCTAGAAATATGATCAGTACCCTTATTTTGAAGTGTATTTATTCTGTTGGGTATTCGAGTAATTTTGTGTACTTATCGCTTTTTGTTGTGTATAAGTTATTTGTTTTTGTTTGTTTGCTTGCTTGTTAAGTTCTTGTTTGAGGTGTATTTTTAAAGAAACTGCATACAATTTTACCATTTTTATATATTGTACAAATAATAATGCTGTTCATTTAACAGATGGGATAGAACACATTTAACCCCTTTCATCTACTTTTGTATTATAATTTATCTTTTTGCGAACCTTGCATTCAATATACAATCGGACCTCTATTAACCCTTTATCTTCCGACGGTACTTATAAGTACCACTCATTTTAAAATTACATAGAATAACCATTTTTACGAATACTCTGACGATGCTTAGCAGGAATATTCTTTTAAGTCCACTCTTCCAAGATATATGGCAGCACACTGGTTCTATGATGAGCATTTTAGCGGGGAAGGCGAATAGTTTTATAGCAGAAATTACGTTTTTAGCGGATTGCGAAGATTGTCGTTTTTGTTCCGTTTTTGTCAAATGGTAAGTGTCTTATTTTTTTTTTTGTATGTTAATGAAGACCTTAGAAAACTATTTGACCGTTTATTTTAAGTAAACAGTGTATATAATTAATTTTTTCAGTTAAATATCTTTAATTAGTTAATTAGCTCTAATTTATTAAATGTCCCAAAGTTGAGTATTTTGTTTTAGTATATCCCTTAATTTTCAATTTAGGAATTCAAAAAAAATATTGCATGAAAAAAACTGCAGTGAATAATAATGCGGTAGATAAAAAGTTAAACTAAGTCGCTAAATTCCGAAAAAAGATTTCGTTATGTAAAAAATTAGTTAAAAGAAACTCATTTTCAATATACTTTATATGCTTGGTTCGACGAAAAGCTAGGGTTGCGGTAGCCCAGTGGTCAAGGTATCGGATCATGGCGGGCATCTCATAAGTTCGAGCCCAGTACCACTAAAGACCCGCCGTGTAGGGCAGCGATGCACGTTAAATCTGTCGAGAGCTGAAATGTCCTCCCGTTGGTGTAGTGTGGTAGTCAGGAGAGAGGGGTGCCAGCTCAGGTGTCGTCCACGTCACTTGACCATGGTTCGAAATTACGTGGTCCGTCGCCAAAAGCCCTTGTGTTGCTGAACAGTGTGACGTTAATAATCACTCACTCACTCCACGAAAAGCTAGTAAAATGGAGAGATTCGAAAAGTAGAGGTTCGCGTAAAATGCAGGTATGACAGTATAGATATATATTAGTAAAGTCGTATGATTTATAATAACTAGTTGGCTATTGTATGTTTTATAATCATTAAGCTAATTTAAAAGATACACTATAATTTGTAATTAATAAAAATATCTTTAATTAAATTTAATTTATATCACGAATCTATCAGCTTATGTTTAAACTGTTAATATGAAAAACTGTGCGTGTGTGTTAATGTTTTCGAAACGGATATTTTCTTACAAGTTCCAATTTCGTTTGTGTGTATATATATGTTTCCGTTAAAGTGTATAATTCAGTTATTTCATGGAAGAACTAGGTATTTCATGAAATACATTGGTGTGCAAAAATTAGGACGAAGTCGAAAAATTAGCATATCAGCTGAACGAAGAGCAGAGCGGACAGAAAGACCAATCAGGAGATAAAGTAAGGTGATGTACGGTAGCACATGCGCAGATATGCAGGTAGACGTAATGGGGGAGTGTCTGAGTAGTATAAAGCATGTTGTCGGTGTAAGATCAGTATTTCTGGCAAAGAGATTGCACGCCGTATAGCAGTTAAAATCACACCGAGTTGCTGCCTCAGCGAGAAATGGCGAATAATCAATCTGTTAGACCACATCTGGATGCTTTTACCCGAGATCGAATCATTGGGAAGTTGGAGGAAGGCCGCAGTGTGACAAGTGTGGCTGCAGAGTTCGGAATTGCTCACAGCATCGTTTCACGACTTTGGAGACAATTTCAAACTACAGGAACAGCTATCCGGGGGTTCAGTAGTGGTCGTCCACGAAGAACCACACCCGCTTACAGGCCAGAAGAAACAGGCGGCAGACAGCGGGAGAAATCGCTAGACACACGACACAGGCGACTGGACGACCGATATCGCGTTTTACCGTGGCCAGAAGACTGCACGGTGGTGGTCTGTTTGCACGACGCCCTGTACGGTGTGTACCTTTAACGCCTGCCCATCGGAGAAGGCGTTCTCTGTGGTGCCGGGAACACCGGAATTGGAGAGACAATGAATGGGGACGAGTATTCTCTTTACAGATGACAGCAGATTCAGTTTGAGTAGCGATTCTCATCGCATACTCATCTGGAGAGAGCGGGGAAGCCGCAATCATCCCTCGAACATCATTGAAAGGGACAGGCATGGAGTTCGTGGTGTTCTCGTTTGGGGAGGCATCATGCTTGGTAGTCGTACAGACCTTCACATCTTCGACGCAGGTTCAGTCAACGGGACCCATTATTGTAACGAGATTCTTCTTCCATATGTGCGTCTTTTTAGAGGCGCTATGGGTCTGCAGTTCCTTTTCATGGACGACAATGCACCATGTCATCCCACAGTAGCTGCCGAACAGCTCTTAGAGAGTGAGGATATTGAACGTATGGATTGGCCGGCATGATCTCCGGATCTCAATCCCGTCGAGCATGTATGGGATTTCCTAGGCAGACGTTTGGCAGCTCGTACCTTACCACCAGTAACGATTCGGGAGCTTCGATTGGCGCTGCAAGACGAATGGGCAGCAATGCCTCAACAACTCATTGACACCCTCATTCTCAGCATGGGCAGACGCTGTGAAACCTGCCTAGCAGTCAGGGAGATCATATCTCCTACTAAAGACCGGATGTTTCTTGCTGGACACCCATCGCAGGGATGTTTCGGCCTTCAGTCGCATTGCGCTCCTTGCTACTTTTTCAATCAAGCTTCTTTTTATCCCTCTGATTTCTCTTTTAGTAAGTGTTGCTGCTTATATATATATACATTACACATGTCCTTACGTATTGGGGATCTTACGGTATTAAATGTGTTGATTTGGAAAGCTTTTGTACAAAGTTATATTGAAAAAACCGTCTCGTCCTTAATTTTTGCACACCAGTGTAACTAGACGTCAGTTAAAGTATATAATAGATGAAATATTTCATACTTTACCTAGTTATTCCATGAAAAAACTAATGATGGACCGTTAAAGTGAAAAATAAACAATTTCAAAGTTATTTTATACTTATTTTTGATGCATAGCATCTGGCCTGTCTCCCCCTTCATAGTTTCATTACTTATGATGACCTGCTTTGGGCAGAGGAGGGCTTATACGCCAAAATATCAATGCTCATATTAATTGTATGGTGCAATTTTTTTGATAATATGGTGTTGATATTTGAAGATCGATATTACTACCTGTTTGGTTAGGAAGTACAAGAACTTGACCCCCAGGTGCCTACCCCCCGGACGGCATCTTGACAATAGCTCGATACCTGAGGCACTCAATCAATCCGCTCAGACCTGGCTCATTCGATCCCTCTACCTCCATTGTATATTCTCACCAAATTTCTTGCTCATAGGGTCATTTCTTGTATTTGATTTCAACGTTTTAAACTTTTTAAAATCTTTAATACCTTGAAATGTATTTAAGTCTTTGCTTTGAGATTTGAACCAACCCTCGGTGAGACCCATCCATTTATCCACTTGGTCCTCTTTTGGTAGACCTAGAGGGGATCCGGCACTAAAATATCATGTTTCCATGTTATTCCTTATAAGTTGATGGATTACTGGAGTACCACCTGCTTCCCGCAGGGAAGCTCAATCTCCTATCACAATGAACTGGATGAGTTACATGAGTTCAGCTTTCACTTTGCCCATTGCTGCTTAATTATAAAATTAAGTGGTGATATTGAAAAATTAAATTACTGTGATTATTAAAAAATTTTTACTTTAGGTGTAGAGAAATGAGAATTTAAGTGCGTGGTGTGAATAAGATGCATTAGTGTTGTTGTGTTATCTGATTGTGAATTAAAAATAGAAACTTTCCCGCCGAAGCGGACTTTAAATTTAGTAAGTCGGGAATCCGCCGGAGCAGGGTGACCCGCACCGCCGAAAATCTCGTCTCGTCTGAATTTCGCCCAAAATGGGTGACTATATGACAGCTTTAATGGTATTGTGCGCAGTCCAATCAGGAGGCATTCTATTGAGACCCGTAAAAGTGGGTGTGTCCGAGTAGAAGTGAGTTTGGGTAATATAATCAACAACATGTTCAAACTCAGATACTTTCCGAATGCATGGAAAACTGCAGTAGTAATACCAATTCTCAAACCTGGAAAAAATCCTAAATTGGCCGATTCCCATAGACTGATTTCTCTACTTCCAATCCTAAGTAAACTGGCAGAGAAAATTATCTCTACCAGACTCAACGACTTCCTCGAGAGGGAAAACATCCTTTACACCGGAGCAGCACGGGTTCCGTCCTCGTCTCTCCACCTCTCATCAACTACTACGGGTAATTGAATACATCAAAGATGGTATCGATAGAAATCAGTACACAGCTGCAGTGTTCCTTGACATTCAGAAAGCTTTCGATAGAGTTTGGCACACTGGCCTCTTCAAATTAATAACCTATAAAATTCCACCCCCACTAATCCTTCTCCTAAAATCTTATATCAACGACATATCTTTTACGATAAAAATTAACAGAACTTACTCACAAATTAAATCATCAAAAGCCGGAATTGCTCAAGGATCTATTCTAGGCCCCGTTCTCTTTAACCTTTATGTAAACGATATTATTAAAAGCACTAATACAATGATTTGTATGTATGCAGATGACACAGCTATACTGAGCAGACACTACGACCCCAACACACTGACAAAAAATTTAAATGATCACCTGGCTCACCTTGAAATTTGGTTCTCCGTTTGGAAAATAGCCCTGAACACTTCAAAAACTGAAGCAGTATCGTTTACTCAAAAACGCCCACCCCCTGAAATTACGCTTCAAAACCAAAGACCCACCCCCTGAAATTACGCTTCAAAACCAAAGAATCCCCTGGTCTCAGCAAACCAAATACCTTGGTGTTATAATTGATAAAAATCTCACGTTCAGACAACACATTACACACGTTAGAAATAAATTTAAAAATGCTTCGCGTCAACTTTACTCCCTAATCTGTAGAAAGTCTAAATTGAATAGACATAATAAAATGCTTATCTACACTCTGATCTCAAAACCCCTTCTGACATATGCTTCCCCAATCTGGGCGCATGCAGCAAGAACCAATATCAATCTCATTGAAAGCTCCTACCTAAGACAGATACTCGATGCCCACTGGTATATGAGAAACGCTGACATAAGAACTTCATGTAATATCCCGACCATCAGACAAACTATCAGAAAAATTGCAATTAACTTCTTCAGTAACATAGATGGGCACGACCACCCATCTATCCAAGCTATCCCTACCTATCCGACTTATCCCTTCATTCGTAGACCAAGAGACATCTTGTGGTCGATCCCGATTTTAATTAATTTTATCTATTTATTATTTAATTATTTTCTCTATTTTCAAATTTTTTATTCAAAATTTCTATTCCAAATCCTTCCTCACTGCGATCCAACTCTGTTGAATCGCAGTTTGTGCTCTGATTGGCTACCCAATCTAGCAAAGCTCTTATACCCCATTAACTGAACTCCTGGCTCGGCCAATAAAATTGCTTTCATTCATCCTACAGCCCATATTCCCACTTCCTGATATTTTTTTCCCGCACTTTGATCGTTGACGAACTTGTATGGAGCGCCTAGGCCTGTCGGCCCCTAATCTCCTATCAGGTAATTTCGAGATGCCTTTGACGAGTTATACCATAATCCCGCACTTTCTGATCTCGGTTCTTGCTGCAACCCGATTGGCCACCGTAATTCCGCCCACTTCATGGGCGATTCGAAAAATGATTTTCTAGCTCTTAAAAGAGCTTTTTATTTTCATTTTTAAATTTTAAATGTTTTCACCCAATAAATTTTTCCATATTCTAGATCCTCTTAAATAAAATTTTTCTTTTAACTTAATACTTTTCTAAAATGGGCAATGGTATAATTCTGTACAGTCATCTTAAATACTAGGATAGGAGATTAGAGTCCGACGGGACTATGTGCTCCAATACTCACCCCAACGACACAAGTGAGTTTGGGTGCCGAGGCGATCCCAGAGCTCGCTTCGCTATTGGTCGGCCTACTCTGTTCCCATAGGTCGAGAGTGAGTCCGGTTAATTTTAAGAGTGATCGATTGAATTTTAACAAAATAAGAGAAGAGTTAGAATTTAAATTAAAATATTGCGAGGTCTATTAAATAAAGGATTAATATCATATGTTTTGGAATTGAGATAGGGTCTTGATATTTGGAGGTTCGATAGAATGACATATCGCAAGATGTACGTAGAAATCGACCCCGCCCCCCTACAGGGCTGTTTCCTTTATATCTCGAATCCTCGCCCACCTTGGTCATCCGTACCTGCCTGATTCGATATATATCCATATGAGCTTTCTGCACATATAATTTCATTGCAATATAATCCTATTTCCTCTCTTCCATTTCACGTTTTAAAAGTATTTTAAATTAAAATTTTTTTTTAAATTCGTCATCTCTCCAAAGATTTTTGAGTCTCTGCTTTCGACCCATAAGCCGTATTTCATACTTTAACGATGAAGTAATCGTTATTCTATGGAATACCTAGTTAAAACGTAGAATTCGGTATTGTTATATACCTCAACTGACTTGTCTAGTTATTTCATGAAATACCGAGTTATTCTATGAAATAATGGATTCTCTCTCTCTCTTCGCTTTAACGGTAACATACACGAAATTGGAATCCTACGATTTACATGAAAAGATAGGTGCCTTAAGAACCGCATAAAACGAAAAGAAACTAAATTATACATAATTAAGTCATTAATTTTCACGTATAGAAAAAAAAATTAATTTGTAATTTTATTAGTATTAATTAAAGTCTGTTTGTGTCAAGCCATATCATTAATGCTTTTTTCTGTATTTTCTATTGCAACATCTTTTATGTGTAAAGCTGTACTCATATTCGTGAAGATCCAGCTACTGCACTTTTTCTAATGAAGTCATTTTTTTTTAACTGTTTTTATTTTGATTTTATGCACGAAATAAAAAATTTAGCAACATCTGTTACTGTGTCCTTTATGTGGACAATCAAAAATTTTAATTTTTCTTTCTAAAAAAAAAAATCCAGATATATAACTTTTTTTACTAAAAAACATTCTATTGGCATGATAAAACTCTTAAAATTATTATGAAATTATAAAAATAACGCAAAAACTCACACAGTAATCGGTAAATTTGAGTTCTCACACACACACACACACACACACACACACACACACACACACACACACACACACACACACACACACACACACACACACACACACACACACACACACACACACACACACACACACACACACACACACACACACACACACACACACACACACACACACACACACACACACACACACACACACACACACACACACACACACACACACACACACACACACACACACACACACACACACACACACACACACACACACACACACACACACACACAAAATTCCGAATAGAAAAACACAATGGTGCACGACTTTCTTTTGCTGCGCATGAACAAAAGTTTTATAGTACTTATCAAATTGAGAATCATTATTTTTAGATTAAGATAAGATTATATTTAGATTTTTTGATAAGTGGGAGAAAAAAAAAGGACTAGAAGTATAAACAGCAATGTTGTCAAGCGAACGAAATAAAAACAAATGACTACTGTTTTTTTTTATTCCTTATTTTAAAAACCGTGCGAAAAAATGTAAATCCGGAGATATATGTATACAGTCAGGTCTCTTTTTATGCGGATTGTTTTTATGCGATTTTGAAGTTGTGCGGTTTTTGTATTCCAAACATTTCTAGATTTTTGTTATTATTATTATTTTTTATACTGAGACGTATATCGTAGTATTCCGAGAATTTCCGTATCTTTTTGGTGCTTACGTCTGCGACTCGGCTGCGACAGTCTTAGATTCGCATTCGTTATTTTAGTAGTATACCGATACGATATCATTATTTCGAAATTATATTTTCTCTTAGCGGTGCCTCGTTCATTTTTATAAAAGTTTCACTTTAATAAGTGGCGAATTTATGTTGCAATATAATAAGCAGCAAATTTTGATTTCTGGATTTAAAGTGAGTGTCGTAAAGCTTTATTTTTCATTAGAAAATCGCAAGTGTAATTTTTTTTAAATTTCTTTTCTAAGATTTTATTTGGCCAATGGAGAAAAAACACATCAATTTCGTTGGAAACGAAAATCGCAATTTTAGATCGCTTAGGAAAAGGAGAAGGATCTACGGCTATTGGAAAACATTTTAATTTAGGTGAATCTACTGTCAGAGCAATTAAAAAGAATGAAGCTGCAATAAGAAAATCGGTCATTTCTGGTACAAAATTAAGCACCAAATTTGCATCGTACACAAGGGATGTATTATTAGAAAGAATGGAAAGAGCCATCGCAATTTGGATTGAGGAACAAGTTCAAAGAAGGATTCCTATAAGTAGTTATTTAATCCAAGAAAAAGATCTTCTGTTTTATAAGTCAATGAAACAGTCAAAACCATCAACTTCCACTTCCCAAGCTGGAAAAGAATTTTCAGCTAGCAAAGGATGGCTAACCGGGTTCTTAAAAAGAAATACACTTCATAATATTAAGATAACAGGGGAGAGTGTGTGTGACAGCAAAGGAAGGAGCAGCAAAAATATTTCCAGAGGAGCTAGCAAAAATTATTGAAGATGGGGACTATTCTGCCGATCAAGTATTTAATGCTGATGAAACAGGACTTTATTGGAAAAAAATTGCCTAACCGTACTTACATCGCAAAGGATGAAAAAACTGCAAGTGGACATAAAGCAAGTAAAGATCGAGTCACCTTATTACTTTGTAGCAATGCATCAGGAGATCGGATGTTGAAACCTCTCTTAATAAATAAATCTCTAAGATCACGCGCCCTTAAAGGTAAAGATTTAAAACAGCTGCCCGTGCATTGGATGGCTAACCCAAAAGCCTGGATGACAACAGCTATTTTTACAGAATGGTTCAATAATTTATTCGTACCAGAAGTGGAAGCCTATATGAAGGAAAATCTCTCAATTTTATAGTTTTATTAATTGTTGACAATGCAGCAAGTCATCCACAATTAGAAGATCGAAATGTTCAACTAGTATTTCTTCCGCCCAATACAACAAGTCTTATTCAGTCATTAGATCAAGGCATATAATTGCAACTTTTAAAAAATATTATATTAAGACAACGTACAAATTCATCTTAAATAAACTAGAAAATGAGTCCTTAACAGTAAAAGATGTGTGGAAACAATTTTCTATTTTTGATTGTTTAATTCATGTTGCATCTGCTTCCGCTCAAATAAGACGTAGAACTTTAAATGCCTATTGGAAAAAGATTTGGCCAGCATGTGTGGCAGACAATACAACCACTCAAACATCGACACTATCAGATGAAATAATTAATTTGGCACATGAAATTGGAGGAGATGGTTTTAATACCTTCAGCCACGATGATATAGATGAATTGCTTGTGGATGATGTATTAAGTGACAATGATATTATTGATTTAACTTTAGATCTAACTGTAGACGGCGTCGTAGGTCTAGAAGGTGATAATGATGAGGAAGAAAATTCAACTCCCCTCACTGGAAAATTAATTCAAGATGGTCTTCAACTTTGCAGTAAATTAGAAAATCATTTTCTTATTAATGACCCCAATTCTGAACGAGCCTCTAAATAACGTGAGCTGCAGAACTGCATGTCTGGATATCGTATATAAAAAATAAAAGAATCCTCATCGCAAAGTTTAATTACTGATTACATTGTCAGAAAAGGAAGAGCACAGAACGAGAATGAAGTTTGTGAAAATCTGTGGCCTTTACCGCAAATATCTATTGCAGAGACAGTCTCTTCTGATGATGAAGGTGATTTGGAACCACTTCGCAAACGGTGAAAACCATTATCAGATAGCGATAATGATTAAAAATGTAAAACTATGTGTATTACTTTTCCATAAAATAAAATGAATTAAGGTTTGAATACAAGGTTTTTTTTTTTTTAGCTTTTGTATGAATTTCTTTCAGACATTCAAAGTAATTTATCATGCAGCCCATTTCTTTTCATTTCTGCAACTTTTTTATGCAGTTTTAAGTTAATTTTAACTAGTTGTTTTGCTTTTATGCGATTTTAGAAAACTAAGGAACGTATCCCTACTTTTTCCATTCAAGTAACGTCTTTTTTAATGAGATTTTTTTATATGCGTTTTTCGGTAGAACGTATCTACCGCATAAAACGAGACCTGACTGTATATATTATTAAAAATATGTTAAAACATTAAAGTCGTTTATGTATTTTTCAACTAACCTAAATGACAGAGTTCGGTTATTAGTGATTTAACAGTGATTATTCACACTGATTGAAATATGTAATTATGGCAGGACAACTACATATTATGTACATATTTATGATTTTATGCTATGTCAATGAAATTGAAGTTTAAAACTTATGGAAATAATTGAGTTTAAGAATACTTTTTTTATATCTATGTTTTTTACCTTTTTCAAAATTTTTTTTGTTTTTTAAACAAAAAAATTTAACTCATCTCTAAAAATCTCGCAATGTCTGAACATAAATGCAATTTTAGCAGACATCTAGAGTACAACTAAGACTTTATTGACGATTCTTAATGCCATACCTCACAAACAAACGTTTCATAAAAGCGGCAGCAAAATATACATGAAAAGCTTATAACGGTTAAAAGTCGTTTATCAACATTCCTAAGATCTCAAATTGTATACGTACTTCAGTGCTTCTCAAAGTTTGAATGTTTGCGGCCCAATATTCATAGTTTTCATCGCGCCCACCTCCATACAATAACATTGCATTTAATTCATTAGTACTATACTTTGACGCTAAAAATACAATACGACTTTAACCTCTTAAGTGCCTCCAGCGAATATAAACGACTCGCTAAACCAAAGTGTCAATTGCCCAGACGTATATATACGCCTTTCCGAAGTACGATCTTTTCTGTGCACTCCTATCCAGAAAAATATTCCATAGGCTTTTGAATGCAAAAATAAAGGGCATTGAGAGTGTCTGCGAAGGATTTACTTATTTCAGATGATTGGCTTATTTATTCCTTTCTCGGTGGCATCGGGGAGTGAATCACGTAACTTTTAATCGGCAGTTAAAGGATTAATTATCAAGATAAGTCTTACAAATTATCAAGATAAGAGAGAGTTAATTTTTGTATATAATTTTATATATGACAAGCCCATGGGTTCATTGGAAATTATAAATGTTGTTCTTAACTTAGTATTGTTAAATTAATCATAAAATACATTGTACAGTAGTGATACATTTATAAGTTATATCAGTGTAAATGCGTAATTTATTTTTTATTATGTCAGAATGTATTTTGTTTGTTTACTTTCAGTAAATTAAATTTTCTTTTGAATAATCTCCTTTTTTCGACTTTTCAATATACTCGACTTCAATACCTCGTAGAGGTATCACGCCCCCCTAGGTGGCGCGCCCCACAGTTTGAGAAACGCTGACGTACTTCTATGACTTGAAGTTCTACAAAGTTTTCTAATGATTTCCGTGCTTGAACGCGTAGATTGCTGAGATTCGGTGACCGATGCAATATTATATCATCTCTCCGCTAAATATAATCATGCGATATTTTTAGGAGCTTAAGTTGCAGAGTTAAAATTACGTTTACCGTTAGGCAGGAAAATGAAAAGTATTAAATATCCCGCGATGTCTCTCAGGATTCGAGGCCATCATGAATTATAGGAAATCCTTCTCTGAAGAAAATTGAAATAAATAATCATTATACATGTAAAATTTTATGGGAAATAGATTGGAATAGTAAGATTGACCTATGAAATGATGTATAAATTTTTTGAATTACTTAAACTTTTTGCATGTTTTTAGAATTGATTGCTTTTCGTTAAATTTTAATACCGATAACTAATATCAAAGCATTGTTTATCGCTTACATAAATACGAGTTTCTCGTTTAGTTGTCATAAACATTCCCATTCAATGAAGTAGGCAAGAGGCAAATTGCAAGGACAAATATTTACTCATAGATATTTGATACAAAATCCATTAATATCAGAGATAAAGGATGTCACGAACGTCGCGAGCTTTCGCAAGGTAATTCCAACATAAATATATTCACATATCTCACGAGACGTATATGCATGTATATTTCCTCGCAATCTACGAATCCCATTACATTCTCTCACTGCCTATACATCATCACTCGAAACGAATTGCCCATCTCCACCTCATTGCTTCGCTTCAGAAATCGAGAATTCGCTGCGGAATCTATCTTGTATATAAATATACATCCAAATATGTATACGTGTAGCATAAGCAATTACTTTTTTGCTGTAATCGTGCATTTTCATACCATAGACTTCTCCCTATTTCGACCCCTCGTTCCTCTGTTCCGGGAAATAAATTTCGTCCCCAGTACAGAAAGAGCGTATTTTCGAATTATGAATGGACGATGTCGATAAGATTAAATCTTTAACGTTATTCTGCTGAGAACGAATGTGTCTCACCTTTCGGTAATGTGGTGGTTTAAAATGGAAAAACTGTAGTGTGGGTATTAAATGTTTTCAAACGTCTCTTTTCATAGATGTATTTCGAAAGTTAAGCGCTGTTAATTTTTTTCTCTCTTTTTATAGCAATTTGTCGTTTCAATTATATTTACTCGAATATCAAAAATTCAGAAAAGAGTCGAATTGTGTAGAAAATCAGTTTAAGATAACACGTTGAAATGTCCAATTTCGATTAAAGCACTCATTTTTGCCTTTTTTAATTTTATGGAAAAGAACAATCTTTTGACTTTACAAAACATATATTATATTGTTACGTTACATAGAGACAATAAATTACATTAAATTTAAAAAAAACTGAAAGCGGGTCTTTCATATACCAGAAGTGGATATTTAAATTTTTCAAAATGTATCATGCTGAGTCTGATAACTCAAGATATTATAAATATTTTGTATAAAGCTTTTTTTTTTTTACCTAATATTCATTCTATTTTCTAGGAAAGGTACTTAAATAATTCTTACTGTATATTTTTTGAGTTATGGCCTGTTATTTCTATAACAACCGCCCAAATCTGTCACGTTTCTTATATTTGTTGGATGAGCTGTAAAATTTTTACATTTAAAAATTAAAATTTTAGTTGATTTGTTAGAGAAATTGTTTGTTGTGTTTATTTTAGTAAAACTTTGATCGACTTAAAATATCTCTTTTCTCTAACTGCCTGTAAGATTTTTTAAAAAACGCTAAAATTTCACTTATATTTGTGATTTTTGTAAAATTTAGATAATCTGTTTTAAATATTTCCATTTAAGTATTAATATTTGTTGGTATTTATCCTTCAAAAAGCATTTTTAATGTTTTAGTATTCTATTAAAAAGTACTCTGATCGTGTTCGTATACCTTAAATGGTTTATTTGATCTTTTAAATCATTTATCTTCATTTGGTTTGCATATTGCATACAATATTTAAAAAAAAATACACAAACAAAATATACAAAACAGTAATCATCCATTTTAACCTGTAATCTGAACAAATACCATCCTGTTATTTGGAAATGTATCCCTTTGCACTTTCATGTATTTATTCTTATTAACTCAGAATTTTAAAATTGAAAAGAAATTTTACTCTTGTGGAAATGAAACTTTTGCAAAATTTCTGGGTATATTTTGAAATAAGTTGCACGACATTTAAGTTTCGCAATTTGTTCTCATATTTACTTCAGGACATTCACGTAGGTATGTCTGCTCTCGGAATAAATATTTGTAAACTTTGTGAAGTCTGATAGCTATAAAGTCATATTTAAGTGATGGAGTACTCGTATTTCAATATATTTTAAGGCATTCATCGCAAAGTCACGTTTGAACTCATCGCATTTGGTTACAGTAGCTTATTACGAAATATGTTACTTGTTTCTTTAAATGGTTTCTCTTCCATCGAAAAATTCCCATCTGCTTAACTTTTCAGAATTTTGAATAATGAACTTCAGTTTCCGAAATTGTTCAGTCTCTTCGCTTGTAAATAATATTTAATTTTTCAGCTGTAAATGTATAATACTGTGAGTAGTTTAGTTTGTGAATTAATGGTTTGGTGTTATATATAGTGTTGCTACGGAATATGTTAGAAAATAATTTTACATCACAAATCTGTTTTTATAAAACAAGTAATAAAAAAATTAAGTCAATTCCTACTTAGGTCAACAATTTTTTTAGTTACTTTTTATTAAATAATTACAATTAATATAAATATGTATGTGGGAGACAACAAGGGGTCCAAAAGTCTTTCTTATGGTTTATTTAACATTAAACAAAAATTAATTAAAAAGGTAGATAAGTTTGACAATGATATGCAGAAGGTAACGCCTGCTCGCGCACCTCTCGCGTTCTCCCTTCTCTCTAATTCTGCTCTAATGTCCAAGAGTTTTAGTTTTGATTTGCTGCGCCTGCGCGCGAAGACAATCGGCCAGCCTGACTGTACGCTGTCCGCAGCGGTACGTCCATAGAGACCAAAGGAGAATCTGAAACATACAAAAAAGACGGAACAGACAAGGACTATACGACAAATACACAAAGATTTAACATATCATAATTCTGCTGAACTAGACAGTTTCTCCATCATGTGAAGGCACCTCTTCGACATCCGGAAGGTTCCACAGGAAAACATTGTTTCACAGGCATAAGAACGTCTTTTTTAACAAGTTGATCTTTGGTTGAACGCATCGATATTTTCCTCTGTAGAGTTCTGGACGTCTGTTCAAAACGATTTCTCTTTTTCCTCCGTTTCCACTGCCAGGGTTGAAAGATTCGTCGGAGCATTGCAAACCGTCTATATTTACTCTTCATAGGTAAAGGGGTAGGTGAGCGGGAGATAAATTCCACGGAACTCTTTTTCATGGCACCATTGGCTTTCTTACACAATACTATAGGTGAACAATAATCAAAAACACTCTCTTTTATAATACCTTGTCGTAA
This sequence comes from Trichonephila clavipes, assembly GCA_019973935.1. Classification (NCBI taxonomy): domain Eukaryota; kingdom Metazoa; phylum Arthropoda; class Arachnida; order Araneae; family Nephilidae; genus Trichonephila; species Trichonephila clavipes. Next base: position 92,898 of record BMAU01015316.1, on the reverse strand, counting down.
CCAATCATCAATTTGATTGTTTACCTGTAATTTCTCAGAACAAGATAAACGTCTGGCTCTCTGACACACAGGAATATCATTTTTCAATTTAATATTCATTTTTAACTTAGTACTCTTAATTTTATTACATTTATAATTCTTAATTAGAGAACTCTCAAATCATTTCTAGTATTAAAGTTTTTAACATGTGGCAAATCATAACTAGAGTTTTCTATCACATTTGAAACAGAAACATTTGGAAAAGAAACACCATAATCTGCACTCAAAGAGAGGATTCACTTTCACTTAATAAAACATCGCTCTTTGCATGGCCTAGTTTCTCTATTTCAGAATATACACTGGGATGTATAATAAATTCTTCGGTCAAGGTCGGTGATATCGCCGTTCGCACACTTATACCGGGAGAGTGTTGATTAAGAGAAAGATTTATGGGTTTAACTTCTACCATACGCTGTTCGCCAAAACATGAACTTAATGTTATGATTTCTTCGGAAGGTGTTTGCACTCTAATTAGTGAGGAATTTAAAACTGGGATCTGGCAACCTGAATCGATCAAGGCTGTTACGGGCTGATTTTCCACAAAAATGTTTACGTATTGAAGATTTTCGAATTCATCGCTATTTTGTTTTTCGCTCTCGACTTTCAAAGTATTCGCGTTTTTTCTATTATGGATATGGCTGTTAGATTCTTTAGGCTTAAAACGCTTCTCACAGTCTCTTGCGTAATGAGATGAATCACCGCATATATAGCAATTTTTATTTTGTCTTTCAAGATATTGGGGATAGTTCTCTTTAATCTCTGGTTTAAAGGTTCGTGGTCTATTTTTAAAGGGGTCTTGGGTATATCCACAAGCAATAGGAATTTCCTTACGTGATCCGCTTCTAGTTGAAATATAAATATCACACTCTTTAGCTAAATCAATAGGCCTAAACCAATCTTCTGCTTCTCGAATGCCAATATGAGTTGCGGTTTCCTTATTTAAAGTTTCAAATAATTTATCAGAAATTATAAGATCACATAGAGATTCAAAGGAATTAACTTTTCTTAACGAACAATAATATTGGAAGTTTGCCGTCGATCTTGCAGCAAATTGGATGTATGTCTCGCCTGATGATTTTACAGCATTTTTAAATGAGTTTAAACACTCGCGAGGGGTTAATTGGAATTCTCTGAGTACTATAGATTTTAGTTTTTCATAGTCATTTAATTCCTCTTCTTTAATATACAGTAAGACGTTATGAGCTCTTTCGCCCAGAAGATTTATTAAAATTTCAGATTTATATTCGTCATTTATTTTCTTGGTTAAAAATGCGCGTTCTAATGATTGGAAGAACAGATTAAAATTTTCAGATCTGGTGGGAACAGGAAGAGATAAAGTCCTAATACTGTTTATCATATTTTCTATGTTAGTTTCGAACTGTTTTTCTTCGACTTTAGCTGCAGGATTTAAACTTAATGCTTTATTTTTAGCCGTTTGAAGTTCGATTTCTTTTTCTAATTTTGCTAACTGAAGTTTCGCGAGCTCAATTTTCTGTTTTTCTAAAGTTACCTCTCTTTCGTTTCGCGATACTCTCTCATCTATACAGTTTTGAATTAAAGTTTTAACGAAATTTGGATCACTTTCAAATGTACTACTGTTCTCAATTTTAGTCTTTAGTTTAACTATAGTGTCAGTACTCTCCACAGTACCGTCTAGATCCTCAACAACTCTTATGAGATCCTCTTTAAGAGCGTTTTTATACATTTTAGAAAAATATGGAAAGATCCTACCTTTTTTTTTTTTCTGGCTCCCTTGTTGCTCGCACGTACGATGTATCCAATAAAAACGTTGATTCCACTGATTTCACCTCTTCGCAGGTAATATAGTTGAAATTGTTCGAATTGACACCTCTTCGCAGGTTATATCTTGAAATTGTAGTTCCGGCCTCTACACAGGCGGATTATTCACACTGAGTTAGTTCCAACCTCTACACAGGCGGGATTTTGAGGGTTCGTTGAAAAATACACCTCTACACAGGTTATTTTGTTATTTGTTCCGACCTCTACACAGGCGGAATGAAGTTGAAAAATTCAACCTCTACACAGGTTGAACGAAGTTTCCGAAAAATGGCGGCGCGTCTCCTCCACGGACGGCTTTTTTTTTTTTCACGTTCCAAATTTTGATCAAAATCGAAATTTTTTTCAATCCCGGCCTCTACACAGGCGGAATTTTCATGCTGAGTTCAAACCTCTACACAGGTTGAACGAAGTTTCCAAAAAATGGCGGAGCGTCTCCTTCACGGACGCTGTTGTTCATTGTCCAGACTTTGGTTCAAAATCGAAATTTTATCGATCCCGGCCGAGCCCCCATAATTTGAGGGAGACAACAAGGGGTCCAAAAGTCTTTCTTATGGTTTATTTAACATTAAACAAAAATTAATTAAAAAGGTAGATAAGTTTGACAATGATATGCAGAAGGTAACGCCTGCTCGCGCACCTCTCGCGTTCTCCCTTCTCTCTAATTCTGCTCTAATGTCCAAGAGTTTTAGTTTTGATTTGCTGCGCCTGCGCGCGAAGACTGCTTGGCTTTGGCTGCCACATGTATATACATAGGACAGAATCATTAAGTGGCAAAATGGAAAGCGATTTTCCTTGCAATTTTCCATTTCTTTTCTATATATGGTGTTGGACTATTATTTCTGTTTGTCACTCTATTTATTCATTAATTAAATTTAATTAATGAATTAATATTAGAAAAAAACTTTATGAACGTCTAGTGTCTTCCACACACACACTACAAGTTTAAACTTGAGTGATGAATAAAAAGTATTGTATTAACGATTGAAAATTTGAACAAGATAAATATATATATATATGGAGAGTGAACTAATATAGTTGGAAAAGAAAAAAAAAGAACGCTGGAAAAATTTTACGACTATTTAGTAAATATTATTCGAAAAAGTGTCTTTTTAATTTACATATTTGCAATAATGTTAATGATTATTTTAATTAAGTTTGAAAAATATTTTGTTCTTATTTTTTTTTTCAATTATCAATCAGATTACTGTAAATGTTTTCTTTCTTTTTTTTTTTAACATCTTATTAACGTATTTTTTTTTAAATATTCTATTAACGTATGTACTTTTGATTATAATCTGGATGCTTATGTCAGATTAAAAAGATCTGTTGTTCTATGACATATTGGTTCTATAATAATTGCCTTTGTTCCAGAAGACTGTGATACTGACCAGGAAACAGACAGGTTACTTGGTGCTCAAAGAACTGATGATAAAGGTTTCTACGATGACAAGGTAAGCTAATATTTTCTCTTATTTTCAGTCCGCCCTCCCTAATAACTACTACTTTTTTATATCTTTAACAAATGAAGTATTTTGAGGAGCATTGTTAGGTAAAAACGTATTACGGTATTTTTTTTTAAATAGTTAAAACAAAAACAAAATCTTTCTTTTGAATAGGAAATTTTGTTAACAAATTCATTGTCAATGCAACTTAAAATTTTAACAAACTTTTATTAACAGTGAGAAGTTTCTTTTTGCTTATCGTTATGTCTTAATAATTTTAACTTGGATGCTATTTAATATTACATGCTTGCTATTTTTATGCCTGTATTCTGACATAATTATTTTTCATGGATATTTTATTGCATATAGTTTTACATATATGATTTCAACTGACATTTGAAAATGTCATTTTAAATCTCTTTTACCAAATGTTTGAAGGATCCAGACATTTAAAAGCAGAACAATTGTGATAACTCTTTTTGTAGATTGGGAAACTTAAACTTTCATATGTTAATAAAGCGACTATTTAAATATCGCTGACTGATAAATCACATTTGGAATATTGTTTTCAGGTATTTTTTTAAAATTTTATTAATTGTCATTCGTGATACTTAAGATAATTGAGTATCTTGTGAAAATAAAGAGCAGACATTTGCAAAAAATATTTTTTTAAATTATAATTTTACAATTTAATAGTTTCTAACGTTGATGGAGAAAACTTTTATTTTTATGATAAGTAAAAGTTAAATCAAAATGTCTGGAAAAAAAGTAATTTGCAATTCTTGCAAAGAAGTAATTCTTTTTTTGAAAGATAAAGTGAGTACTTTTTAAATAATAAATGAAGTTGATATTTCTCAGAATATTATTCGCAATTAAATTTAACACATCAATTTTCATTGTAATAATTTTAAAATCGTGACGAAACCGAAAATATTAACTCAGGGCTCTAAAAATGAATGCCGTTGCTTAAAATTATCCCGAATTTCTTTCAAACTACGATTTTTAAATATTCTTCTAAGATTTTACAAGTAATGAAAAAATGTAACAAAGAAATTTAATTCGCATACCATTTTCGATGCCTATCCTTTATATAAATGATAGTTCTTAAAAATTCGATTTATTCTCAGACTGTTCTTAAAGATCAACTTTTAAAACTGCATTGCTAAGTATCTACCCTATAGTAAATACTGGTTGGTTTTATGTTAGTTTTTGCGGCTGCGCTGTCCTTTTGTGAAAGTTTAGTAGCTGAGAAATAGGAAAATCTATGCAAGTTTCTATTTTCGAATATATATATATATTTCTTTTTTGCCTATGTAATTCAACACTTTTTTTAACATTTGGGAAAGGGGGAAAAATTCCATATGGAAGCTGTGGATTTTGAATATTTCAATTATCGTGTCGAATTTCTTATCTCCTACCGGTACAAAAGGTGATAAAGGAAACCTTATACTACATTTCCCTTATTTAAATACACGTTTCTTTTGTATTGGACGTTTCTGAAAAAACTGCCCTCTTCTATCTTCTTTTTATGAATATATTGCTTTACCAACCTGTCTCTTGATAAATCAGCGTACTCATGTTTCATTTTTGAAGCACTGTTTTTAAAATTTACCAGAGATAAATTAATCTAGCATTATGTTACCGTCCTCCTCCTTTTAGTCATCCTTCATATATATTTTCAATCATTTGCATTTTACACGAAATTGAATCAGGTGACTTATGACTATCTGCTTCTGATTGCTTTGTGTTTTATTTTTTTCCTCGAACGATGCAGCTTTTAGATCTCACGTAGGATTTTATCTTTATTTAATGTTAAGTTTTTTTTTTCTTTTTTGCGATGAGTTCTTGAGGTATTTTGCACTTTAGGTGCCGTGAACGTATTTGCATATATCGATTTTTTCGAGTCACATTTTTACCTTTTTTGTGTGAAGATTCAGATTACTGTTCTACAACTTTTATCGATAGCCAAATATTTTTCTACTCGTTTCGATTAAAGTGAAAGAGTTCTGACTCGTACTTTTTTTTCTTTCTCTTCCGGAAATGAATCGGAATTCGTTCAAGTAAAGTGAAACGATTCTGCGATTCAATTTCTGCCCTCGATTGCTCCTCCTCTCTCGTTTTATTCTTACTGCAAAAACATGACCTGCATTAAAAAAAATTATGTAATTTTTTTTAAATTTTAAGAGCATTGTTTTTTTTTTTTTTCACAATTCAACGGGGAATCTTTTGCACGTTGAATTGCAGATGGAATTATATGAATTTTGTGTGAAAGAGTGTAAATAATTTGTATGCAGAGATGCGTAATGAATTTATATTACTCTGTTTTATTTATTTTACGTTAAAATTGTAATATTCGTATTCAACGCTGTCCCTTACGTTATAATGACGATTCAATAGGAACTAGGTGAAATCTTGGTGATAAAGCCAAGTTAGCATCATTTTTGGTGACCAATTTGGAGGCGTCCATTTTTTGGCGATTTCGGGACCCTATGGGTTCTTCTAGAAATTAGTGGAGAAACACACTAATTTCACGATATATGACGTGAGTGGATCTTTCTCGAAGGATCCTCGAGGCCTATAAGTAGGGAAACGCTCGCCGAATCTAGTTCTGTGTTGCTTTGATTTGCGATTAGTCTTGCCTTGACCGTGATGAGTCGAATAGCTAAAGCTGGGGTGTTGAGTAGGACGAACGGTGCTTGTGAATAATCTTGGCTGCTTGTATTTTAAGCACTGATATTGAGCTGAGCGCTGTAGAATGTGTGAAGTCCTTCTGATATTCTGCGAATTTTGCTGCTGAATCCTGTATTTCAAGGATTGATTTTCGACAATAAATTCTCATCGCTCTTAAAGAACTGTCTTGTTATTTGCGACTGATTTGCATAAAATCCTCGAACCCCAATCAACGTAACAAATATGTTATTTTTTTTTAAAAAAAAGTCTTCTCTTTTCTTTTCTTTTGCTTTTATCTAATTTGCTTTACATAAAGTTACGAAACTTTATTGACTTAATGGTGCATCTCAATTCATAAAATATTTGAAATTTTTTATGTGTTGGTATAGAATTGTTTTAATGTTGCCACGTTTGTGAAGATCCTTGCAAGTTAGTTGTAATCGAATAAGTTGCATTTAAGCTCTTAGAAAAATCTACTAAATGAGTGCTTATTTCATAAATTGAAGCATATTCTAATATTCCATGAGTTTCTTTTAGCTTTTCCTTATCTGTTTATTTAATCCTGAGTTTATTATGCTATTCGAATAGGGAGGTTTACATCTACTGTATAGTCCATCTACTATTGATATTAAAACATAATCCTTAGAATTTCATCTATTAACGTTTTAATGACTTAGGAAAACATTTGCCTCATTTTAAAATTGGTGATTGTCCTACTTAATTATAGCCTTATCTGCATTTTTTTTAAATATAGAATGCTAAAATAGAACATATATCGAACGCAATTACGTAAACGGGGAAGCTTAGGGGCAAAGAACTGTAAAAATCAATTGGCGCCGATGATAAAGCATTCGTGGGCTGTATTCGTATTCTTATTATTTCAGCTTATTGTGCCATGTAATAATATATTTGTCTTTTCTCGCATGTTTTATGTTATTAGTTAAGTATAATTTAGTGCAATATTAAAGTATGTTTGAGCAAGTAAAAATAAATATCTGATAACTCCACATTGATCCAAAAAAAAAAAAAAAGTTCATATTGTTATGTATTTTTTTATGGTTATTATTTATTTTACTTCTAAAATAAATAGTTGCATTCTGATATTTATTCTTAGCAATCTTATGGTCTTTTAAGGATATCTTTTGTGTATTTTTGATATCAAATTAGATATCAGTGCTTATAGTGGAATTTTTAAAAAGGCTATTGGTCAGCAATTTTTGAAGAATTGCCTCTTTTATATTGTAAAATTAAATTACTTATTCATTTTATGAATCAAGTTAGGGGAAAATTAAAAAAAAAATGGCCGCTTTAATGGATTTGGTTAACTTTAAAAATCATTACTTAACGTTAAAGTTACACATACTGAGTTATAATTCTGTAATTCAATCCTTGCTGATAGTATCGATTACAAATCGCGACTTGCCCAGAATAATACTTATAAACTGTAATTAGTGTATTTTCCTCCTTTTTTTACCTTTGTTACCGAAATTTAACATTCCTAGACATGGAATTCTTAGATTTTTCTTTAAATTAAACGGAATGGTGTAAAAAAAGAATCTTTTTGTGTCCTAAATGTTGAAATATTTCGTAACTTTTTTTTTGTTGTTCTTAAACAAATATTGCTAATGTTGATGTTGTGTCCATGTCGGAACCAAATCATCAGCACCATGGGGCCAGATGACTTTTGGCCATTTGTTCAATATTATCCAAATAGAGGTTTGTTAAGGAAAATAGGACCCCTATTTCTTGTAGAGCAGAAAGAATAGCTGGGCAGTCAAAAATATGTGCAGATGTTAGCTCTGTATCTGGACTGTTATCACAATTCCTATAAGTTCTTCTACCATACCTATTAATCTTCATTTCTCTATAATGACCTGTTCTTAGCCTAGTAATGGTCTTTGTTTTTAGGTGGTCTTCACTTATATTGCGGAGTTGATGCTTTACAGGAATTGACTCCTCTCTCATTTAAATATTGCTAATAATAATTCTAAATATTTCTGTTATTTTATATATTTATATTATTTTTCTTTTGTGGTTTACGCTAGAAAATGCTTTGCTAAAAAATCTTCATTTTTAAAAATAATTTGGTAAAATTTTTGTTAGCGATTCAGTTTTGTAATTTTTTTGTTTAAAATTTATTTTTTTAAGTCCCAAATCTATTATTATTAATATTTTATCCGAATTCTTGTAAAAACAATAGAAAACTGATTATTCCTATTACTTTCACCTAAATATAAAGGTACAGATGATTTTCTGAGACAATCGCAAGCACATTTGCTGCCTTGTTTTTACGTATGCCTTAAAATAGGCATTTTGTTTCTCCAGCTGTCGTGTTATATGTATTTTTGTCTCTCAAAAGGTGAATGATGTGCCTCGTAAATTATTTTAATTTCCACTTAAAAGACAAACGAACTAGGGTACTTTGTCATAACTCACCGGTAAAAACTGCTGATACAGAAAAGCAACATCTGCTAAAAATACTAGCTATATATCTTCAACTTTTTTAATAACCTTTTGAATTATTTATGACGAAGAAGTTATTCTCATTTTTTATTGTCTTTTTTTACAAAAGAAAATAGTATCGAAAACAAAGGAGAAATATTTATTTATGATGATGGTTCCCTTGGGAGAGACAAAAAAAAGAAGAAAAAAACGTTCCCTGTTTTTGAATTTCGATAAAAAGATTTTGTTTTATTGAATTTTAATCGATTTAAAACTATCGTGACTTTAATAGATCAAACCGAATCCTCATCACTTTTTACTTTTCTCTAAGAGAGATTAATATATTTTTAAAAAAATATTTTACATGTTTATTATTTTTATAAATCATTATTATTTTTGTAGCTGTAATTTTTGAGAAAAAAAAGGACACATTAGATTGAAGATTGTTTGTTTTCGAAACAAACCTTGATTCGAAATAATTTAAAAACCTTTCCTCAAAAGTGGTAAAAATAAGTTGAATTTTTTTTAAAGGAATTCTTTTAAGGGAGGCTTTTCTTTTGTGGCCGTTGCGGCCGAATGTTCATGGTCCCGAACACTTGGACTGTTGGAATTTTATTATTTCAATATTCTTTTCTTTCATACTGCACGTGATATCATACTGCACGTGGATTGCTTAAACGAATAATAGAAGTAGGAAATGTTCAAATATGTATGTATATTGCTCGTGGTTTTTTTTTTAAAAGAAATTGAGATTTTTTTAATTTTACGAAGAAAACTTAAGTTAGTGTTTAATTTAAACATAGGGAAAAAAACAACAACTTAATCAACATATAAGGTATATTCAACAGGAAAAAGTTTTGCAAAGAGTAGGAAAATAAAACAAGTTTATTTAACCCAAATGTTTATAACATAGTTTAGAATAAAGAAATGAAATAAATTGAAATTAGAATATTGAGTTCTCACGCTTAAGCAAATAATTAATTTGTGTCTGTATTGTGTACCAATGAAAGTTTGAATAAAAAAATATTGTTAATTAATTAATATTAATATTAATCACAATAAAAAAAATTCTTTAAAAGAAAAAAAAAATCTTTTACTAGATTTTTTTCTCTTCTCTATCTACAAAAATATTGTAAACTACAAAATTAGTATTTCTCTAGCGTTACACAAAAGGCTATGTTGGATTGACAAGTAATTTTGAACTAACCTCAGATGATTTTGAGGATCAGGACATTTTAGTTGGAATATTCCACTTTTCTAACCTCTTTAAATATAATGCTCATGCAGTAGCGCACTCAGAAATTTTTTTCAGGGGGGGTCCGGGGTCGAAAGTTCACCATTCTTGTATCATGCTCCTATTGATTTTGTCGATTTTCGGGAACAAAACACAGTAAAAAACTAATTATTGAATAAATAATTAGCATTAATTAATAAAATTAATCTTTAATAACAATACTTAATTAAATTTTACGTACTATATACTTAGAATTATAATCAATCGGAAAAAAATCAAGGGCTTTAGGGGGTCCGGACCCTCAGGACCCCCTTGTGTGTGCCACTGTGCTCATGTTATTTGAACATAATGTTCATGATGGAATAAGAAAAGCAGGAGCGTAGGATGATTCCAATTAATGCGGCGTCTTTATCACAATTTAAATTTTTTTAAAAATCTATCGCTGTATTTGTATTATAAATTTGTATTTTTAAATATATTTTTTTAAAAAAATTGTAATGCATATATATATATATATAACAGGATTTGTGAATCTATTTTTTATTGATACCATTTATTTATTATTGGTAAAAAATATAAAAAAAATTTTCTCGGTTTCTTTCAAACTTTTTTCCATAATTTCGTTAATTCTGAATTATCTGTACAAAAGAAGGGGGGGCGACTGTTACACTCCACCTGAAGCGTTTTTATGTATTGAATAGAATATCACACACGCATGTTTTATTAATAAGCAAACGGAAAGAACCGGCCAATTTCTTCTCATGAGCCAAAGCTAACTATTCCCTTGATCATACTCTGAAAAAAGAAAACATAACTAGATTACACGGATATCTGATACGTTGACGGACTGCTTTTCTCTGTGTTAAGATTGATTTCTGGAGCACTCCTGGAAGCCATTAACCATAGCTGTGTGATGACATTATTGCTGTTATTTTATCATCTCGGATGTCCAACCGTGTGTGTGTGCCCTCTTCGGGTTTCTTAATCTTTCAGCGAAAGTTAGAACATTGGCAAACCATTTTTGTGTGTTATTTCCTCTTTTGTCGGCTGCTTGGTTTTTGTGTGGTGAAAAAAGGTTTGGTGTTTTTTGTGTACGCGACGGTAATTATTTCCTTTTTCGCTTCTTTCATATGTGCCTTTATTGGTTTGCTTTCGATTGTACGATGGTATAGAAAGAAGATTTTCCGTGACCATTGCTTGGCAGGATTTATTCTGTGGAATATTTGTCCTGGGCAATTAATGCATGTGTATTTCGGAACAGAAATGAAGATATACAGGATGCAATATCAATGGCTGTTCGTATCTTGAAAAATTAAGAATATATTTCATAGTTTTTCTTAAATGGGATGCAACCTAAACAGCGAGTTAAAATTATGCTTAAAACAGCTTAAAGAGATTTGCGAAAATCTACAAAAATGTTTTGCATTAGAAATTCTTTCGAAAATCTCTCTCTGGAGGAAATTCATATAAATGCTTAAAATAAACTTGTCGTTTACGGTAAAATAACAAATTTTAATTTAAAGTAATGTAAATTGATATAACTTTTAGAATCATTATCGCTAATAATGATTTGCCTCGTTTGCGAACTGGTTCCAAATCACTTTTGTCAACAAAAGGCAGTCTCTGGAGATTTTCGCAAGCTTTATTCTCGTTCTATTTTTCTTTCTTTTTTGACAAAGTAATCAGCAATATAACTTTTCGCTGATGATTCTACTAATTTTTATATAGTTCATGGTATTTAGCCGTACAGTTTTACAGCTCCCGTTGAAATTTAAAGGCTGCTCAAAATTGATGGTCATTAACAAGAAAATGGTTTTCTGATGTATTGCAAATTTAAATACTTTCTTGACAAGTACTTTCTTTTGGAATTGTGGGAGGTATGGTTTTTCTTCCGCTTCATTATCTGCCTTTTGGATCTTACGAAGACATTTAATGTGAGATAAATATCATTTTCATTTAAGACATCGTCCACTAGCAGTAATCTAAATTATCATGGCCAAAGATATTAAAACTACTTACACCAATTCCATGCTCCAAAATAATGGATTCTTTTTCTAGTAATGATGCTTGGAGGGTTATATTGCTTGTAATACATCCCGGTTAAATTTTTGTTCCAATAGTTATTGAAAGCTATTGGTGTTATTTTAGAGAAGGGGAGATACGACATGCATTTCACAATCGTTTCCGCACATATTTTACTGTTAAGGACTCGCATTTTCTGATTTATTTAAACTAGCCGACTACGTTTGGAACCGTGATTTTGGAAAAAGCATATAAATGAATAATGTTTTTCACACATGCACGCACACACACACATGTTTAGTGTCATATGAATTAGAATATAAAATTGTTTTAAGAATATTACTACAATAAAAAATTATTTGAAGGTAATTATTTTTGGCAAAAAACGAAAAAGAAGTGAGATATTTTTAAAGCATTTTTCTGTCTTGGAAAATGCTTCTTTTACAATAATATTTTGCTTGTATACAGCTGAGACTTCTCTACAGAGCTGAACTGAGAATTTTGAAATTCCACATTATTTTTATAGTTATCAATTGAAATAATAACCCGTGTTTTTATTAAAATTTCTCTACTCTGATTTATTAAAATATGAATAAATCCACTTCAAAATTATGTATTTCAAAAAGTCTTAGTTCAGCTTCTGCAGGAGTTATGTATCGACAAAATAGTATTATAGAACCTTTTTTCATGAAAGGAGAACATTTTTCTTCGTTTTTTGCTAAAAAATTACTTTTAAATAGTTTTTTGGTTGTAATAATATTCTTAATACAATTTTTATATGTATATTCTAATTCAGATGACTCTAAATATAAAAAAAAAGATTCATTTATGTGTGTACTTTATCAAAATCACGGTTCCGTACGTAGTCGGATACCCTAAAATGAATTTGTAAGTCCGCCTAATGAATAATAATTTTCTAAAGTTGCAATTATCCTTTTCTACTGACTTTAGGCTAATTTTCTTTTAAAGTGAAGATTTTTTTAAAAATATTTGTTGATTTGTTGTGTTGAAGTGAACATCAATTTAGAGAAAGTGAGTTAAACAAAAAAAGTAATCCAGTTATATATTATATTGAAAATATTTAAATAGTTTAAACACCGCGCATTGGAGGTGATTAGTGGCTACAAAACACACGATCAATTGTGTTTTGTAGCCACTGTTAGTCGTATCTTATCAGTCACTATTGTATTTAAAAAAATTAATCGAAACATAATTTTGTTAATAATTAGATTACTGACAGATTGTTTATTATGTTTGAAATGAGCATTTCGTGTGAAGCTTTTTAAATGACATGTAAATTCGCAATATTTTTTTCTTTTTATTTGCGTTATTTAATTTGATCATATATTGAAAATATATAGTGTTAAGTGTTCTTTGCCGTTTTTTTTTTTTTTGTAAATTAAAATTTTAAATGTTCAAATTCCAATGTTTATTATTTTTAAGAATGCGAGTAAAAGGTCTTTTGCAATAATAGGCTCAAATTTTAAATTGCAGCATCATTGTAGTTGTCTCAGCTTTACTACACAATTTCTCAATGTTACTGCAATTACTGTGTTGCATTAATGGTAATATTGAGACAAAATTCTAGATTTTGTCTTAAATAAATACTACATTTAATTATTTATAGAATACAATTGTTGTATCTTAACATCCGTACGATAATTTTAATTTGAACTAGACTTCTGTTATTAAATGTAACTAAGATTCTGTTAAATTCGTGATGGAAGGTCCCATCTTAATTTTCTGCTTTGAAAACTCTCTTCAAAATGAATTTGAATTTGAATGAATTTGAAAACACACACACACAACTAATCTTATGGAAATCTGTATTCAATCTAAAGATAAGAAGGAAATGAATATTAGAAGTTTGCATTTAGAATGAGATACTGGCATAGTTACTAGAGGAAAGAAAGTTCCCATTTATGATTTTATTCAATAAGGGAATCCTCTTTTAAATTAAAATGCAGTGGTTCGAATAAAGGAAGTAAGCGTACGATGTGCTTGAGCAAGTGTTGAGGACAGTTGTTGCATTTATTCGAAGGTTGTAATTACTTCCCATTGGATTCGATCTAATTTTTGTCGTTTGATAAATTATTTAATCTTTGGTATTTGTGCTTATTTAATGATCGTTTGTGCTTGCTGTAATTTTGTTATTTTTTCCCTTAGTATAAACCAGAGTATTTATATTTTGAATTCTTTTACTATAATATGTTCTTGTACATCGAAGGGAAATAATTGCATAAAAAATGTCTTTAGCAACGATAATATTGCTCAAGATATGAGGTTGGTGGGAGGACTCCTTATCATTTGACCAGTTAATGTGCCTTTTTTTTCCTTCTAAAAATCAGAATGGCTGTAAAAGATAGTCAGGTGTTTTGACTTTCAACTTTGCTTTAACTTCTTTTTATTTTTCATAAGCTGCGTTGCTCTTTTTTTTATTTCAGAAATTACATTTTTTAAATTCTTTTAGAAAAAGCTAGGATGTGGAAATATATTAATAGAACCATTTATTATTCAATAAAAACATTTTTAAAATCGCCTATGAATGCTATTGAACTCCTTACCAAGTAGCAAGTCAGATAACTATTAAAAAATCTAAAATGTTCTGTTTAATCTGGTATTCAAATGTAGATGTGGATTTTCCTTTTTTGTACTCATAGAAATTACTGTTAAATACCCAGATGCGTTTTCATTCTTTTTTCTGCTTCTCTCTCTTTCTGTCGCATGTATGTACTAAAGGGTGTTTTTTTTTGAGGCATAGAACTTTAAATTGCAATAAAACAACGATGTATTATTCGATTGACATGAATTTTTTTTATTCGAAAGATAATCTTGTGGCATTACATTTTAAATATTATTTCTGGCATATGACTGCCACGGCTGGCTCGGATGTAGTCCAATCTGGACGTCCAATTTTCGATGACTTTTTCCAACATTTGTGGCCGTATATCGGCAATAACACGGCGAATGTTGTCTTTCAAATAGTCAAGCGTTTGTGGTTTATCTGCATAGACCAATGACTTTACATAGCCCTACAGAAAATAGTCTAGCGGTGTTAAATCACAAGATCTTGGAGGCCAATTTACAGGTCCAAAACGTGAAATTAGGCGGTCACCAAACGTGTCTTTCAATAAATCGATTGTGGCACGAGCTGTGTGACATGTTGCGCCGTCTTGTTGGAACCACAGCTCCTGGACATCATGATTGTTCATTTCAGGAATGAAAAAGTTAATCATGGCTCTATACCGATCACATCATTGACTGTAACGTTGTGGCCTTCATTGTTTTTGAAGAAGGATTCCACCAGCCCATAAAGCACACCAAACAGTCAGTTTTTCTGGATGTAACGGTGTTTCGACATACGCTTGTGGATTAGCTTCCCTCCAAATGCGGCCGTTTTCTTTGTTGACGTAGCCATTCAACCAGAAGTGCGCTTCATCGCTAAACAAAATTCGCTTATGAAAATCGGGAACAAAGGCAATCTCGTTTCGTGCCCATTCGACGAATCTACGCCTTACTTGATGATCGTTTTGATGAATTGCCAAACCAAACTGAGAATAAATCACTTGGCAGCTGTTAAATCGGTCGCCATCTTGGAAAGTAATGCGAACTTAAACTTCTATACCTGGAAAAAACACTCTTTATATATATATAAATGTGTGTATGAGAGAAGCTCGAGTATGAGGGAAATTTATATATCACAGTTGTTGAAATTTCCAAAACTTTGTGGTTAAGTCACTGCTGAATTGACTAGATATCGTAGGGGTCCCCCCCAATCAAAAATTCATGTTGTACGTTAGGAATTACTGCAGACTGAATCACATAAGATTTTAAAGTAAATACAAATTAAGGGTAAGATCTTCTATTTTAGTTAATATCGTTTTTAGCTTGAAGTCTAATGTACCATCTCAATTGTAGTATCATCTATGATATTCTTCAAAATCGATCATTCTTCGATGTCTAGTCGATCGAAATTCATCGCCGGTACCTTGAAGCACTGCAATAAAATTCGTTAAGTTTTATGGAAAATGATGTATGCTTTTTCTCAAGTCAGTCTAGGCATGCATTCAAATTGAGGTCCGACAGGGGATTTTTTGAGATCTATTTTTTATGTAATATATTACAATATTAAATGTCTCTATTACTAACTGAAATTATTGTTATTATTTACTAGACAGATATTGATATCATTGATTTTTACTTAATTTTTTGTTGGTCTTGTTAAATAAAATTTGGACTAGATCATAACCTCATGCAGCGAGTGTAGAAGATAAATGGAACTTTTTTTGTTTTTAGAGCTCACGCTGATCTTCGATCCAAAATATTTTGGCATTTCACTTCACTTGTTAAGGCTTATGCCCGCAATATAAGCCAATAAATCGATCCTTAAAAAGTAACAGCAGTCTTCACGAATCTCCGATGCAGAACATCACCACGAATCTTGCCATTTGTCACCGGAACTAAGTTCGTGCCTTATCTAGAAATGTCGGGGGAAATAAATGACTCTGTGGAAAATCTCGGAATTGTTGATGTGTTTCTTTTTCTGAGAAACCGTTTCCCTGAGATATGAAGGGCGGAGAGTATGTATTGCCTTTAATCCAAATGTCATTTTAAGAAATCGTAGCTACATTCGATAAAAATTGGAATTATTTTCCATTTTGATCGCTCGTTGCTCTGGCAAGGTTTGGGGGACAAACATTTTTGTTAATTTTGAATATTTCTGTTTCCTTAAAAATTGCAATTCGAGGTTCTGAGTGAAGCCTTTATTTGATGACATTTTAAAATTGTTTCTGTATTTTTAGGAAGGTTTGTATAACAGCTGAGAGGCGATAAAGAAAGTGATTTTTCAACTTGATTTAAAAAATAAATTAGAATACTTTAAAGTGAATTTAGAAAATATTAAAATTGAGGAATATATTGAAGTAATTTTATATAAGACAATCTTAGATGTCTTTTAAAAAATTTCTTGTGTTAAGATAAATTTATTAACGCAATTAATAATTTATGATTATAAGTTGAAATTTTTTAAAATACTTATTTAAAATTTACGTGATAGTGAAAATAAATGTACATTTTTGTACTGTCACTAAATTCATTTTAAATAAAATGTTTCCTTTTTCGACTAAGTACACACACACACACACACACACACACACACACACGCACGCACGCACGCACACTTCATATCTGTTCGTTCAAGTATCCATTATTCTCTTCGTGATCTATAATATATTACGATATCCCCCTGTCTCCTTAAGAGCTTTATACGAGAGACCATTTAGTTATACAAAATGGAAAACACAATATTTATTAGGAAAAACAATTTATAATCACCATCTATATTTATACGTTTGTCGTATATGTTCACGAACTTCAGAATTTTCATATTGTGTCGCCAGAAAAGGTATAATAGATAATTTCTACTTTTTAAATAGATATACTGATTCTTCAATAAAGTTTCAGTTCTGAATACTTTTTGAAAGAGCTGATACAATTTTTCTCTAAGAAGCTTCACCCGTTTCTCTTGGACATGAATGATAGGGTTTTTTTGTATAGAGGATTTTATTTAAATTGCTTTCAAAATAACGCTGTCCTAGTGAGATCCGAATATTATACTTTCTGTTCGTTAATATCTGTAGTATATTTATGCCGCCAAATATGCATTCTGTTGTTAGTCATGATATTGATAATCGTAAGCATTATGTGCAAGAAAATGTGAAATACAATTCGTGGCATTAATTTCTCCTGTTTTAAATATTTGTCTTCCTTGTTCATTTGATCAATTTCTTTTATTCACTACTTCAGTCTTTCCTCACCATTTCATTTAAGCATACCGTTATATACTAAACTATACTTAAAATATTCACTTTCATTCCAATAGAATTTACAGAAATGAGTTTACATAGTGAAATTTTACCTTATGTGTTTAAAGCTTTAACAATGCCTTTTTTCTCTCTTCATGAACTGCTTAGAAAGAGAAAACCAATGAAGGAAATTAGAATATTTAAATTCCTTCAGTTAGTAAGTGTTCTGCATAAATTTCGTGAAATGAATGTATGCTCGCTATAAAAAAAGTATTATCTGTAGAATATCTGTAAACTAAATGAATCTAACAAAGAGAGCTTATCTCCCAATCTTCAACGTTTACATATAAAAATTGATTAGCTTCTACTGAATTTAATAAGGATCATGTGCTGGTTTCCCTGTTTGTTTTGTGACTTGCATTTTATTTAATAATTTTTATTCGATCACTGGAATTAGACTTGTTTTCCTAATTTCAGTTTAAAAAATCTATTTCCTGAATGGAATCAAGTCTATTCATATGTTTTTATATAATTTTATAGCCTGAATGAAAATGTATTTTAGCGCGTGTGAATAAACATATTGTCCTATTTATTAAATGTAGGCGTTGGATAGTTCGTGTGTGGGTGTTGAATACTGAGGAAATATGATTAAAATGGTTTCTATAAAATTTAACTGCTATATAGATAATTTCTCTTTATAGCAGCGAAGCAAAACTTGTTTATCAACAGCTGAAATTGAATGTGAATGTGCCATATTTTTTAAAAATGAAATATTTTTAATGGCGTATTTCAAGAAATAAATATGGGAAAATTTATCAAAAAGTAAAGAATTTTACCATAAATTTTTTATCTCTGCTCAAGAAAATTTATACAATCTTATGTATATGAGGCACTTTTCAGCCTTCGACGCGCAAAACACTTAAGGTATCATGCAATCAGTTTTAGTAACCATTTATGTTGAATGTTTTTGGCTATTCTTGATGCCTTGTCTGCATCAATTGTGAGACCTCATCCCATGACTTGAACCTAAAATCATACAGGTACATCGACTAATACAGATTATTTTTGCAAGAAAAGTTTTCATAAAATCCTACGACATTTATTTTAAAAAATGGAAGAGGTTTTAAATACCTTATGAAGCTGTATATCTGCCTCTTAAATTTTACATTAGATACATTAAAATGGTATTTCTTGCCTTCCACAACGTACACTTGGCCTGCCACTGACCACCGTTCAACGATTGCAATCATTGGGTTTATTTGGTGTGAAGCTATTCTCTGACCTTTACCTGTTGTCTGCGGTGCAGAACTGGCAGGAAATGGAGATTTCACGTACTGTGGGAAACGATTTGCTGTAATTTGTTCAAAAAACGAAGTCCAGAGACGGAAAAAATAGGTGGTCATGCACCGCCTTCTGCGCATTGAACTATCGGTACTCAGGCAGCGCTGCTTTGCTGAAGGTCGGAAAATATGTCACATCACCTCCTTCAATGGATTAAAGATGAGGTAATTTAATAATGCCAGATCAGGACTGTACGAGAATGGAGAAAATGATTGCTAATGCTGAGCTTTCAAGTTCCTTGAGTGCTCATCTTCCACTAACTTTATTACACATCATGTACTATTACATATGCTGATTCATGGAACGTCTCTGATAATGACATAGGTCCGTAAAACGCCCCCCACACACATGTGCAATGTTTTCGACTTTGGTACTCTTGTGTGTCCTGCTTTAAAACTATCCATTGATGTACCTTTGTTGAATTCTCGTATTGTTCCTTTCTATAGTGACAACAATAGTGAATGTCTAGTTTTGACGCATTTCCGAGCACAGAAATCACACTACGTCACGCTGTTTCTTGATGATGTGTTATATGTGTGGTCTTTTGCTCCATGAAATTTGACTGAATGAGGCAGTGATTGTGTTCGTACTTCCGCATTACGTCAAAGGAATACATGCTATAATTCTCGCATACCCTGTTTTCATTTATTCAATAGAAATCCTCCTCCTTATTATTTTTTTATTATTTATCTTTGCAAATAGTAATTGAGAAATATTAGCAAATTTCAGAATTTTTTTAACTGGTGATCTAGTCATTATGTAATGCTCGAAATCGGAGAAAAAAGAAAAGGCTTTATATATATATCATGTTTTTTTTCTATCTTTCCTTTTATCTCAGTTTATGTAAATATACTGAGACAATTTTATATACATTGCCGTCTATTTGTTGTGAAACGTTACTTATGTGTACTAAATGTTATGAAGAGTTTACAAGTCGTATGTTAATATAATTGTGAAGAATGTTTTAATGAATTATATGAACTGCAATTATATAATTTCATAAATATGTATTTTAAGTTAATATAAGTTTTTACGGTATATTATATCAGAGAGTGAAAACAATTAATACTAAAAGGGTTAATCAGAATTCAGTACCAAAACATTTTTTATATTTTTGGGTCATGTTTCCTTTTTTTTTCTTTTCTGTTCAGATTAGATTGTTTGTTATTTATATATATATATATATATATATATACCAAATATTAGAAATAAGCTGTTACGCAAAACATTCGTTGTTTTATTATCTCCCGCATGGAGATCTTGATATAAAAATATTCATCTCAAAATAAGCAAAATGTTTTCTTAATCATTAACAAAATTTTTTTTTTTCAAAGGTAAGTAAATGCTTTTCTGATGAGCATTTTCTACTTACACCGTGCGCTTTTCCACTGAATTTTCCCTTCCACTTTACTTCTCTAGACTCAACTTAAACTGCTTTAGATAAGATAACGGCTTATTCATCAAAAGAAACTCCGTAAACAGCTTGCCAGAGGAGAAAAAAATTCCTGGAATTGCAAACAAAGAATTAAGAAGTTGTTCATCCTTCTTCCGTGTTCTTTATAAATGACGCCTGAAATTTTTTCTCCCTGCCTCACCTCGAATTTATCAACGTAATTTTGCTCTGAGTAATAGATAAAGCATAATTTAGAAAGCTTTTAAAAACTTAGCCTCCTCTTCCATACACATCCTTGTCTTCCTCTAATGATGCGAGCATCTTTTTTTTCCTCACACCACTCTGTTAAAAATAACTTGTATAATCGCCATCTCATCAATTCCAGCTATCCCTAGGTGATAATTTTCTGTTCCTTCTTTTTAAAAATTTGTTCGTAAAGAAATGAAAAACGATGCATTTTTTTTCTTTCTTAAAACGAACATATCTTTTGATTAAATTATCCTACATTGAAGAAAGAATTGTCGGTTACTGTAGGAAACCTGTTGCCATACAAACTATTCTTTGTAAACTTATGTGTATATATTCTGACTATTATAAATTGTTTTTTGGTGCAATGTTTGGCACTTTTTCACCTATTTGTGTCCTTGGAACAATAAAAACAAATTAACACCGTGTGTGATCGCAATTAATTACAATAAGCCAGAGTTTTTAGATATTTTTTTTTTTTTTTTGACTAGATAAAAACATTCTGTTCATTTCGTACGATTTTAAAGATTGTCACATTTGTATTGACGTTGTTTATATGTTTTCGACACTTTAAACCTGTGTGGAATTAGTTATAAAGCGATATAACACTAATTTTTAAATAACTGCATTCCATGTTGTATTGCTTGCACTTAATAATGTACCCTATTATAAATACAAATTCAGTGTAAAAGTTCTTACCTTTAAGTACAAGAATCATATTCTTCTATGCATGTCAACTCCCAATTTTTTTAAAAAAATTTCAACTTTTTAATTTTAGTTTTCGTTTTTAGGGGGGATGATTAATAATCATAATTACTTTTCTGATTACTCTTATATCAGCCAACTATATAGATAATTTCCTTCGTTTTTATGTGGTTTAAAGACCGTTTTTATTAGTATCACTTGGATAAACCCATGTTTCATCAATTGCTATTATAAATATTTCTTATATTAGTTTATTTTCATGGAAAGTTCCACAAGTATTTGTAAGATTTTAGACATTAATTTTTTTTTGTTATGCAAATAAGTTTATGTTTTTGTTTGAAGGTAATAACATGTTAGAGTAACAACTTTACAATGTGTGTATATATATATATATATTATGGATTAGTGAATTTATTTTAGAACCTAATTATATTTTTTTTCAAGTTGTCATAATGATGCTTGCTTTCTTAGCCTATTTCTTTGCTATTATTCTTCCTTCTGTTTATTATTTATATTTTTTATAAACAGGATAATTTTTTTTATCTCTATAATAGCCTTTTAAAAAAGTATAAATTATTTTTCAATTTAAAATTCATTTGAATTGCAATTTCCTAAATTGCTATTTTTTCCCGTTAGTCAAATCATTTTAGAGATGTGTAAAAAAGAAAAATCTGATTTAAATTCCACCGTACCAAATAAATTTATAAAAATTCAATTTAGTTTCTCTTTTTTTTTTGTAAATAATTGTAACACTTGCCTGCATTCATTTTTTTTTAGAATGACTATTACTTTATAAGGCTGTTTTCGGTAAAAGTACGAGAGCTCTAATTAAACGCGAAGCGCATTTTCAGACAGAAAAAATGACCCAATTTCCATGGAAATTTGCAATATTATAACTCGTACCTCTGTTAACAGTATAGTTTTTTTTAAAAATTTTAAAATATTCCGTGAATACTTTCTTTTTTTGTTTTAATACGTGACGGCAAAGCCCATTCAACAGTACTGTATAGGATAAAAAATGCGAAACACATTTTATACCAGAAAAAATGAATCAACTCGGTTAAAAATGGGAAGTATGATAAAAAATGCTGCTCTCTAAAGGATAGTGAAGCCAGAATATCATATTAATTTTTTTATTTGTTTTATATCTGAAAAAATGTTCCGAATTCGAGTCCTATTCTTTAACATTAACCGAAAACAGCCTTAAGGAAATACAAATTTAACAGAATTCATTCCCGATTTTAGGTTAGGATACAAAGTTAGGCCTGTCAATTCTTTTTATAATTTATGTTCTTTACTCTTGTATCGCAAGTGGATTTTAAAAAAAAAACATTTGTACTTGAGATGATTACATTTCGTCCTAATTGTTTTCAAAGAAAGCATATGTGCGCCATGTTTGTGATATTACGTTTATCTTACGTTCACAAAAATATTGTTGTATGAAGGTATAAAATCCTTTTTTTCCTCTGGCTTTCTTTACATGGGTATGAGTAAGTTTGCTTGTGTTTTTCAGATAGTACTTTAGGGGGTGTTTCATTTTAAAAGGAATACAAAATCCCTTTAAAACCTACTTTTTGAGTGAAGTGACATATCTGAGTTATTGAAGAATTTTTCTATGGAAAAAGAAATTTGCCACTTTCTTGGCATTACCTTTAGACCTGTTTTACTGTTTGAATAGCAAGACCTTAAAAAAAGTATACTGAAAAATAATGTACTTTCAAGTTTCTTTTTTAAAAAAGCGGAAGACTGAATTTTTTTATTTTGTTCTTGTGTTCTTTCTGAAATGCATAGTTAAGGTCGTATTTGAGGGAAAGCAGGATATTTACTTCCTCTTTCTGCGAGCGTGTTTTGCTTTTGAAAATGTTTTTAGAAGCTGTGTTTTATGAATCTGTTGTGATATCTTTTCCGGAACAAAGGGAAAAAATGAGTAGGGGTGGTGAAGAAGCCAGGAAAACAGTCTTATCTCATATTATTACCCTTCAAAGCATTCTGTGAAAGTTTGCCCTCCAATTATTTGTTTGCGTAAGCGAAAGTGTGTTAAGAATTTTCTACCCCCGTCTCGGAATTTCTTTTCTTACCTGTTTTTTGTGTACCAAAAAGTCATTCGGAGAAGAAAAACTTTGTTGGAAAATTTCTAGTTTGTGCTAATGACCTGACTAAAGTGCTGGTGTTGATAGAATACAGTAAATGCTTTTCTGGCGAAGGGAAAGGATACTTCTCAATTTTTTATGTTTTTATGTAGAAATTTGAAATTGTGGGTTTTTTTCTGTTCGTAAAATAGTTTTGAAACTGTGGGAACATCTTACTTGCTTTGCAAACTTCCTTTTAAAGAATATGTGTTCCATATATTATTCGTATAAAAAAGGACAGGTTTTAGTTAACATGAAAATTATACATGTGTACACATATATGATCTATGTGTACACGCATATATCATAGTATTATTTATTATGTACTTTAGTTCAAAACGTAATTGCATTTTGATGATTAGCAAAAAAAAAACAATGAATTCAACATCATTCTCATTCATGAATAGAAAAAAAATATTTTTGAAAAGAATACTTTTTTTTATATTATTATTTTTTTATTATTATTATATTTGAGGTATTATTATTATAATAGGTATTATTATAGTAAATGAATATTTCACGGTATTATTATTGCCATATTATGATTATGTGCTATGTTGTTTCAATTGAAAATCTGTTTTGTGAAGATATCTTATTGTTTCTTTTGATTAAGTCTTCCCTTTTTTATATCTCAAAGTTCGTTGTCTACTTCGTGATTTTATCTTTTAAAAATGTGGTTGCTGATTCTTATATCTTATAGAGATGTTAAATAGTATGAACTCTATGTTGTTCTGATCAAATTCAGAAAAATTGAAATGAAATTGTAATTAAAACTGTAGAGATTTTTTTCAACTTAGCTTGTATCATACATGTAAAATAAAATCCTTCCTGAGAGAAAGAAAAACGCTTGACCTCCCCTTCCCCTCGCCCCGCGCTTGAAAGCATAAAGCAAAATCAACATTCATGAAAATGGTTTGAAGGATAAAAAAATATACAGAGAGAGAGAATCACAAATTTTAAAATTTCCTTATTTAATGATTTATTTTTGCTTTATTTATGTAATGTATTTTTCAAAAATATTTTAAGACGGGAAAAAAAACGGTCTTTTCATTGAATTAAGTTCAATAAAAAAGTAATTTTATTTTATATATTGCTTCTAAAAATGTTTTATCTATTTTAATCATGATGAATGAAATTAGCAAAATTTATGAAATTTTATACGACTTATTAAAAGACCACAAAATTACAAATGTATGAGATTTTTTTTTACTGTCTGTAGTTTATCTGGTGCTTTACAAAAGTATAATTTCTATTTCCTAACTGTTTTAATTTTTTGAAGGTAGATTTATATTTGGGAAATTATTATTCTAATACACCTACTGTTCAAAAAGGCAGCTTTTAGATGACATTCAATTCATGTACAAATTATAAAGATTTTTTTTAAATATTGAAACATTTTCAAGATTTTAATTATGTTTAATTTTTTCAGTTAATTAAAGTAAATTTAATGCGAGCGTTAATCATTAACTACAATGGAATTGTTTTATTAATTCCATTAAGATCGTAATAGAACTGCTTTATTGAATTTAATTAAAGAACAGTAATTTCTCGGCTTGTAATTGAAAACATGGATTCAATACAGCAAAGACTACTTTTTAAAAAAAGATATGAAATGATTAAAAGAGATGAAATTATATTCTCAGAACCTTAATCTAATTTTCTCCTCTCCCTTCCCTGATTATCATCACTTTTAATTGATTATCATGTTAAAGGAAGACAATTCTGTAATATTGTTTGCATCTATTAACCAATCGGTTCTATTTTCTGTTTGAAATTTTTTTTAAGGAACAAGCTTTTGAGAGATTTAATTTATTATTATGTGATTTAAATAAATTACAATACATAATTGATTAAACATAAGTCTGTGAATACTGTAGATAATTAAAAAAAATTAGGTTAATAAACCCTTGTATATATTTTAACGCAATATTCTTCCATTTTAAATTGAAACTAGGGTCGAATTAGTTTAAATAAGTTATTTACGAAAATAATTACTATTATCTTTTTAAATCATTGCGTTTTCAAGCGAATTCTGTTTAGAAAATACGCCGATCATAAATGACGTGAAAATGATAGTTAGAATTTTTAAATTTTATAATGTTTAAAATAATATTATATGTATAAAAAAATTTTAAACTAAGTTTAAAAAAAATTGTGAAAAATTAATTTTTTTATGGATTGAAATATTTCAGTAAACTAGGAACTGGACTCTGGCTCTCCCCAAAATTTCCTTAAACGACTTTGACACGAACTTTGAATACGCTATGAAAATTGCTTTTAGTGTTTATATATTACTGTGCTACTTTATTGAAACGTACTTTAAAAAGTTATGAAATAATTAAATATTAAAGCATTTGTAAACTTTACGAAAAATAACGAGATGTGGAAATGATTTAAAATGAAAAATAGTATTAAAATTTGCTATTTTAAATTTCTATATTCCAAAAGAAGATGATTATATATAAAATGGTTAGCTTGCCACGAGAGAGAGACAGGAAAACATGTTAAAAACTGTTCCTTCGCTCCAATTTTAAAAATTACTCAATCAAATAACACTGAAATTGTGTATACGTTTTCACTTTAATCTAGATCATCGATCCCATCTTATACTGCATTATTTATGATCTATGCAATTTATGTAATATTATGTTGAAACGTCTTTCTAGTTTAATCTAAAACTTTGATTTGATTTGCCTCTATTTTCTTGAAAGTGGCATTAATCTTATTATATTTAAGAAATTGCAGTACAGTTTTAGACTGTTTAGTAAATGCCTACAAATTCTAATTTATCTATTTAAAAAAAGAAGTGAAGTTTGAATGTATGGAAAACACGCATAGAGATACGTAATATTATTTATTATACTTCTATGGATTTTTGTTTGTAAGAAAATTAATTCATATTGCAAAAACATTAGCTTCATTTTTTCAAAATTTCTTTTACCTTTTGTAATATACAGCTGTACTCGTCAGGTATTTCGACAGGAACATTGGAAGGAAAGTTTTCTTGCATATATATACATCACTTCTTTCTATGCCATCCATTGGACCATATATATTTCTAACGTATTGCACGGCACCGATTTTTTTAATCATTATATATACTACTTTCGAACATTTCAACTGCTCTTTTCCTTCCCTGTAAGTATTAAAAAATGCTGGGAGAGAAGGGGGAAATATACATCTCGGATCAGAACTGTCGTTTCGCTCCGTTTGGGTAATAGTTTTCCTCCTACATTTTATCACAACACACATACCTGGGAAATGCGGGGTGCTTAGAAGTTATTGAAAAACTAATCTTGGCTTTGAGGTGATTTTCGAAAAAGTCTGCATCACTTACCCAAGAAGTAATAACCTATTTCTTGCTGTTTGATGTAAAGGAATAGCAAGAATAGTTTTTGAATTTACTCACACCTCCAATATATATATATTTGTTTTGCCATGGTAATAGCTTGAGTTAGTAAATCGAGTTTGATGGTGTGGCGAAGTATAAAATGAGGAATTAGATTGTGCGCGTATAATTTGGTTCTTCTTTCCACTCAAAGCGTGAAGAAAAAGTTATTAAATCGCGTGATATAAATTTGAGGCGTTTTGATTGACGAAAACCATGCATTATATTTGAATGCAGCTTAGTTTCTTGCACATCGCTTTTTGTGTTCCCTTCCCTTTTTTCTCTCAAAGATCCATCGAAGGTTTTTTCATTCTCTGACAATTCAGAGATTTAAATATTCGTTTGAAGAAGTAGTTGTTAATGAAAATTTATTTGTGGTCGTTGAAGTTTATTGACACTATATTTTTGAAAATAATTTTTAGTAATATTTGCCAAAAAAGCAATTGAAGTAATTTTAATGAATTTGTTAAGCTTATGAGAAATACCAAATCTGGATTTATAAAATATGAAAAGAGAGTATTTGTTGTCATTATGTTCCATCTTATCGACACACTGGACGAAAACACTCTTGAATTTAAAACTCACGAATTTTAATTTTGCGAAGAAAACTTATAAACAAGTACTGGCAGCTTTATGCGATGAACCTCTTCTAGCGAAAAACATCAACTGAACTTTCCACAGTTTCTTATTATACTAACAACTTTCAAAACAAACAACATGTTGCCATCGCGCAAAAGATAGATACAGTCGATAGCATTAGTAAATGTGACAGTAAATAAGAATTTTGCACAAAAATACATATGGAATAGAAATTATCTATAATGACAAAAGAATCGATTAGAAGCTTGGTTCTTATGCAAAGATATATGCCAGGAGGTCGTATGCTGAAATTTGATTAACACTCAAATTTTTTTAAGAATCTTATTACGTGAAGCATTAATATGGTTTTAAATAAAAATATATTTTTACTTTTAATAATTATAAATTTTTATTTTTAATAATTATATTTTTTATTACTAATAATTATATCTTTTATTTTTAATAACTATATTTTCTACTTTTTTATTTTTAATAATTATATTTTTTATTACTAATAATTATATATCTTATTTTTAATAATTATATATTTTATTTTTAATGATTATATATTTTATTTTTAATGATTATATATTTTATTTTTAATGATTACATATTTTATTTTTAATGATTATATTTTATATTTTTGATAATTATATTTGTTTACTTTTAATAATTATATTTTGATAAAATTTTTTAAAAAAATTGAATCATATTTATATCGTTATATTATCATAATCGTTTTTATCATGTGTCTTAAAAAAAAAAAAGGAATTTTCTCGGTCTATGTTACAATGCATGAATATTTGAAACATATATATATATGTAGAGTAATCTGCTGAATTCATCGTTTAACCAATCTAGAATTTAAATAATGTTTTATTTGCTTTGTTACGCTAGTATATGGGTTCGAGTTCTGTTACAATTGAAGACTTGCCGTGTATAGAAAGGGCTCATGCTCGCTCAAAATCCTTACGTTGGCATAATGTTGAAGTGTGGAGAATGGAGTGATAGTGAAGGAGAATTTATGTGTCGTGCTGTCACTCTGCGTAAATTCAAAAACCCGAGGCTCGTCGCAAATAGCACTATGAGCCCTATTATTTCAAAGTTATAACTAATCAATAAATCAGTTTATACTAGTACAACGGCATTTATAAAAACAAACTCTGCTACTACTAATGAAAATTTTATTTTTTCTTGAAAAAGTCTTCTTTTTCATTATGCAGCTTTAATTCTACATTGAATAAACTACATTAAAATTAAAAAGTAAAGTAATAGCGGTTTTTATACCGGATTATGCATTGAAATTCCTTCAAGTATAATTACGTTCGTAGAAACTATTCTGGCTTCGTTAGAAAAATTGGTGCTGTTCAGAGAATTGTTTGCTATTCAGATCAATTTGGGGTGTAAATACATATCTCAGATTATGTTACAATTGAAATTTTTTAACTAAAAATTTAATTTCAATGTATTTAATGTGATTCAAAAAAATTTAATATGAAATTAAAAAGATGTCTTACTGTATTTTAAGATGTAATTTTGCTAGTAAACTGTAAAAAAATAATTTCCAGTTAATTATTTCATTCATTAAGTACTTTTAGTTTAGTACTTCAATATTTTTAAAAATATACTCACACATACATACACACATATATTACCTTTCAAATTTTCAAACATTATTTTACAATATTCAAAATAAATAACTTTACAAAGCATTAATCCAAAATGAGATTAATTGCAATTACCTTAAATAATTTATTTTTGATTGAAATTTTGTGTAATTTATGTAAGAACATCTTGATCCATAATGTATGGTATGTTTAAAATATTTTATAAAATCTTTGACCATTAAAACACTACATTTTTGTACTGCCCGTATTATTTCCAAAATAAAATTCTGAAATTTCATTTCTTGCATTTTAGTCTAAGACTTTAAGAAGTAGTTGTTTTGTGGTGTGATAATAAAATCTCTCTTTAATCGTTCAATATTTTATCACCGAACCTTAAAGCTGGTTTATTAACGAAATTAAGAGCCGTAGTAAGTATTTTTGTGCTTGGTTTTACTCCATTTCTCTCATTTTTAGAGTATTAAATTATTTAATGGCATCAAGCGCAAACTTTATAATGAAACATAGCCCCCTCAAAATTATTTTAACTCTTCTATAATTGATTTTTATAATTAAATCACCTTTCAGATTCTTCACGAGTTTATTGTAACTTTTTAAAAAAGTAATAATAAACGTATTTGTCGGAAATAAAAGTAAAAACATAGTACGAGTAATCAAATCAATTTTTTTTATGTAATCAACTCATAAATGAGTGATTTCGAAGCAATGTTGCCTCTCCGTAAACAAAACGTGAAACGAAATGGTTTTAATTAGACGAATCGTAATTTTTATCACATTCATAATGTGTTCTTAAAATTAATCTAATCATCTCCCTCCTTCATTCACTGCTCGGATATCTTTCAATTTTCTCTTTTGTTGAAAATATATTTTTCAACGAATATATCAGTTAATGTTTTATGATATTCTACACTTTTTTTTCCAATTTAATATTTGAACGCCTCTCTTTTCATTTTTATTTTCAGTACTGATTATGTTTCTTAATGATTGTGTAATTGAATTGATATTTCTTCTTTTTCGTTTGCAGTTTGTGGTATTAAAGTATTAAAAATGATTGTTGTGTCGTTAAGTGAATATTGTTCGCCGGAGATAGTTTTAGCTTTTTTTTTGAGATATAATACTGATCTCTTTTTCTTTCCTAATTTTATTATTATTATTTTTTTAAACTTCATTATTTAATTTCCTTGTTGTGTACAGTTTCCCACTCTTAACATTACCTAAAACACAGTTGTATTATGTTAATTGATTTAAAACCTTTTTTCTTTTATTAGCTACAGTTTAATCGCAGTCCGTTTACAATAATCATTTTAGTTATACGAGAGAATTTTTTTTAATTCTCCTGATCCTTTTTTCTTTGTTTCTCTCTGTTTATATCATTTGCAACACTTGTAATGCACATGATTTTTTTCATCTGTTAAATACCTGTTGAAATAATTAATGTTTTTTTCATAATTGTGTTTCAGAATTTTCCAGAGCTATTCTTTTGGAATATTTTTCATATTCCTGTAAATGTTGCAGTCATCGCATATGTATAAATGTCCATTTCCTTTTATTGTGCGTTTTTGTGTACTTAATGATTAAATTATTCCTAGAGTATTTCGAATGCTTTTGTAGTTGGTATACTAAACACAATACTGCTAGGTGGAAACTCACTCGACGCAAAATTCATATAATGATTCTTTTTGTTTAATATTTTTCGCTTTAATTCGTGGGTCCTTGTGCATCTGAAGACCCGCCTTGTGGATGCCGATTCACGTTAAATATGTCGAGGCTCAATGTCCTCCCTTTAGTGTGGTAGTTTGGAGAAGCGGGTTCCAGCTCAAGCTCCGCCCTCGTCACTTGACCGAGATTCAAAATAGCAAGATCCATCTCCAGTAGCTCTGGTGTTGCTTGATAGGGTGATGTAAATAAAAACTCTCACACGCTCTTATCGCTTCAATCTTTTAATTCCTTATACACTTAATAGTTATCCACATGTTTCAAATTTCATTTCATATTCATTTATAGAATTTTTTATTATTTACTGACTCACACTTTGATGTACTACACCGGTGTGCAAAACTTAAGCAACAGGTGGGTTTATTGCCATAACTTCATGAAAAATCATCTGAGAGACATGAAATTCAGAAATGAGGGAGAGTATTATGTAAGTAAAGGATGACGAAAGCATCGGCGCTGAAAAAGGAATACAATGCATACGGTATGGAATCAAACAAAAACAAGCTTTATTGAACGCATAGTATCGTGACTCATGATGGTCTATCCAACAGGAAGAACAACAAGCAGATGCTCCTTAATAGGGTATATGCCCTCCCATCACTGCAATGGTTGCTTCGCACCTTCTCCGCATACTCAGAACCAGCTGTTGCAACATTTCTTGCGGTAGGGAGTGCCCACTCTTCAATCAGCATCTGTTTGAGTTGCTGGGTGTTCTCCGAATGATGTAAGCGTGCTGCAATACGTCTCCCCTAAACATCTCACACATGTTCGATGGGATTTAAATCTGGGGAGCACACTGGCCAATCCATTCGAGTGATATCTTCACTTTTCAGCAGCTCCTCAACAGCAAGAGTCCGATGTGGCCGTGCATTGTCATCCATAAAAATGAAGTCTGGGCCAATGGCACCTCGGAACAGACGCACACGGGGAAGAAGTACCTCCTGACAATAGCGATCCCCGGTTACAGACCCTCTATCGAAAATGTGGAGTTCAGTTCGCCCGTTCAGCATAATGCCTCCCCAGACAAGAACTCCAGGACCACCATAATGGTGTCTTTCCTTGATGTTACTGGTATAAAACCGTGTTCCGATCTCTCTCCAAATCAAAAGGCGTTGAGAATAGCTTCTGGCACTGAAACGACTCTCATTCGTAAAGAGGACACGACTCCATTGATCAGTTGTCCAGTTTTTGTGCTCTCTGCACCACTGTAAACGGTGGCGTCGGTGGTCAACTTTCAACGGAAGGAAGCGTTCAGGACGGCTGGCGAATAGGTCCCCTTTGTGAAGGCGTCTGGCCACAGTAAACCGCGACACTTGTCGCCCCGTTGCTGTAGAGAGTTGCTGAGCAATGACGCTTGCTGACTGCCGTCGGCCTCTTTTCGCCTGCAGGATGATATATCGGTCGTCCCCTGCAGTTGTCGTCCTCGGGCGGCCACCACCAACCTTTCTAACAGCTGTAACTGTGGTTTGGAACGCTTTCCAAGCGCGCGAAACGACACTTTTGTTGATTCCGAACTCTGCAGCTACACTGGTGACGGTACGCTCCTCCTCCAGCTTTCCGATCTTTCTTCCACGTGCGAGGTCGTCCAGGTGATTTCTTCTAGCCATATTTCACGAACTGACTCACTGGCACTTGCAATGAATATGTTGAATTGCGTCTCCGTCCTTCATTTTATTCTACTGTTG
Organism: Trichonephila clavipes; assembly: GCA_019973935.1. Classification (NCBI taxonomy): domain Eukaryota; kingdom Metazoa; phylum Arthropoda; class Arachnida; order Araneae; family Nephilidae; genus Trichonephila; species Trichonephila clavipes. The sequence continues at coordinate 60,638 of BMAU01015316.1, read as the reverse complement.
AGCAGCGCGCGCCGACATCACGCGTTTTGCATACGCTCCCGTCGTTTCTGACGTTTGGTTCCTGATATTTGCATACGCATGACGTTACTACTGACTTACTTGTTCACTGTACTGATCTCCAGACCTCCTTTTCTGCAATTTCATGGCTATCTGCTAAATTTTTACATTGTTGCTTAAGTTTTGCACACCAGTGTATTTAAATAAATGAAATTACATTTCATTTACCCTATCGTAATGTAATTTAAACAACAATTTTGTTGAATTTCGATTGAAAATTAAATTCCCCATTATTTATTCCCTTTAAACTGTTCTTGTTCAGTAAAATCTCTATGTATAATTTTTATGCTGAAAAACATTAATTTATAGCTAAGTTATAGTTTGTTAAAATGGGTCGTAAAAAGTTGAATTTAACTGAAGAGAAGCGTTCAGAACGATTTGCCTAGGGGTCCCTTCCTCCTTACCTTCAAGAGCTTTCTCGAAAAATCCGCTTAAGTCATAGATCGTGATGTTTGATATCTCCAGTAATTTCCAGAATCATCCATGTGGTCGCCAACATGGCAGTCAAATCGCCAAATTTAGTCTTAAAAAATGAGGCTAACTTGGCTGTATCGCCAATATTTCGCCAAATTGCATTAAACATTTAAATGACAGTTTTACAATTTGATCAGTGAGAATGAACAATTGCGTAATTTGTTCAATGGGGATTGGTTCCCCGTTACGTGGACAGGTTATCGCCCCCAAAAAAAAAAACGACTAACCTGAATTACAGGATTGTAGTACAAGCAGATGCAATATAATGAATAGGCAAAATTGATCCTTGGGTTCGATTTTTTAAAAATCCATTTAAGAAGACTTCATTCACGTTTTTTATAGTCTATGAATCCATTCTATTGTTCATTCAAGATATATTTCTTTGAGCAACGTGTTTTAGACCCTTTAAAATCATGGCTAGCTCCTGTTGTAAACTGTGTGTCAGTTCTTCCTTTTTGGTATTTTGCAATGAAGTACATTATCATTGCCAACGGTTTGAACAATTACATTAATCAGAATAATTATCCATTGGTGAGGCATTAAATTTTATTCGATCAAGACGAAGTGTTGCATATTTATAGGCGACCCAAATACACTTCATTCAAATTCATTTAGTTCATTTGAGATTTTATAGTGAAACTGTCACTTAAATCCTTTATCTCTAAACGAGCTTTCATTGTGTATAATTTATTTTCTGAAATGGACCTTTAAATCTCCCTTTGCTTCGGTTTGTGGTAAATTCATATTCAGATATAATATCTCCATCCTCGGTGTTGTTTATTATACATAACCTGAGAGATGTGCTTAAGCTTCCTAAAGATTGTCTTGAATTTCAGGAAACGGAAGACGCTTTTGAATTATTTCTCCATTCTCTCTTGCCGAAATTCTTGGCCTGAGCTTTCCAGATAAGAAAATTATCCCTCCTTGTACGCTCTAATCACTTTATTTCCTCAGTTAATTGTGGAGAATGTTCGGATGGAAGTTGCCAATGTCTCAAATAGTGCATAGTTTGAAGTTTGTGGCAAAATGGTGCTAAATGAAATTTATGGTCCTGCATCGTGTTAATCGATAGTTTGTTTCCGCTCTGTATCGTACGGGAGGAGTCTGATTTATCTTGAAATGAGGTTTCCGTTTCGGGAGCTCAAGTTTGATGCTGGTAGAAGTTCAGTGCCATAGGAAATTTCCGAATGTCTGTCTTTGGATTTATGAGTGGGCTGGCTTCTAAGTTAACCAAATATGTCTCGGATTACTTAAGGAATGATGAATTATAAAGTAATTACTTGAATCGGTTTGTATCATAGTTTTTAAATACATATTAATTTCTTATGATCGTAATAAAAACTGAGATGAAACGTCAGCAAAAACGGGATATTTTGGCAGCTCGAGTTGAGGACAGTTTATATATATATATATATATATATATATATATATATATATATATATATATATATATATATATATATATATATATATATAAATGGTAGTTTTTGATGCAGATTCTGTTTTTTCAGTTGTCTTTGGGGTGGAAAAAATTATCCAAAGGTGCATTTTTTAAAATGATGTAAGTTAAAAGATTATAATTCTCTATTAATAATTAATTGAATAAAATTAGTAGAATTTTGTTACTATTTTAATACAAGCTGTAGAATAAATATAGAATTTTTGTATGAAATATGTGTTGCCGTTACTTATCCCACCCGATCGTCATCAGATCAAGGCTCACGAAGTTCATGATGGCAAGGGGCTATTTGTACGCCTGTCGTTCTCCGTAGCTTTAAGTATCAAACAGGTGACAGTACGATTTGGCTCGATTCCTCCCCAATTTTGAGGGAGAACACCCTGGGGTAGTTAGGGGCCTCCCACCTCTCTTCCCCTTCCACCAACTTAACGAGAGGACTTGCGACTCGACGGCTATTTTAAGTACCCCTGTGCCGCAAAGGCACAAAATTACAAGCATTCATGCCTAAAACATTTAGAAGCATTCATGCCTACTCCGGTATTCGATTCCAGGCCCTACGCTACATCAGTCAGCGTCACTAACATTATACCGGATGGGCGGCGTATGAAGTATGTAAAAATTAAATTAGATTTATTTTTAATTTTATGATCTTGTATTGTTAAAGGGGCTGTGACAGTTTGGTTTGTACAATGTCTCTTAATTGACGAATTTTAGATTTGATTCAAGATCTTTGTCAAAGGCGGTGGCTCATTAAATTCTCGCGAGGTCTCAGACATCGTTCTTAATATAACTTGTAATTTCAGAGAACGGGACACATGTCTTGTGCCGACCTATGCAGTGGGCCACAAAAGTGTTCGTACACTTGCAATTTCTCATAAAATTTAATGTTTTCGACTAATAAAAATTAATATATTGTAATTGTAATTTTTTATGATACCTGCAATTTGTTCTTAATGGAATGACATAATTAATTTTTTAAAAATATTATAACTTATTTTTTTAAAAATTAATAATCAAAAAGCTACTAAAAATTACGCCACAAAAGTCTTCGTACACTTAACAAAAATCTCAACTTACCTTTAAATATTACATTTCTTTCTTAATTTAGTACTTAGTAGGACATCATTTTAAGCCTCTTAGTATAGATTTAATCAGTTTTTTGTAATTTCTGCATCGATTTTCCTCCATTCTTCTAGGATTTTTGTTTTTACTTCACATTTTGTGTTTATATCTCATATTTTTCTCTTTTTTTATGTCATCGGTGTTCTGAACAGCCAACGTTATATTTCTCTCATCGTTTAGTGTTCACAACATTTTAAGCGTCTTGGTTATAGATTTAATCAGTTTTTTGTTATTTCTGCATCGATTTTCCTCCATTCTTCTGTGATTTTTGTTTTTACTTCACATTTTGTGTTTATATCTCATATTTTCTCTTTTTTTTAAAATCAAATCCTCACCAAATATGTGCTATTGGGCTAAATAAAGTGATTGAGAGGTGTTTTCAGATTTTGGGGATAGTTATAGAGGCTCCAGAGGCGTACACATTGAGAGCAGTGCACTTGGCGTGATTATCCTGTTAAAAAATGAAGTCGTTTCCAATTTCTAAATTTTGGGTGGATAATTTAAAATTTCTCTTTAAAATATTTAAATAGAGCTCATGATTCACAATATCAACAAAAAATACCAAAGTACCTAATTCTGTGGCCGATTTACACCCCCACGCAACAACACTTCCACCTCCATGTTTTATTGATCCAACTAGATTCTTGGGATTAAGTTTCAGAAAATTCAAAATTAACTGCAAATTGATTGGGATGGCAGAAAATTCAACATTTTTGGTTCCTATGGGCCTATAATAGCTTGTAAATGAAAAAATAAGGAGTTTAATTACATGAATTTTTGTGGAACAGGAACTCTTCCACCTCCATACTTCAGCATTGAAGTGAAGGTGTTCTGGCGTGCGGGTGTAAATCGGCCTCAGAATTAGGTAATTTGGTATTTTTTTATGGTATTGTGAATCATGAGCTGTATTCCGACTTAATTTTTTAAGAGGGTAATGACGCCAACCGCACTGCTCTCAATGTACGCTACTGGTGTCTCTATAACTGTCCCCAAATTATGAAAACACCTCAATCACTTTATTTAGCGCAGTTGAACATATTTGTGATGACATTTTGATGTAAAAAAAAGAAAGAAAACATGACAAATAAACACAAAATGTGAAGTAAAAACAATAATCACCGAAAAATGGTGAAAAATTGATGTAGAAATTACAAAAAACTGATTAAATCTATACCAAGACGCTTAAATGTTGTCGTGGACACTAAAAGATATCCTACTAAGTACTATATTAAGAAAAAAATATAATATTTAAACCTAAGTTGAGATTTTTGTTAAGTGTACGAAGACTTTTGTGGCGTAATTTTTTTAGTAGCTTTTTGATTATTAATTTAAAAAAATAGTTACAGTATTTTTAAAAAAATAATTATGTCATTCTATTAAGAGCAAGTTGCAAATATCATAAAAAAATTACAATTACAATGGATTAATTTTTATTAGTCGAAAACATTAAATTTTATAAAAAATTGCAAATGTACGAACACTTTTGTGGCCCACTGTTGCCAGTATTCGATGTACAACTTAATTGTGTTGAATTATATAAAATTTAAATAAAACTAATTTTTTAATATTAGATTACTTTAAAAAAGATTTTAAAATATTAATTTTTTTTGTTAATCATTACTATTACGAACATAAAAAAAATAAACAAATGATCGAATGAGATATTCTCAAAATTGGTTTTAAGAACGTAAGTAATCTTTCCCAATTTTTTTTTATTCATATATAAATTCACGATCTCTTGAAAATGAAAAATATATATATTTAGTACCAATAAAAAATGGAAAGTATGTTTCTGTAGTTGTGATTGCAACTCGAAATCACTTCTGAGTGACGTAAGCGCGTGAAAAGATAAATAATGTGTGTTCGCATATCGGTACTCAGATATACTTCGATTCATTCGAATGTGAGCTTCTGTCATGTGTTACTGCGCAACAAACAATAAAGAGGGATCGATTAAAAATTTAATTTTATGTATTTATATATAATTATTTAGAGTAACATCTTTTCAATAGCGAACTTCGTAATAAAATACAATGATCTCTGAAACGAAAAAAAAGTTTATCTTTGTTGATATGACGAACATTTGCATGTTAAATATTTTTTAATGATACATAAATCAAATAGCTGGAACATTTTGTCATCTTAGTTTTAAATAATGGGTTTACTTTTTAGTCAGAAAATAGAAACATGAAAAATGCGGGTATTATTAACACATTAATCAGTGTTTTTACTATTAGGGTAGATAATTGCTAATTGGAATAAATGAACATATTTAATGTCTAAAACGAAAAAAGGATACATTTTTTGAATATTACTAAGCAGTAACATTGTTGTCTAAAATCTCTTCAGGCAGATAAACAAGAATAATCGATCAAACTATCTTGAAGAAGATTTTAAATGAAAAAAAAAAAAATCTGGTTTTTAAATAATTTACATTAGTAATAATTACTGCATAAAGCTAATTGTTCTCGATTTTATTATTTCGTTTGTAAAATTGTATAAGTTCCCCCGCCCCTGCCTTTCTTTCTGTCAGTTTGAAAACATACAATTTGAAGAATTTGAAAGTAATATTTAATATTTTTGGGGAAAGGAAGAAAAAAAAATCTAGTATATATATAATTGTGAACCATCAAGATTTACATATCGCAGATGGAAAAAGAAACCACCTATTACTTCGATCACCATTCCCCTTGAAATTATAAAAATTATTGACTATAGAAAACTTAATGGAAAATATGCGAATGGTCCCTTTTTCGTATCGTTCGCGGTTTATTACAGTGGAGCTCTTCAAAACTAACCAGGTGGAAGAAGCGCAGGTGCTCCAGCAGGTGAAAAGCAATTTCGGAGTCGCGTTTGCCTTTAATAAGGGCGCGTGGCGCGCGAGCAGTTTTTTTTTTTTCCTTTTTTACTTAGTGCCCACCCTTGAACACGTCGTATTTAGCTGTGTTCCTTTTTGTCTATGGATCCTTTTTTCTTAAGTATCTTCTGCTTACCCCTTTTATGTGGGTAGATGGATGCTCCAGATGCGGGATGAAGTTGCTTGCAGACCGACGACTGGGGACGTGTCCCCGGACGCCGCTGAACAGGTGAGTTTGATGTTGTTAGAGGGTGGTGACTGTCTTTTCAGGTGTTGTTCATGGAAAGGCGGGAAGAAGGAATTTAACCCTGATTTTTTAAAACTTTCCTTTTTCGTTATGTTTGGAATATAGACACAATATTCTGTTTTAGTGACACAATCTTTTGTATTGTATATAAAATAAAAGTAATTATTAACTGTCACATTTAATTTCTGTATGTGTATGTATTGTGTTGATTCGTAACTGATACTCGCGATGATTTTAGATTTTGATTATAATTGTGTATTTTGAAATTATCTATATTTCGATGTGCAATATTATGAAAAAAATATCCATATACTTTATACATTATTATATTCCACTTCATTGTGTGTGTGTGCACGTTTATTATATAGTTTCATAAATTTTCATTGATGCTTAATGTTTACATTTTTTCATACGTACAGTAAAGTTTTGATAAATACAAGTATCAGTGTTTCGAAAGAAATTTCTACTTAATGGTTTTTTTAAATGTTCATTAGAGAAGGAAATGAAATGTGAAAATTTTATGTCTGTTGGTACATAATTTGATTACATATAACTTTGAACTAATTCAGATATATATTGACAAAAAAAATAAAAAGCCCGTGATGAAATGTATGTTTTGTGGTTTACAAATTAGTATTAGAAAATAAAATTGGTGTAATGTTGTTTTTAAATATTTTAAATGAGCTTTTACAAGAATAAAAAATATAATCGATTGTAACAAAAAATTGATTACAAATTGATTTAATAAAAAATAAATCGCAATTTTATAATCTTTTTAGCGACCGTTTTTAAAATTAAACATTTATTTGTATTTCCATAAACTTTTCTGTTTTGTTTTAGAATTAACGTTACGATTAATTTTAACGACTAGGACAATGGTGGCCAACCCGCGGCACGAGGGCCACATGTGACCCGCCTTGTATAATTTTGCGGCTCGCGAGATTCATTACAACTTTACAATTCAACAATGCGATTATTTTAAATCTGAAATCAAATATGAAATGTATCGAACGTAAGTCGAGTTCAAACTTATTGGACGAAAACCTGCAACATCATGTACGATGTGCAAATACACGCATTTGAGATCGACTTGCAAAACTTAAGTGAAAAAATTGAGAAACAAGTATCTCACTAAACAAAATTAAATAAATTAAATATTATTATATTATCTATGATTGTATATACATGAAAAATAATGAAAACAATAATAATAGTAAATTCTGTTTCAAGTTTCACTCCAATGATTGTTTGTAATGAGTCCAAATCTTGTATGAAGTGTTATAAAAAAATATTTTTTTTTATGCGGCTTGCAGGATTATCATGTTTTTCCGAAGTGATCTGCTGGGTCATTTGGGTTTTTCACCCCCGGACTAGGATAATATGGATTAAATTAGCTAACTTAGCTTAAAATCTGTACATTTGTTTTCTTCATCGCTATTTTAAGTTTTTTTCCAACTAATCAATAAAAACGACTCTTGGGCACTTTATTAAATTATAAGATTTAGAGACATATTTGTTTCTTTATTCCTGCTTACTTTATTATATTGCACAAAATATTTCCGCAAGCTTTGAGAGTAAATCCTTTAAGGCATTTTGTTTGAACTAAATCTCGTTAAAAAGAGCCAATATTAACTGTTTGACAACAACACCTGATTTCAGACTATTTTCCCTTTCTCAGCTGCTGTAAAATGAATGGTACAAACTGGGAGATAGTATCTTTGTAGAAAGGGGCTTATTTTGTTTTTACTTCGGGTTTCACTGAGAAAAATGGGAATTCCTTTCTTTTAGACAGTCATTTAAACGGTTAGATAAATTTACCTACTTTTCCCCCACACTTCTTAAACATGTTCTGTTGAAATATTGGTGAATTCTATTGGGTAAATACACCAGTGGGAGTAAGTTTGAAATAATATATAAGACCTAGAATTTTTTTTAATGGGATTTTCCCAATTGATTCTTTTTGTGGTTTTTCCTTTTTCGAGCAAAAAGAAAGTTTCAATCTTTGCTATTTTTACGTATGTATTTTAAACTTTAAAAAATTGTGGATTAAAAATTGTGGTTTTTAAAAAAGAAACTTGATTTTAATATGGTGTGTTGTCAATTCTTCTAAAGTAAATTCTGGAAATAGTTGTTTCATTCTATTGACTTAAAGGGAGTTGATACAAAATGCATTAGTTTTCTAAATTATTATGAAAGAAAAAAGTAATGATTTTGATGCTACTTTGAGATTGGAAGGGTTTTTCGTAACAATACCGTATTCATTTTAAGATTATTTTTTTTATTTATTTATTGAAATAATAAATATGCAATTGAGAAGCTTACGTCTTTGTGTTACGCAACTTATTTGATTTTCGAAATTTTGTATCAGTTGCCGTAAATTCACGATGGTGTATTGCTATTTAGATAAAATGAAATATCTTAAAAGATATTATATAAAATGTTAAACTTATTTAATAATCTTGATTTTTATATCATGCGAACTTGAGAGTGGACGATTAAAATTATTTATTAGATTTATTTTATTCGATTTAACATCACAAAAAATAAATTTTGAGATGCTTATTTTCGTTTTTAACGCAATATTTCATGGAAAAAAATTTGCTCTTAGAAATTACTTATTTAAAAGTACTCATTAATATAACATTATATAATATATTAATATTATATAATCATAACGTCACTCGTGTGAAAAAATAAGAGATAGTTAATTATCTCTTGACAGAAAATTATTTTATTCCGCATGAATTAAAATTTAAATCAAGCAAAATGTGCTTTATACGCTTTTATTGTGCGAAAAAATATTCCAAGTGTCCTGCATATAAAGGGTGTTTTTTTAGAGGTATAGAATTTTAAATTGCAATAAAACAACGATGTATTATTCGATTGACATGAATTTTTTTTTTATTCGAAAGATAATCTTGTGGCATTACATTTTAAATATGATCAAGAATGGGCCCAAAACGAGATTGCCGTTGTTCCCGATTTTCATAAGCGAATTTTGTTTAGCGATGAAGCGCACTTCTGGTTGAATGGCTACGTCAACAAACAAAACTGCCGCATTTGGAGTGAAGCTACAAGTGTATGTCGAAACACCGTTACATCCAGAAAAACTGACTGTTTGGTGCGCTTTATGGGCTGGTGGAATCCTTCTTCAAAAACGATGAAGGCCACAACGTTACAGTCAATGGTGATCGGTATAGAGCCATGATTACTAACTTTTTCATTCCTGAATTGAACAATCATGATGTCCAGGAGCTGTGGTTCCAACAAGACGGCGCAACATGTCACACAGCTCGTGCCACAATCGATTTATTGAAAGACACGTTTGGTGACCGCCTAATTTCACGTTTTGGACCTGTGAATTGGCCTCCAAGATCTTGTGATTTAACACCGCTAGACTATTTTCTGTGGAGTTATGTAAAGTCATTGGTCTATGCGGATAAGCCACAAACGCTTGACCATTTGGAAGACAACATTCTCCGTGTTATTGCCGATATACGGCCACAAATGTTAGAAAAAGTCATCGAAAATTGAACTACATCCGAGCCATCCGTGGCAGTCATATGCCAGAAATCATATTTAAAATGTAATGCCACAAGATTATCTTTCGAATAAAAAAAATTGGTCGTTGTTTTATTGCAATTTAAAGTTCTATACCTCTAAAAAAACACCCTTTACATAAAGACAAAAGTACTGAAAATATTAACCGTAACTGTTAACTTACAGCAGGTATTTAAATGAATTAAGATCATATACATTCTAAAAAAAAAGGAGTTGTGTTATGAGAAATTTCCTCATATGTAGAATAGAACTGCGAAACTGTATTACCTTTCTGCTTATCGCTTAATATGCATATTGTTAAAATTTTAAATCTTTTGTTAGAATTATATAAGTTTTGTGACCTTACACTGTCGGTACAGATTCTAATATGTATATTAACCATGTAGTTATATAGTTGCTAATAATAAAAAAAAACCAATCATAGATGAAAAGTTATCTGTGAAATTTTTATTCAGTTGTAAATTTTAAGATAATACATTTGTATCTTGTGATTTTATTTATCGTCTTTGTGATAAAATGATTTTTATCCAGTGATATCAATCATCAATCACTATCACTGTTCCATTTATATGAAATTTTTCTTCTCAAATGCTCTTGGTATGACATCTTCTGCTTTTGGAGATGTATTCGTATTTTATTAAATTAAAAATATTTGATAGAAAATATTTTATACTGATTTCGTATCCTGAATCAAGAATGTAATTTAGAATTTTTGAAACATTGAACTCGTTTTATCAAAAAAATTATCACTGAGTATCTTACTCAAATGAAAATCATTTTCAATAAAAGGCTATTGAATATTGAATCATGTAAACAATCTAAAATTTTCATTCTGTTTAATGTTCGTTCAAAATCACAATATGCATGTGCTTTGTTGTCATCTTTTGCTAAATTAAATTTGTAATTACACTTTCCTTCAGTAAATTTACTGACATATATTTTATTTGAGCATTAATTTTTATTTCAGAAAATTTACATTAGATAGTGCGAATATTTTGAAATGAAAAGTGTTGTTCCTATTTTCTGTATCAATAGCAATTGGAACAGCTCATTCCATGAGTTCACATAATAATCACTTTTCTTTTCTTTTTTTGTTGTTGTTTTCATGCTACATACTTTCTACTTTAAAATACTGATTTTTATTTACATATCGTTTTTTTTTTAATTTGCCTCTTTATTGAAACTCCTCTTAACTGTTATTGAATTTTCAGGTGTTTTTCACCCACATGTAGTTTCATCGTATTGAAAATAAAAGCAGCTTTCGTCGCTGCACATTCTATAAACATTTAATCTGTTGTGTAAAATTAAAAATTCAAGAATAATTTTGATTTATAAAATATTATTCTACATGTGAATTGATTTCTTTTCTTCATTTAATGTTTGTGAGTGAGGTGCGTAGTGTTTTAGAATTCAGCTCAAAACATTCCTAATATATACTTATTTTTAACAGCGGCACTTTCTTCTTAAGTTTAAAGAAGTTTTCCAACTGTAGAAAGAAAATTTTTCTGTCTTTTCTAATTTATTTGCTAACGAGAATTGTAAATTGCTGCATTACAAAAAGGTCTTTGTATGAAATGTTTTCTTTTGGATTTTTTTTTTTTGTTATAAAAGTTTTAAAACATCAGATTAAATACAATAAAATAATTCTTATTCACGGTTTCATTATGTTATTTTTTATTATTATAATAATAAAGGAGTAAATATTTTTTTCTTCCAAAACTGAATAAATTGATTTAATTAAAACTATTTAAATAAAATATGTCTAATGTTCTAAACTGTGTGCGTTGTCTTTAAATCCGTCCAACCTCTTCCATGCAAAGGTTTTAATCACCAGATCTAGAAATAAAAGCATGAGGTTTTAAACTTTTTTTTTTAAATTCTAGTAATATGGAAAAACAGTTATTGTTTTATATTTATAGCTACAAAATAATTTTTTGTACTTTTCCCGTTTCACCGGCACAAATCTCGCTAAGTTGGCGTTGTTGGCAATAACACAAAATATGCACATAAAAAATAATTATAAATATTAATTCTCATTGTTTCTTCATCCATTTTTGATGTATTATGAAAAAGATATTACTGATAAGAAAAGACCATGACTTGATTTTAAAATGTGATGGTAAAAGGTTACCAGTTGGAATATTCCGTTTGGCTTCGGTTGTATCATTTTTGGCTACATTATTGTCTGCGCCGGTGAAACGGAAAAGTACCTAATTTTTTATTTGATGTACAATAAGGATGTCAAACTCAAGGCCCACAACGAGCATTTCTGCGCGCGGCGAGTATATTGCGACACAGTAAATATAAATTATCAAAATTTCTCCCGAAATTGGAAGGATAGTAGCAGAGAAGAGATGTGAAGTGTCAGGACGTAAACATTAAGTTTTTCTTGTTCTTTCACACATGTTTATTATAATGCATCATTCAAAACAAACCTACGTTTTTATGAATATTCATTTTCTTTGCGGCCCACCTTAAGTTAAATTTTGTTTATGTGGACCAAGCCAGCCTTTGAGTTGGACACCTTTGATGTGCAGTAATATTTCCGCAGTAGCTGCCCTCTTTACTGTTGGTTATCATGTAGTTAAACCCTTAACAAATATCAAAACTATCTTCTTTCGGGAACTGTGTAAGTTTTCTGTGTGTTAATGCATTTTTAAAATTAAATCATTTTTATTTTTGTCTTCAAAAATATAAATTTTCCCCTTAAATAAAATTGAAAAGGAGTTCTTGAAAAATTTTTCTGTTCTTCTACATTTATGAAAGAATTCTGTGTATTATTCAAACAATAAATGTGTCAACAAAAAAAGTGACTGGCTTTATTTGAACAGCTGAATGATTACATAGCAATCATGATCTTATCGAATGGTATGACTATATTGGATTAAAACTTATAAGTATGTTATGTTGATCAACCTATGCTTTAATTTTTGAAGTTTATATATATTTTCGAATTAAGGTTTTTAACAAAGTACTGGAGTTCTGTTTAAAATTAAAATATCTTATCTTACAAGGGTACAGTTTTATAGAAAATCTACTGATTCAAAAAACAACAGCTCCCGTCTTTTTTTGGACAGAAAATGAAAAAAAAAATGTGAATGGACATGTTGGCTTTATTGGAACTTAACAGCTTATCTTCTTTTCGGTATCGTCGATCGAGTTTATAAATAGAGATCAGTTAGCGAGAGAAATTCAATCGCTCTGCGTAAACGTCTGTCCATTATGGGTGCTCGAAGAGAATTTCAATGACGTATTGGTTTTATTTTAGTCTTTATCATTCTCCTCCGTTCTTCTTCTTTTTTTTATCATTTTATAACAGCTGTTACTTTATGTAGGGGTGTGGACGAAAAAAAAAAGTAAAATTCTCTTTGTAAAGGTAGACAAAGAAAAATTTATCTCCTAATCGATCGAATGGAGACCGATACTGTAAGTATTTTCTGAAGTTCTTTATCGATTTTTGTGCGTCGATGATGTTCCTTCCAGTTTCGTGTTTATTTATTTATTTTTATATTTTTATTTTTATTTATTTTTTTAACTCCCGTTCACTTTCCAGTTGATGGGAGACAGAAATTTTGATTGAATCTTTTATGTATCACAATGGTATCGATGTTTTGTTTTGCACTGTAAAAAGAATTGAAAAAGATGCCTTTTTTCAATTAAAAAAAAGCCCCTATGTTTTTGAATTTTTTAATAAGTTTTTTTTAAGAAAATGTTATAATGTGTGTTCTAATTAGTCTTGCTGTACCTGGGTTATTTTTTGTGTGGTCTGTTCAAGCGCAGTATAAGTTTCGAAGATTAAATACACAGCATGTAGAACTTTTTTTGGAGCAGAATATAATTTGTATTCTTAATTTATGTATAATTAATTGTAAATATATTTTAAATTTTTTTTGTAAACATCACTGCTATACACTTACCATAATAGATCATCTACACATTAAATTAGTTTAGAATTTTTATTTTTTGTCCTGGTATGTCTAGTGTACAAATTTTTACAGCAAACTTATCTTTGAGTGTTGCAAATGAGAATTCTTAAAGTTGTGTATAGGGAAGTTATGTATGATAAAGTATATAAGTAAAACATTTTTGAACTGCTAGTTAGCATCAAGCAAATTATTAGTTTACTTTTTTGAACTCTCGCATTGTATACAACTATCAATCTTTTCACTATCTTTTTTTCTTTTATATTTTTATTGTTTCAATCACACTTTGTTACTTTTCGAAAACAAATTTTTTGATTGCATTGTAAAATCGAGAATAATGATATAAAAGAAAAAATGTGTTTAGGTTGTTATAGTTGTGACCTTTAGGGTTGCGTTGGGTATTAATAAGATACGTGACGTTTTATTTTATCATTATTCATTTTAATAATTTTTAAAGTTTTCATTTTATAATGTTTTTTGAGTTCTAATGGGAATACCAAATAATTTTGACAGAAAGTATTCCCCCTCTCTCTTCTTTCTCTTGTCTCGCCTAGGTTATTTCATTTAAAATTATTTGCAAAATTCTTTTGAATTGATTTGTCACTGAACTGATCATTCAATCTTTTCCATTATCATTTGCTTATGTAAAATTATTCGTATGTTTTGCGATTTTATATTTATTTATATGTTTGTTATTATTTCTTACTTTTGTATTTCTAGTATTAGTAAATAAATTAGACTTTCAAATAAAATTCTAAATTTTTGGTTTGTATCCCGAATATATCGACCATTTTATCACGTACTAATTCTTCAGATTTGCGCTTTTTAAACCTATTTAATAAATGACTTACTTCTTATGTTTGACACAAAAAATTAACTTGCGAAACATATGCATTGCGGGAACTGTATTATCGATTTTTGTTGTTGATGATCGTTTCTAATTTAATTTTTAAATAACATAGCTGTTATATTTTTAACGAAAATAGCTTATAGCCACCTCTACATTTTTTTATTCAAGACTTGTGAAACGCTTTTAAGTTTTTACAATAATTTTGAATTAAAATTATAAATTGATTATTTTATCTTGAATGTAAGTTTAATTGCTTTATTCACGCAAAATACATTCCAAGAAAATAAGGAAATATTCTACAAGCAATAAACAAAACATTCCCATACCATCAATACAATCCCTCCTGTCCCTTGCGAGCATTATTGCAACAGCAATACCTTGTCTGTTGCGATTTAAGAGGAACTTCCTTTCGCACCTTTTCATTCCGCGTTTACTTTCCCGATAATAAATTCGCGGTTACTGCCTTAGTATTTCTCTCCAATGAGCAATATCCTTCCACTTCTTGATGGGAAGTTATTGAAGTCAATAAATTGACTGATATTTGGCAACTCCAGCTGTTAGTAGCTCTCTGTGATGTATTTGGTTGTTATGACAACGGTCTCTCAGGTCTGTCACCAAGGCTGCGTTGTAAAGTTGATTGTGTGTATGTGTGTGAGTATACACACACACACATACTCTTATCGATGCTTCATTAAAAAAAAATTAATTTTTAAAAAAATCGTACTTTTGTTTGAAGAATTTTTTGTTTTTGTTCATTAATCATTTTAAATAATTACTTTTCGCTTAGGATTTTAAAAAAATATTGAATATAAATGTTAAATTTTTTTTTTCTCTTTACGGACATATTTGATCTGGTTTCATGAAAAAACCCTTTAGGTTTCCTTAATATCAGTTGAATAAAACATGTTATATTTACGCTAATTTATCAACAAAAAATGTAAGGCTAGATAAAAAGGATATAAGTGATTTTATATAAAACAAAGGAAAAAAATATTGTAATAATAGAGAATTTTCATTTTTCTTTCTTTGGGTTTTAAAAAAGGAACTATTGATTTAAAACGTTTAAGTTTACTAACATTTAAGGAAATAGAAAACTTATTGAGAAATTCTGGAAATATTCAAATCGTATTTCAAAAGAATTTTTCAAAATTTTACATTTTTAAATAAACAGCATTTTCTATTATGTGTGTTTAAATACTCTACGGTCATTAATTTATTAATTTTACTTATCGTTATTATTATTTTCATTTTCAAAACTCTCTGATCATTAACAATGAATTAAGATAATCTTTAATTTGCATGCAAACTTCCATTTTTTGTTTTGTAAATTGACATTATTTTGCTGATTTTTTTTCCTTATCATTAAAATATTCTTTTTACTTTTAGAATTCCCTTTTATTGAAATTTTAATGGTAGTGAAACAATTCGCTAATAATAATGTAATCTTTTTTTTTTTTCGCTTAAGGCTTTTAAAAGTTGTTCATTATTTTATCCTCAATTTTCCTATTAAAGGGAAAGCACAAGACTTCGTATCATCTATTATAATTTATGTATTTATATCTTAACTGATTCTGTAATATTTAATAATTCTATAATATTAGTGTTCTGTAATTGTTTTAAGAAAATCGTATCTTAAAAGTTATTGCTTTTATTTTTGAAATTTTCATAAATAAATTTTTTTAAATTCATTTTCCTATCGATATATTAAATTTGTTATATTTATCTCGCTTATAACTAACATTTATACTTTTTATGAATGCAGTGTTCTTTTATCTAAATTTTCCATTTCGGACACTCCAATCTGGAAAAACTCCATATTTGCTTTATTCATCGACAAGATCGACGCTTATTAAAGTTTTTATTATTTATGCGCGCGTTTTTCTTATCACCTGATACTTTGTTTGATCCCAAATATTAAAATGCATAAGGATATAGAAATAAATATTTTTATACATTTACTTTATTCCGTTAATAATTAATATACATACGAAATGAAGTAGTTTTGGGATTTTCTATTTAAAAAGTAATGAAAGAAAAATACATTTTAATGAGGTAGAAGGGCCTGCTTTTTGTTGTATAACAAGCTCAGTTTTGGTTCAATGCTGAAAGATAATTACCTTCAGAATTTCAATGTTTTTCAGTGTTGAATGATGTTTGGATTTAATAAGAGTTAAAGCTGGTATCCCCCCCCTTAAGTATGTAGAACTGAGTGATAAATAAACACACATATTTAAGAAGTTGTGGGATATTTGCTTCTAGGGTTTTATCCAAGATTCAATAAAATATTTTATTGAAAATTAAATTTTTTTTGAATAACAACAGATTTATAATTGGACAAGGACAAACAGATGGCTACTCGAAAACATATCGACCTATAAACACATAGAAATATTATAACAGATTATTTACAATAGCTTTTGGCGATAGGTAAGATGGATTGGAGAAAGATATTAAATTTCTTTTATGCGTGTTCAGAATGTTATTGATTTTAGTCAAAACGATGTTGCACATCTCATAAAATAGTAAATGAACTTATAAAGTTGTTTGCTACTGGATAAAATACATGAGATACATGGTAACACAATATTCTACAGAAAAATAAAAAGTATTGAATAATCTTAAGTGTTGCCAAAAGACAACAAAGAAATTGAGAGAAAAATTAGTTAGCTTCAGTTCATGCAGCTACAAGCTCGAAATACACTCGTTTAAAACTAGCTGGTTAGGTCATTTAATGGGCTGATTAGATGAGCTATAAAGCTTTAATGATGCGATTTACATGACAAGTTATTAATATCAGTATTGTCATTCAAAGAATTAACATTAATTCAGCGAAATCCAGAAGCAACCCCAAAAACCGAGAATTTGGATCCAAGATAACTTTTAGAAATGAAGATTCAATATAAGTTATTTGAAAACTATTTAGAGATTTTTTTTTCTCTATGTGATTTATAATAATTTGTCCGTTAATTTTGCTATTGCTATTATTTCATTTATGAAATTTTAGAAAAATTAAAACATTTCGAATGAACTCTTTTTCTTGCCTCTCTTCATTTTCCTTGATCTTTTTTTCTTGACAACCTTTTTTCTACTTTTATATTTTTAAATGTTGATTTATTAAACTTTCAATCAATCTGTTTTTAATTGAAACCTTCAATTTTATCATTGGAAATAAATATATTACTGTTATTTTCTTGAAGAGATGTTTGGATTTCCAAAAATGTTTAGCAAAGTGCACAACTTTGATAACCAGAAACCATTTGAAAAAAAAAAGCAGAAAGATCGGATTTTATTTGGTTAAAACTGTAGCAATTTTTTTTTTTAATAACAAGAATCTCAACTTTACCTTTCGGCATTCACCTTCTACGTATAATAATAAATTCTTGTATTTGCAGCTCATCCTACGGATAAAACAAAACCCATATTAAGAGCTAAATTTTTAATAAAAGTTTATAATTTTAACAGCATTCTGAAACACAATATTCAGTTATGTTGCTAAATATTTTATTCCCTCGATGGATCAGGCGATGTGTTTGGTTTTAACAAATGACATAAAACTAGTATTTTCGCCGTCATCACCTATGCACCATTTGTGCATTCTTCAATACATGTATAAATAGTCTAATAAATTAACAATTTTTATATGCTTACTTTACATATAAATTTAAGATGTTTAGGCTAATTTAAAAAAATGTGTTTGTGTGATACAGTTATTTTTTTTAAAACAATACTACCGTAGCAGATTCCCCCCCCCCCCTTATGGGGTTGAGGAACATATCAGATATTAATAATGTAAAATATAATGTCGATCAGAAAAAAACTTCGGCAATTTGCAAAGTTTTTTGTTAAAGCTAGACAATAATGGCGGCATTATTAATTTCTCAAAATAATTAAACTAGGACGTCAATGTCTTGATTAATTAACGTCATTATCAATCAGCTTTTCTTTGGAACAGTTTTCATTCGTACTTCACAATTATTCCGATTTCAAGTTTTCATTTTTCATGAGTAGATTTCATTTTGTCATTCAATGGTGTGTATTTTATAATTTGGTCGAAGCTGATCAATTAATTAGAACCCTTCCTTTATAATATGCATACAAGTATTAAAATATACTTATTTGCTTATATATTTTTTTAAAAAAAAATTGGGCCTAAATGTAAGAATCCACAGTTACAGCTTTATTCATTTCATTAGGATTAAAGAATTTTCAGATTGTATTACATTTTAAGTTTTTTTTTTTTTTTTTTTTTTGCATTAACGAAGTGTTAAACATAAATTGTATTTAAATTCTATTTCATAATTATGTAAAATGTCATACTTTAAGATCTAATTATTTTGTTTCTTATTTTTAGACTCGAAATTCTTCTGGGAAGAAAAAGAGCACGTCGAAGGAAGGTCAGTATTTTTGCATTCTTGTTCGTTTCTTTTTTTCTTTCTTTTTTTTGTGATTTAATCTTGTAATTTTATAATTTTTTTTAATGGAGTGATTAAATAATTTATTTTTATCTAAAATTTATTTAGATTTTATTGATGAATTTTTTAATGTGTAGACTTGAATTATTACTTCATGAAACTATTGTACATGAATTCTCAATATGGTGTTTAAAAACTCAACGGGTTTTTTTTTTTTTTTTTTTTTTTTGTAGTCTGCATTGGACTTGTCACACATAATTTTACTTTATATGTTTTAGTTTTAATTCATACCAAAACGCAAAGTCCGAAACTTTGGTTCATGCAAATGTAAGCTAAAAATGTTGAATCGTTGTGTTGATATAATCCTTCTTATTGACAATTGTACTGGAATGATAATGCTTAAGGATTACTCTTAACTTCCAAAAAAAATTTTATATAGCAGAATTTCGTCCTGCTCTGCTTCTTTCAAATAATATTACTCCTTCAGAAAAAAAAGAGAACAAAATTATAAAGTTTTACACCAATAAGGTTGACGGCTGTTTTTGCATAGGAGGTTGTGGATCTTCAGTCTTCTGCTTCTATGAATTATTTGAAAAATAATTACATTTACCAAAAAGTTGCCTGTATTTACATGTACATTTAAATATTTAACTGGTTTAAGATAGTTTCTTAAGATTGCTATTTCTGTATTCGAAATTATTTTTTCACTAACAAAGCTCCCTGAAAATCAATTAAAATATTAGAATTATTTCAAAAGCAGTAAGTCCAATTTATTGAAAAAATGCCACCATGGGAAGATAAAGGGATTCCCGACAACGTTTACTTGGTTGCATAAATGAGTTCGAGAGCACTCATCATTTTAAGCAAGAGATATATTTAAGCCCCTAACGGTTGTGACAAAAATTTTCGTATTTTATGGCTAACTTTAAGATTAAGGTTGCTTTCGCTATATGCATGAGAGCGTGATCTTAACGCGGAGTACATTTTCGAACAGAAAAAAAATGCCTCAATTTTTATAAAAATTTGTGTCGTTGTAACTCATGCATTTGTTTATAATATAGTGTTTTTAAAATTTCAAAATATTTCATAAATAACCAGTTTTTCCTTTTAACATGTGAAGGGATAGGTCATTTAGCAGTACGGTATAGGAGAAAAAAATTGCGAAATACATTTTATGAAAGAAAATATGTACTGACAAGGATACAAATGAGTAGTGTGATAAAATAAGTGATTACCTACAGCAGGGGTGTCCAACCCAAATGACCTTGCGGGCCACTTCGGAAAAACATTATACTCTCGCGGGCCGCACATAAAAATATGTACCTTTATATCAGATTTGGAAACAAAAAAAAACATTTATTGGAGTGAAATTTTAAAATAGAATGAATTATTGTTTTCATTATTTTTCATGTATACAGACATATATAGCATAATAATGTTTATATAATTTAATAATGCAATGATCAAATAATGTTTGAAATATTACAGTTGCCATTTTCTTGAAAATTACGGAGTTTCTATTGAATTGATCTTTCGTTACTCATTGTTGAAATTTGATAGTGCTGTCATTCGCAAACGATTAAGTATACATTGTCCTTTATCTTAACAGTCTTGAATATTTTTTTTAAACTTAAAAAAACATCTCTGACTGCCTCTTGCATTTTGGGCACTCCAAACAGAAAAGGAGGAGGAGAAACGAAAGTCGCACACACAGGGAATCATGTATTATCCATACTAAAGGATATGTATAATGCAATTCGAAATTTATTACAAAAAGTAATTTACTATAGTAAAATCCATTGTAACTGTGTTTGATAAAATATTTATCTATTTTAATCTAAAGGACATTTCTATTATCAAAAAGGATTTATTTTAAAACAAGAACGGGTAACAGACAATATAATATTAATGTTTGAGTACTTTTATGTATGAAAAAATATTCCGAATTTGGCTCCTATTCTTTAAAATTAGCCGAAAATAGCCTTTTATAAAAAATGTTGAAATGGTTTGTTTGCAAGAACAACCAAAATCAGTTTTAACTATCAATGTTAACATAAAATTTTAGAATGAAGCACTACGGTATTATTGGGACAGAATGTTTTTCACGAAGCTTGAAATTTAAGTTCTCAAGATTATGGAATTTTCACAATGGTTGTTCTTGCACTGAGTCTCGAAAGTAAAAATACCATTCGTAGTTCTTAGCTTTCCAAGAAATGTAAAAAATTATTTTATATAAAATTATATCCAAATGTATTAAAAAAAATGTTGATTGGAAAACCAGAGTCACGATCACGACCGCTACCATAGTCCCTCTCCCCTTCCTCCAGCGCAAGCGTATACATGTAAATAGTTTAGGCTCTTTGATAGTTTCATTGTCGTGTTTCACTTACAAATTGACACTTATGTTTTAAAAGTTTACCGACTCTGGGTTAAGATGCGTATGTAGCGGTATCTAAATAAAACCAGTACTTAGACATCACGCGAAGACGATCGTTTTGGCGTAATCGATAAAGTACTGGCGTTCGGATCGGAAGTGCCTGGTTCGAATCTATCCCACATTGTTGACCCTGGACTGAAGTAAGAAAATCCAACTTTCTGAACTGTCGTGGCGCCATCTATCGTAAGAAAAATAAATAAGAAGAGAGAGAGAGAGAGAGAATAAAAAAAAATATAATAAATATGAGGAGAAAAAAAAACATGGCTCTCTCCGTAACAAACAAACAAACGAACGAAAAAAAAAAAAAAAATCTTTCGCCTATTCATCTCACTGGTGGGATAGTGTAGCGGTATCTATAAATAAAACCAGTACTTAGATATCACGCGAAGACTATCGTTTTGGCGTGATCGATAAAGTACTGGCGTTCGGATCGGAAGGTGCGCGGTTCGAATCTTCCCACACGTATGTTAATACTTTTGGATGATGAAGGATGAACTATTTGGGTGATTGCTCAGTTGTTCTTTCATCACATGTGAAATAAACAAACGAATAATGAACAAAACTGTTCCATGTTCTTTAAAATGTAATTCCATTAATTGTAAATATTGAATTCTGAATATTTTAATTAATGAATTTTAACGGATATTTACCGAAAAATGTAACACGATAATGAAAATTAAAATTTGATTATACTCGAGAGATTTAACGAATTAAAGATCAATAAAGGTGTTTTTTTTAAACACGTCCTCACTAAATCTTTTTCTTTACTTTAATCGAATAGTTTTGGAAAATTTGATGAAATATGAGTTCATATTTGAAGCAAAATTTTTGCTTAAACATACATTTCTCGAACTTGTATTTAAAATGTCGTATTCCCAGAGAATACAGTAATACCCCGAACTTACGCGATAGTTTTGACTGAGTGATAACCGCGTAAGTCGAATTCACATAAGTCGGGGTATCATTTTGCATATAAATATATATAAATTATTTTTAATTGGGCCCAGAGGTGAAAAAAATAATTTAGAAAAAATATGTTTAGTAAAATATTAGGTAATACAAATACAAAATCTGAAGCCGAAGTTATTTTGATGTAGGAGGTTTCGTAAGATCTAACAAGGCAGTCTACCTGCTCAAATATATTTTTTATTCTCTCAAAATTTTCTCGTAGCATTCAATAATTTTTTTAATCCTTGTTTTGTTGAAAAAATATGCTGATTGTTGGAATCTGTATTTTCTGAAATTTGTAACCCTTTTTCAATTAAATTGAGGCCTTCTGTCAAATTACCAACTGTCATTCGATCTTCTGATCGAACTGAGTCTAAAGACTTAAGTTCTTCAATGTCTTGCTCTTGCATTTCTATGAGCTCATCAATCGTCAGCTCCTGATTATGTGAATCCAGCTGTTCCCATTTTTAAATTTGTTTGCCTGGCAAGATCAACAACTTCTTCAATCACATTACCAATTTCATCAGGCTGTAGCACTAATTCCGCCCAAGTTTCAGTGATTGGGGGATAAATAAATAAGACGAAACGACGAGATTAGAAAATCGCGTAAGTCGGGGTAGCATAAGTCTAGGTATTACTGAGTATATATAATGAAAATTTTAATGTAGTACACACGGCAAAGTTACATCTTTATAACTGGATCACAGTCGGAGACAAAGCTGGCGTCTCCATACTTCAAAAATTTACACAAATATCAGAGTCCCATGATGTTCATTTCCAGTGGGTTCCATCCCATGTTAACATCTTTGGAAAACGAACAAGCGGACCTCCTGGCTAAAGAGGGAGGGTTATAATGTTTCTCCACCTATCTCTTCAACCCTCACCTACTCTGAACATCAATCCAGGGTTAAATCTGAAATTTTAATGGGGTGGAGGACCTCGCCCAACCATCACTGGTATGAAAGCAAACATCCAGGATCCTCATTCCTACTTAAATGTGGCCGAACCTCTCAGACTACAATCTCTAGATTGAAACGTGGCCACATAAAGAGTCTTTCCTTTTGTAGAGGCAGGAAGGCTTTTGCTCTTTGCACCAAGTGCAAGACTCAGCAAGCCTCTCCCGATCACATCTTGGACTGCTTGGGACTTTCGAGAGAGGACCTTTTTTCCTCTCCCCTCCTGGTATTGGCCTTCTTAAAGGTCAATGGTCTTTTGGATCTTGTCTGACTCCGTTAGACAGACTGAGGATTAGCCACAACAACAAACGTCTTTTAGTTGAAAGATGTTTTATGCAGAATCAGTATTATATCTAATGCATCTAAAGTTCAAGTATCACTTCTATGAAAATTGTTGTGTGGAACGTGGAATATTGGGAGCTACTGCAGAAAGCTAACTTTTCACAGTAATTTGAAAATTTGGAAAATAAGCTATAAAAGTTAGGATTAGTGTTTGTACCACGTAATCATGGCTAAAAAATGCTAAATAAAATATCAAAATACTGTGACAAAACTGTTTTGTATAACCAAACTTTTTTACTTGAGAGTTGGATGGAATTAGCCTTTTTAAATTGAAAGCAATCGGGATTCCTCTGTATAATCTTTGGAAGTCATTTCATCCATGAACTTAATAAAAGTGTTTTATTATATGATATGTATGATAAAGAATATCTGAGGACATTAGATAAAAGAATATTAAAATGATCTTTTTCAATTTTTAGTGTTAAAATCAGTCTAGGAAAAGAAAGAAGGGTGTCTTTTAATGTTCATTTTTTTGCATTTAACATCGCTCTTACTTCGGTGTATAAAGAAGTTTTACATACTCAAATAATTGATTAATGCATTGAGTTTAGAATCAAAAGAACTATATTAGTTTTCTATTATTTAGATGTGTTTCAATACTTAATATATATTGAAAAAAAATATCTCACATGGTTTTAAAATGTGCATAAGAACTGTTCAGAGTTCTTCCAGAGAGAATGGTGTGTCGATTAATGCAGTTTATAACCAGATCATAGCTAATTCACTGTTATCTTAATTTATTAAATTTAAAAATTAATCTTATTTTTATCTCTTTACGAAATTAGCTTTTAATATGAAGGTTTAACAACCATAAAAGCTTTAAATTAGTTGAACTCTGCTTTGGAAGGTTTTGGTAGCATTTATGTACGTAAAAAAATACATTACATATCGTAATTTCTTGTATGGCAGCTGAAAAAAAGTGATAGAAGTGGCATTTGTGTTTATATATAATTCAAAAATTCAACAAAGCAATCAAAACCTCTCTCTCTCCTCTCTCTCTCCCTCTCTCTCTCTCTGGTTAAATGCAAGATACAATCACTTTTGATGAGATGAGTGCATCTCTTCATTTTCAATTTCAAGCAATGTGCAATGAAAATATGTTATATAGCATGTGATAAACAAATATAAAACGAGTTTTAAAAAATTCGATTTGAAAATAAATCAAAAATTTCTTAATCGAGATTTATTCGTTAAATTAAAAAACCATGTTAAACGGTTTCTAATTTGACATTAAGAAAACTTATTTTAAAAAATTCCCCATAGTATTAGCTAAATGACAGTTATAGAAAATGAGTAACAATATGCTGAATGAGTATTTATAACTTTAAATATTAAGCTCTGTATGGTGATTTTAAGAATTAAATTTTTTTTTTTTTGTTTAGATTAGAAATTTTTACTGACTCAATTTTTAGATCTGTCAAGTTAAACTTTCGGTGATATGTATGCAAGTGTCTCCTTTTTCATCACGAAGGATCACTTTGACGTACACAGTATGTGTAACAAGATTCGGCATTTATGTGCATTTAAAATGCAATATTTAAAAGCGTTTGTTTCTTACCTAAAAATAATTATGCACAGTAAAAATATATTGTTATAAATTAAAAGTTTAAAAGAAATTTTATTTGTATTTTAAAAAAAGGTAGTTTGTTTGGGATTTAAATAGTCTAATTAAACATTCCTAGTGAATAATTAACAAATACAAATGTAATTTATAAAAACAATTTATTTCTCATTAAAAAATTTTTATTGGCTTATAATAATAATATGGTTTTCAAAGTTGTTTATTGTATTTTTTATGTCTTTCTTTGAAATTTTTTATCCTCTTGTGAAACCTAGTTTCTCACAGTTTGTGAACGAAAATTTATGATGTGTTACTTTTACTCTTCCAATGTATTCAAATTCTCATTTCTGACTGTTTATAATTTTTCTCCCATTACTATCTATTTGGATTATTGTGGAACTTTGGGAACTGCATTTGGTGAGTTAAAGTAGTTATACGCATGCCTCCTTGTGTATTGCAGTAGTGTTCGTTTGCATGAATTTCGTCCTTATTTTAATGCATAACTAAAATGTTTTATTGAATAAAAAGACCATTCTTTTTTTAAATATAACTTAACAATATAGAAGAACATTTTTACTTCTGTGTTAATTCAACAAATTAAAGTGTTCTCTATTTAATTATGATTTCGATAAGCATAATTAGTTACAATACAATATTTTTTAAAAAAAGTAGTCTCTATTGTGTATTTAAGAATTATTAAATGACTTAGTTTAATATAATTGCACTTTAATATATTGCTTATAAAAAGGAGAATTTTAAAGAATCTCAATATTTTCCTTAAAAAAAAAAATAACTATTCTATTGTTGAAAATTTAGCTTTAGTGTTTAATCATAAGGGATTGAAAAAGTGTATTTGAAAATTAAATGGTCTTTCTATTCACATCTATTTAGAAGTTTTAGATCTACTTTTTCATGATTTTTTTTCTGCTTTGTATTGCATTTTGTTATTTGCTTTCCTCTCATTTTAATAGTGGCTTTTTATCTCAGATATTTTCCATATTTATGTATTTTCAACATGCTAATCATAGAGCTACTTGATTTTGTTTCTCAGGGGTTGATTTATTTGTTTTCTTTAGTGAGTGTATCTTTGCTTTTGTAAAGTAAATAATGTATAGTTCTTTAATGAGTAATAACATAGTGAAAATGAAACTAACTATGCATCTCTTAATATGTTTTATGCTACCTTTTTAAAATTTGTTATTTCACTGAGGGACCGAAACTGTTTAATTTCTTACGAGTGCCTATTGAATATTGTTAAATAAGGGAAATTAAAGTACATTTGATTGTTTTTTTAAACTCAAAGATGTTAATAATAGTTTTATTTATGAATTTTTCCATTCCTTTCAAAGAGATAGAATGAAATGACTTGAAATATAATCTTAGTCATTATTTAACTAATTTAAATTTTCATGATGCATTTAATTTCGCCATAATTATTTAATTACTATTTATTATTTTGGAATTTAATAATCAAAATGTCAATAGGTTATCTTTTTTTGATTTTACAAAGGTGATGAAAATAATTTTCTTCTAACATTCACCTTATGCTTTCAGATTTATATTATTGACTTACATTTAATGAGCTATAATTATATTATAATTAAATTAATTTTCTATGAGTAATATTTATGAAGTAAAGCAAAATCTTGAACCTTATTTCATTTATAGTTTTGATTCATGAACCAGCAGTACTCATTGAAGGTGTGTTGTTCAGAGCTAGATATTTGGGTTCTACTCAATTAGTATGTGAGGGTCAACCTACGAAAGCTACCAGAATGATGCAAGCAGAAGAAGCTGTGTCCAGAATCAAGGTATGAAATAATTTCATTGATGTTCTTACAATTTCTGTGTTTCATGTCCTATGAAACTTTTTTATATAAGGAGTGTATATCTTGTGCCTCATTTCTCTTATTCTTTTTGATTTTGTTGCTGCGTTGATAGTCACTGGTAAGTTGAATCTGTTATAGAATTCTTTAATTTTTATAGTTAAAGATACATAATTGTTATGTGTTAGATTATTATTTAATGCATTTGTTTTTGTAAAAGGACTTCAGTTTGTATTTTGTATAGGTATGGATTATATTCATAGCATTTGATTTTTTTTTAAATCTTTACTTTTAATTTTAACCTTTCACTTTTTCATGATAATGTCTTAAGTTAGAACAATAAGTGTGTAGTATATTTTTTTTATTAGTTTTAGAGTTGTTTTAAAGATAGTATTATAAAATTAAACATGTTAGCTCGTTTATCAAAGATGTAAATGAATAATTAATTTTGTATATTATATTTTGAATTGAGAAGTATTCCATGTAGGATTTGAGTTAATATAATGTGATATAAATTTCACATTTTATTGTGTCTCAAATATTCCAGTTTCTTCTCTATTTGTTAGGAAATTTTAGTTACCAGGAATCATATTATTGAAGACTTAATGTAAATTTGGAATTACTTAAATAACATAGAAAAAATATTGTATTTAATTAATGAAAGAAAGTTTTTACCATGATTCATTATTTATTCACTTTGATAAATTAAGCCATTTTAAAAGTAAATGATGTTACTATCACAGATTTCCTATAAATAACTAAAAAGCGTGAAAAGTTTTGTTTACTTAGAGAAAGATGAGTTTTGGAAATAGGGTTATCAAATTTTAAAATTTTTGTTAACCATGTCAACCGAAACAGTTAAGCCCTGTCAGTAAATTGCAATAGTGTCTCATTTATAATTTTAACTTCTAAAGCATAACCCAGCAAGAATGCAGCTAGCAGGTAAAAATGAAGCTTCTACTGTGAAGGGGGATCATGAGGAAGCATTTTCTGGAACTGATACATATACCTCTTCAAATGATGTTGATGATCGTGTTGAACAGATGAAAATATCTTTGTGCCCTCATGCTGTGAGTAATTTCAGAGCAACTGTTCAAAACAGCATTTTATTTGCTAGAAAAACATCGCAATTTCAAGCACTGGAATTTTGATGTGCTGCTGCAACATTATAAGTTATTGTATTTTTGTGTTGTCCAGCATTTGCAATTCGTTTTTATATTTCTAATTTGCAGAATGTCTTGAAACCCTGAACACACTGCATGGTCAGCTATTTTTATTTTTATTTCGGAATGTATTATGCAATGAAAGTATTGTGTTACAAATTCCTCGTTATTCTTAAATAGACTCGACAAAAATTTGTATTTTTAGCTTCATATTATATTTTTGTATTATGTAATATCCTGGCTTGCATTATTATTGCCTGTTTATGGATCCTATTGTAATTCAGATTACAAGCAATTGTTTAATTTGTCTTTCAAATAATGCACTTTTAAGAATCTTGTAATTGGCTGTATTTTTACTGTTCCCATCAGTGTTTTTTATTTTTTATTTTATGTGCACTTTATTGTTTTTTAAATTTTTTTTATTTAATTGCAGTTTTTTAAGATATATAATACTTGCACCATTCTAAGTGTTTCAAAAAAACCTAATAAAAATCATATAAGCTTATTTCCTAGCAATTTATGTGTTCATTCAATTTAATATTCAATTAATGCATAGATATATATCTATAGTAAATGTATTTTGCAGTATTTAGACTATAATATTTTTTTAAAAAAAATTAGTATTATTGTTATTTTATTATTGGTAGATTAAGTGATAATTAAGATTACTGAGTTAAGATATTTTTGTTATTTAGAAATATTGAAAAGAAATTGTTAAAGGTTACTCATAAGAATGAAATAATTCTTTTGAGTTTCTCTCTTTCTATCAATATTACTATAATTTTCTTTTTATTTATTTTGAGGAAATATGATCTGTATTCTATTTTTCCCCTTTGTTAAATCTTTGTATACGTATAAGTTGATTTAAAATATATATATAATTTTTTTAAATATTTTGTTTAAAACTAACTTTTTTTAGTTTTAATAATGAATGAGATCTGCTTTGAATGAAATATTTGACACTGAAAAAGATATAAAGCTTAGTTAGGATAAGAGACTAAAGATGTCTACAATGTAACATTCAAGACTGTTATAGATGTATTCGTGGTTTTTCTTTTTGTTTTTCTACTCATTAAAATGTTTTCAAAATACTTTTGAAATTAAATTTGCTTTTCTATCAAGTTTAAAATGGGAGTTATATTTCTTTGTTCTAAATATAGAATAAGAAAAAGAGAGAGAACCATTTCAAATATTTCTCTTAAATAAAAATTATCTATGAAGGTATCTAATTCTTTTTAAAAATGGATGTTAAGATAACTTCACAAAGGATTTATTTAAAGAATCTTCTTTATTTATATATAAGCGTACAATTAAAAATTAATTGACTTTTCATTTTTGTTTTTAGGCACCTGAGGGGGAAACTCAGCCTAGCACAGAAGTTGATCTCTTTATTTCTACCGAAAAGATTATGGTTCTTAATACAGACTTAAAAGTAAATATATATTTTAATATTTGTTTGTAGAACTATTACTTAATTAAAGGATGGAATCTTAAAGAAATAATTATATTTGTTTCCTCAGTTTCATTACTTGTATTTCTCGTAAATATGAAATTTATGATATGTTTGCTGTTTAAAAAATCAGGTGAAAAGTACTTGCTAAAAATAATGTTCTTTGTTATTGCAATGAATATCTAAGACACTATATTAAATTTTATCATCAGGTAAGTATATAATTTGTGATTTATTTGTCAAATGATAGTATATATATTCCTTTTACATATTAAATATATAATATTTAATATATAAAAGGAAAACTTTAATAGTAAAAAAAGTTATTTTTAAACATTTATTTGTAAAAGTGATTCAAATAAACTTGCTCATAATATTTCTTTTAACCCTTCAGGAAATAATGATGGACCATGCTCTCAGAGCAATTTCATATATAGCAGATATAGGTGATTTGGTTGTTTTAATGGCAAGGAGACGTGTGATGAATAGCCCAGATGATCCTAGTGAGCCAAAAATTAAGCGCACACCAAAGATGATATGTCATGTATTTGAATCTGAAGAAGTAAGTTACTGATTTTAATAAAAAAATTATTTTTCTATCAAGTTTTAAATTACTTAATTTTTAATTTTTGGGAATTCCGTAAAATTAGTAAATGGTATTTAATCCTAACAAGTTAAAGTTTGAAGCATTTCAGCTTTTTATTAAATAAAGATGTGTCAATAATTTTGTAATATTTTCTTTTTATGTGTTAATTTGACCTTATTATCCACTATAAATTATTCGAATTGTTCTCGTTAGTTATATGTAATGATTTTTCAAATTCTAATTAAAAAATTATCAATTGCAAATGTTTGAATAATGTTCATTTTCAGGCTCAATTTATTGCTCAGTCTATTGGACAAGCATTTCAAGTGGCATACATGGAATTCTTGAAAGCTAATGGCATTGAAGATAGTAGTTTTGTTAAAGAAATGGATTATCAAGAAGTACTAAATTCTCAGGAAATATTTGGGAATGAACTAGAAATGTTTGCAAAAAAAGAAAAGCAAAAAGAAGTATGATTATTTTTTTAACATTATCATGAATTCTTTATAGAATTTTTTTTATTTATTTGTTTATTGGTTAAATTAATTTCTTTTAGGTTGTTGTTCCTAAACAAAAAGGAGAGATTTTAGGAATGGTTATAGTAGAATCTGGTTGGGGGTCTATGTTGCCTACTGTTGTCATTGCTAATATGGCACAAAGTGGACCTGCTGCCAGATGTGGTCAACTCAATATTGGAGATCAAATTATTGCCATTAATGGAATAAGCCTAGTTGGTTTGCCGTTATCAACTTGTCAGAATTATATAAAGGTATGAATATTATTTTCTTATAGACATCTTTATTTTAATATTTGATTCATATATAGAAGTTTTGGCTTCTTGAACAGCTAATTGTATGCTCTTTCTATAAATTTGTAGAGTTGAATATACATACTTGAAAAAGTTACAAATATCATATATTTTCTTTTTCTGTAGGAGCAAAATATCTTTTAATATAGTTGAGTAACTTTATTTTTTAAATGTTGAAAAAAGGTATTTTTTTCTTTGGAATGTTTTTTTAAAATTTAAATGTGTTAATGAGAATTATTTATTACTTAAAAGTATTATA
This sequence comes from Trichonephila clavipes, assembly GCA_019973935.1. Taxonomy (NCBI): domain Eukaryota; kingdom Metazoa; phylum Arthropoda; class Arachnida; order Araneae; family Nephilidae; genus Trichonephila; species Trichonephila clavipes. The sequence goes on along the minus strand of BMAU01015316.1, from coordinate 29,340 downwards.
AATTTTTCATTTAATATTTTGAAAATTCAATTTAGCCAAGATCTATTAAACAAAAGTATATGTGAGGTTCTAAAAAAGTTATGTATTAAGACTATCATATATATAACCTTAGTTTCTTTCATTTAATTTAATTCATTTGTTATTATTACATTACAGAATACTAAAACGCAAACTGTTGTGAAACTGACTGTGGTACCTTGTGCACCAGTAGTGGAAGTAAAAATCAAAAGACCTGATACAAAATATCAATTAGGTTTTAGTGTTCAAAATGGTGTTGTAAGTATGTTTTTAAAGTATTTGTTTTATTTTTTTATGCTGTTTTTAAAATGTATTTTTATTTATTTGAATTTTTTTTTCTTTTCCATTTCCACATCATAATTTTTTTAGTCCTTATTTCTAAAGATTATACAATTCATTACAGATTTGTAGTTTACTCCGTGGAGGTATAGCAGAGAGAGGAGGTGTTCGAGTAGGTCATAGGATTATTGAGATTAATGGGCAGAGTGTTGTTGCTGTGCCTCATGAGAAAATTGTGAACTTATTAGCCACCTCAGTTGGAGAAGTAAGCATTTAATTTCAGAAAATTATTATATTTTATTTAGGCATATTTTAAAATAAGTTAGCTTTATCCTCTTTTTAAAATACAAATTTAAACATTTTGAATATTATTGTGTAACATTCAGAAGAGCTTTGTTCTAATTGGTGATTTAATTTTTAAGTGTTAAAATATCTTTACTGGTTTTTTAGGTGTTCCTTGATGCTTTTTTAAAGTATTTTTTTAAATTTGTTTTTAGCTTTAAAAGATTTGTGTAATATCTAAAATCAATTTAAATTTATTAATGATTATATAAGTAATAGCTCTTCAAATATTTATAGTAAATGCTCTTCGGTGCTATAAATTCCGTAATTAGTTTTATGTAAGTTACAAACTTAAATTTATTTTTCTTTAAATATTATTTCAGATTCACATGAAAACCATGCCCACATCAATGTTCAGACTTTTAACGGGTCAAGAGTCTCCCCTTTACATCTGAAAAAAGATGTTGCATCTATCTTTTTGAAAGGAAGATGTTAATGGTGCCTCCAGTCTCTTGACGACTGCCTTTATCAAATGGTGGTCATCATCAAATCGTTCACTTCTCTTCAGCAGTGATATATGTAGTCATAGATGTGCATAAAACAGGAAGCAAAGAAAAGAAAAGTATTCCATTCTTCAAACCTGTTTAGCCATATCAGGGTTTGTGTACGTGTGTCTACAAGCATTAAAAGTGGTGAATTCCATGCAAAAAATGAAAAGCTTGTTGTAAACAGTGTGTGTGTGTATTTACATTCCCTGATTGCTTAATATTATGTCTGTCATAAAAGTATAAAAAGTCATTTTCTGCACTTTTTCTTCTAAGATATGGTGGTTTGTTCTCATGCCTCATGATGACACTTCAGGCCATTGCTAGCCACATGCGTACCTTTCACTCCACTAGTCACAAAATAACTTTAAAAAGTTAAGTTGGATCTTTTCTCCCTCTTCATAATCTGTTTGGGAAAAATAATACAAGGCTTAAGAGATGTGTGTATTTTTATTATAATTCTAACGCTCGATGTAACATTTGTTCACGTGATAACTTTTATTATTTATTTTGAGGATTCGTCTCTGTTCCTGTTCCCTGAAATTGTGCTGTGAATATTTCTGAAAAAATTACTTAGTGCCTATAAAGTGGAATGTTGAAGAAGAGATTGTTTTCACTATGAACTTCTGAAACCAGATTAAATGGTTCATTTTGAATGGAAAGTTAGATAATGATAATGCTAGAATGTTTGTAATGAATTTTTCACTAATATATATATATATGTATAATTTTTTTAAAGATTTGCCTAAGTTTATTTGGTTTACTTTTTTTTAAAATGCAAACATTTTGTAAGCAAAAGTTTGCTTTCTTTAAATTTTCTCTTCAAATATTTGAAATTAAGAATTATAATAAATAATGATGCAACTTGTGAAAAAGTGAAATTTGTGTTTAATTCATTTTAAACACATTATGCTTATTTTTATTGTTGTGAAGTAACTGTTATTTTAATCTAAAATATCTATTGAAAATTTATGTATCAAATTTTTAAATTTTTTTTATAATTGAGAACATTGAACTAAGGTAATATTTCACTGACTCTGCTTCATTTTCCTCTCCTTTCTTCATCTTCCTTAGTCACATATTTTTGTTACTAACAAACTAAAATGCATTGTTGCCTTATAAGCATCATAATATAAATAGTGCAGTTTCTGTCTTTTTGTAAAAGTTTAATTTTTTAAGTTGCTTACATTAATCAACAAATTTAAACTTTTTTCTCCCTCATAAATAAGTTTTGATTGCAAACAGTTTTATACACCTTTACTGAATTTGCTCAATTCTTTGAAATTCATATAAAGTACAAAGAAAAGTGCTTTAATGTTTTTGCTTATCTTTATAATCTCTTTTTCTAATCTTCCTTTATATTATTATTTTTTTTATTTCAGTGTAGAAATATGGGTAAGTCTGAGATTATTTTATGGAATTTAAAGAAAGAGGTTTTGAGACATCATCTGAAAGTATATATGTAGTATGCCTTGTTTAATCTTAAACATAAAAATTGTATTCAAATAGTAAATCTAATATTTATTGAACTATTGTAACTTTTTAAAAGATGCTACATGCTAAACACAACAAAGTATAGTATTTTTTATGAACTGAGTCTTTGAAAAACTGCATTTCTTTACAGGTTTTTTGCGATAACATTGTTGTGGCCTAAGGTCACAATTATATTTTCTAGTTTAGTTGTGTTAGAATGATTTGCTCTTAAGTTTGTCTATACTGCCATATTTTATTTTTGTGTGTGTTTTTGTCATTTGCCAAAATTTGTTTTTGTCTATTCTAAAGAAAACATATCAATTTATTGCTTAAATGCAGCTTTCTGATGTTCTGGTTAGCTGTATCCATTTTATTTGCTTAATATCATCTCTAGTCACTTTTTATTGCTTGTACATAGTTGCTGTCATTTTGCAAAATGTTTAAATATGTGTATAAAGTAAAAGTATGTTTATGTATTTCTAAACTGAAATATTATGTAAAACTTTTGCTTCATGATATTGAATCGTGGACCAAAAATGAGTTTATATATGTATTATGAAGCAAACTACATTTTAGTTCTGTAAACTTGAAATATCTGTTTTCTCCATGTGTTACTGTTCCTAATCCTATTGTCACATTTAATAGAAAATGAATTGTTTTATTTATTTTTTCCAACATATTTTTATGTACAAAAGTTTGATTTTTGTCTTCATACATGTTCTATATTTATATATAAATAAAATAATGAAATACTATGAAGTACGAATTGACAGAGATAACAAAATTTATTTTTATTAATTTTGTGACTCATTTTTTCTTATTTATTAAAAAAAATTATCCTCAGTAGTGACAGTAGAGATGAGGGTGCCTTGATAATATGTAAAAAGAATGGTAAAAAAAATCTGATTGTGGTGTTATAATGTAGTTATTTCTTACATAAAATAAAATATATTCATTGTTAAGTAATGCTGCAGTTCATACCTTTATTCTGAATTAGATTCAAGTTTAATTTGTAAGTAAATTCTTAGCTATAAATAAATATTAATATATATTTTTTCTGCTGTTTTATCTTTACAAAAATTCTGGAGCATTATTTCCATTAATAAAATTGATCCGTTCTAATAAAAGTTAGACTTAAATACTTGTGTTATCAGTTAGATTTGTTGGATGTTTTTTATTCGAATCTCATATATTGGCATTTAACAAGAGATAAATGTATAGTTTATGTAGACATCCTACTCAAAATTCAATTGTTTGTCATATTTTCTTTTTTTTTTAAATGGCAATTCTGTAAAATATGCTTAATTTTTTTTGAAAAAAAGCCCTTAGCTGAAATACTTTTTAATGTCATTATGAATATCTAGGCAATATCTTAGTTCTAAAAATCTTCCAAAATGGTAAAAAGAATAGAAGGTATGCTTTGTTGCAGTATAAAGTTATAGTAACTGGTTAATATTGGTCAATTTGTAATTTTTATAAATATGAACATATTTAAAAAATAGTCACCAGTTAAGTTTGTAAGAATCTGCATTGTGATATCTTAGAATAGCCTTTGTATTTCTCTGTAAATTTACTTTTTCATTTTGTAAAAGCTGTAATAATTCTCACAACTAATCTCTGTGGTATTCCAGACACTGGAAGAAAAATTAATTTGCAGCTTTTCTTCTTGTTGTGAAAATGAGATTTTTCAAACTATTTTCATGAAGCTAATAGGCTTTGTCTATTTATAAAAAATATATATGAAAAATAAAGACTGTCTTCAGTTTTGGAATGTAAGCATCATCAACATAGGTTTTTAGCCACGACAGCTCTTGTTTTACAATGTGCTTGATCAAAATGGAGGAACCTGAGAAATAATGTACATAGAGTACATTTGCTGTAATATAATTTATTTATTTTGATTGATGTACATCTGGTCAGCAAAACAGGAAACAGTTTTGCAGATATGTCTGACTGAAAATACTTGGTTGTATTTCTTAAGAAGTTTTCAATCAAGTAAAAAGTGTATTTCACTTGCTGTGCTTTATAAAATCCACTACTGAGCATAAGATAAAAAACCTTTTAAAATGTTTTCCCTTTAAATATTGTCCCTTAGATTTAATAAACTGTAACATGTCCAATTCTTGGAAGTATTTTGCTTTTTCTTGTGTCATTTTTTATACTTCATATATACAGAATGAAACATTTTTAATGCATGTAAATTTCTCAAAATTACATAATTATTTTAATAAGTTAAATAAGAAACATACATAACTAAATTATATTTAAATGTGTTCTTGATTGAAAGGAACTAAACAAATTTTTAAAGACACATAAATTTAAATTTATCAGATGTCATTAAAATTAACATTACATATAAATTGAAAGTGCATATATGTACTTTATATAAATGAATATGTTTAAGCAAATCATTTTCTTTATAAATTACATTAAATTTTATTTTAAGAGGAAAATTTTTGGGAATGTTGTACACACTCAGTGAGTTACATTTCAATTTGTTGTGTATGCTCATTATTTAAAGATATCTTATTCAATGAAAAAAAGTATATTTGATCAACATTGCTTTCTTTTTATTCTTCACATCATAAAAATTCTCATCTGTTTCATGCATATCAGAACCGTCAATATGGTATAGTGGTTAGTCATGCTGGCAACTGTGCCGTATGGCCTGGGTTCAAATTCTGTAAAAGGCATCGATATTTGTAAATGTATAGTACCTGTGCGGCATGTGGAACTCTAAATATTCGTGGAGCCACAAGTCTTCTAGTGAGGTTGGTGGAAGGGAAAGAGAGGTTGGAGGCCCCCTCACCATTCCCAGAGAATTCCCCTTAAAAATGGATGGAATCGAGTCAAATCTTACTGTCACCTGCATGGTGCTCAATGTTATGGCTAACAACAGTTTTTAAAACTAGCTTTAAAAACTTTTTCACGATGAATTTCGTGGGCCTCGATCTGACAGTGTCGATCGGTTGGCTTTTGCAACAACAACAGTTTTGTTTCATTAGTTGAGAAACATGCTTCTTTTTTTTTTTAAAAAAAAGGAAAAACGTCGATTGGAATTAGCCAGCTGGCTGGCATAGCTGGTTTGTCGATGGCGTTCTGCACCAAAGGTTGCGGGTTTGACCCCGGCAAAATTAAATTCCTAGAACAAGTTTGCATGTCGTCAGAGCTCAGGTGACTCCCTCTGGGGATGAAACTGGGCATAAACATTACTTGCTGCAATTGGCATCGTCTATATGGTGCCGCACTAAAAAGTGATTCCAGCTCCTGGGGAATCTACTAAGTCTGCAAAGGTAAAGATACCAATCTGCGGCTCCTTTGGGGGGAAAATTCATTGTAATAGATCCTTATAAATGTGTTTTGAATAGATTAGAACAGAATTTAATGACTAGTTTTATATCTTTATGATAAAATGTTTTACTTCTTAGAAATTGGAAGGGGGGGATAAAAAATTTAATATGTACTTAAATATCGGTTTAAAAAACAACTAAAGGAGCTTTTAATTTAATAGATTTTTCAATATTAGCATTAAATTTATCCTTTAAAACTACGTTTTGTTAAAAAAAAAAAGTGAAATAAAAACCAATGTATTTTTAGAGGGAAAAAATAATCTATTGAAAATCAATTATATATAATAATTAAAATTGAATATACATTAAGTAATCATAAAGAGGGAGGGGGACATGCTCAAATTTTAAGCAAAAGTGTATTTCCTTTTAAATATAATTTTGTCATAAATTAACCTGTGTTTCTTGTGTAAATGATCAAACTGTTGTATTAAAAATGAAAATTTATATATTGGTCTATATTATTAAGGATGATACATATATTAATTAGCATTACCGATTCTGTTTCGATGCACAATGCCTATATGAAACAAAGTTATAGTTTTGTAAAAAATTTTCTGCATATGTATCTAATCCGTTGAATAATAGTTTTACAGTGAGCATTTACACTTTAAATACTTTTTATTTGGACTGATAAAAGGAAAAGTTAGAATGACTTGGATTCTCCTTCTCTATAATTACTGACTTAGGAATATAATGGAGATTTTGAAGTTAAAGTTAAATTACGAAGTAAAAAAAAAAAGTCCTGAGAATAAACATAGAATGGGAGCATTTATTCCTTTTTATGAAATTTCAGAGTTGCGTAAGGCTTGATTATTGATTGGATTTAATTTAGATCAAAGTTTCGGTAGAGTGTCAAAATAAAAAAAATGTCAACATGTAGGATTATATTTAAAACATTTATGAAGCACTCACAAAAAAATCCTTAAATTTGAGAAAAATTAAAAAAAAAAAAAAAGTTTTAAATTTTGAGAACAGTTTACTTAAAAGTTGAGATTCATTTTTCACGTAGTCTGATAGAATTGACTTTAAGAATACACAAAAGTAAGAGCAGAGAAAAACATTGAAATTATGAGCATCTGTTTGATGGCACACGATTCATTAGAGATTTCAGAAAAATTCTTTCATCTTCGGACTTGGTGTTTTGTACATTTTTCAAATGATTTTAATAACTTTACTAAATTGTTTGAGATAATGAGTGATTCGACGCACTTTGTACGTGATTCTTTAACATGAAACTAGAGATATATTTCCTCCATTAGGATAATTGACTTTTCTGTCATAAAAGGAATTCATTCTAATGTCTATTGCAAAAAATAGAAGAAATAATAGCGTTCGCTTTCTTATTATCTTCAAAATTAGGAAGGTTACCGTATGTCTGATTTTACTATACTTATTTTTGTTATATCTCTACCTCCTCGTTGGGAGTACAGAAGCAATGTCCAAAGAACTGTACCTGTATGATCCATAGTTTACGAGAAAAATACAGCAAATGACAATGAATACATTTCTGTGCTCCTGTAAGTGATTGGCTGAATATAACATACGCCGATCGCTGGATCGGACATGTGGAACTGGTTCTATGACCGAAACGATCGCCAGATCTCACACTGCTGGGGTTTTTTCCCCTATGGGACGATCTTAATGAATTGGTGTATCGAGACGCAGTGACAACACCAATGGACTTTGTTGCTTGTCTGCATGCTTATTATTTTTCAGTAGACACCGCGCTGCTGCGACGTGTGCACTCATCCATTCCATGGCTTGCTCAAGCCTGCCTCTATATTTACAGCGGACACTTTGAACATCTATCTTTTTTCAATATTTGAAAATGCTGCTTTTGACGCGTCCAATACTTGCACCGACTGTGACATCATACTTTGTTTTTCGTAATTTTCTTGTAAACTGTGAATCTCGCGCGCGTAGGGGTACAGTGTGAGAGTTTGGCTGTGTAAAGTTTAAGCGCCATTTTGCGACATCCTGTATTGACAGCATGTTCAACATGATTTAATGTACAAAGTTATTTGAAGAGACAGACGCAGGGTATACAATAGAATATTTTTGTACAAAGTGCATATTGTTCGAATACAGGGTTGTACAGATAATCATTGGCATCATGAGAATTATTACGGCAATCAGCATTGTCAGCTTCGGACAAAATCAATTTACGTTTGCAATCTGATGGATCATAGACTGAATGTACTCTAATCCGAGAAGAGCACGGTAGATTAGTCGCCATCAGTCTAATTGCGATGAAGAGGGTATCATTGTAAATGGGTGACATGATTGAGACTTGAGAGTTTAACACAACAGATCTTCGAGTGTTCAGTTCTTTTGCAAAACGTGTGGCAACTGTAGGCCTTCCAACTTTTTGCTACCTATTTCGGTTCAATTGTTCGTCCAGTTTTCCGGGATATTTGAGTTCCTATGGCAACATGAAGCTGACTTGCCGGTTGACCAACTGTGCTGCATATTTCTTATGGTCTGCAATAGCACAATATAGTGATCTTGGAAGATCATATTGTTAGGATGACCTCTCCTTGTGCGTCTGCAGTACATCATAATCTTTTGAAATGCTATCCACAACCTGGAAACGATACTGCGCGGGATGTTAAATTTACGGATAAACATTGACGCTCTTCTTTCGGCTTTCTATATGATGCCTGGAAAACAGGTCCACAATTTCAATATTCGTACTGCTTTGATGTTCAGTGTTCATATCTAACACGAACTCGCTACATACTTTAATTGCCTGAAATCTCTTATCTCTACTGTCATGTGATTGATACGTGCTGAAATATCATATTTCAATGAATAGAATGTATCCAGCATTAATGCAAATTTCCACAGGATGCTGATCTTTTACTTCTAATTGCAATACCAATGTATAAGTGAAGTTTACAATGCAAATTATTTAAACAAAAAGTAAAAAACATATGTTCCTAAGCAGAATGTTAAACACGCATTCATTGTGTAGGCTGAATAATCAATAAAATTGTTATCTTGTCAAATTTTAAACTAAACATCTAGAAATATTTTAGTAAAACATGAATTATTGGGACTATTAATGTTTTACTTTTAAAGTTTGATAAATATTTTGTTTATTTTAATGTCTAGTGAACTAAATATTTTGGAAAAAAAGATGCCTCATGAGAGAGACGTTTATATGTTTGTTTGGTTTTTGGATAGGTGTTATTTACTTCAGGATTTAACTCTTTCAGTCAAATTCAACCTGCAAATTGTAATATTAGTTACGGCTTTGTTTGCTTTCAAGTATTTTTTTAATTGCAATTTTTCGTTATGTGTTTTCCTAATTTAATTTTTTGATTTTTAAACATGAAATGGATAAGTTTATAATAATACTGTTTTACTTTCCTAAATAAAGACTTCAATACAGCTTTTTAGTGCAAACTAGTGTACGAGTAATTTAATCATCTAAATTGCATGCAATTCAATTATCCTCAAAACTCCCTGAACTAACTGTTAGGACTCTGCCTTTACAGTCATACACGTAGTTGATTGACAATGGGCTGCGAGTGGTTTAATAGTCTAAAGCGCAACAATGTAACTATTTGATCTAACTAGTGTTATGAGCTGTGTTCAGCATTCTTTTTTAGATGTAAATTTTCGTTTCTTTCATTATTTGTCTCTTTAGTATAATTTCTATATTTCTTAAAGAATACATGCGAATCGATTGTTCGATTTTTGAGCATTTGAAAACTGATAGAATAAAATGATGGAAAAATATCGAAATTATATAGTAGTTAATTCTTAAAACGAGGCAAGCGTAAAATATTTCTTTTTTTTAATGGTGTCTTCTTTAAGAAATTAAGGAAACTTATCTGTTTCCGCCATGTTAATTTGTGTCCTCTTTCTTAGAAACTAAGTAATCTGTTTTTACGACTTACAGAGGAATGCATTTCATATTTCTTAACTCATTTTTCCTGAACAAAAATATAAATCATATAATTTTTTAAATTGCAAATTACTTTTCAAGATATTTAATTAAAAAAATGCAATCTTCCTATATTTTTTATTTAAAATATGTTCAATGTAACAAATTGGGTTTTAAAATTTCAAATCAGTATGCTTTAATACCGGGTGGTTATAAATAAAGTTACACTATTCAGATGCCTATAGAGCCTGTTCTGTTTATCGGATTTTGATGAAACTCGGAATATAGACTATATGGATCATGGAGAAAAGATTTCTGCAATTAAAAAAGTTAGTACAAATTTTGACCACCAGGTGGCTTTTATCGAATATTCCTTATGCAAATCCGTAAAGCCTCTATATTAACTTGCAGTCATAGCTAGAGAATCATTCAGCGCTTGTTTGTCATCATAAATCATGCCCTTACAAAAAAAATCGAGCTTTACTGGTAAAACTATTTTATCAGAACGACAGCAACCACTTAGCTGCTCTGCGTGAATATCGTCGCCTAAAGCATGTGCGAAAAGGCCCCATATCGAAGATTGGTTTGAAGATGATTATGAAATTTGAAGATAATGGGAATTTGGGTGTGCTGCGCGGAAAAGGACGGAAACCCATTGGGACTGAAACTGTCGAAGAAGTCGCTACTGCTGTGGTTGAAAGAGCCTTTAGTTCCATCTATTCTTCAGCAAGTGTATGATCAATCAGTTTCACATAAGTTGTAGAATCCATGGTCAACAATACGTAAAATTCTACGATACTTTTTGAAATGGTATCCGTAAAAGATCCACGTGATGCGAACGATGAAACCTCAAGATCAGAAAACATGCCTTGAACTTGCTTGCCGAATTTTAGCGAGAATGAAAGTTGAGGATGCGTGACTTTGGGAAATTCTATGGTCAGATGAGGCACACTTTTATTTAGATGGAGCTGTGAATAGTCAACATTGTCACATATGGGGTACTTCACCTCCTAATATCCGACATCAACAACCGCTGCATTGTGATTACGTGACCGCTTGGGGTGTGGATTTACTGCTGAGTTTTTGTCCTCGGGTCTCTTTTATTTGAAACTCTCACTCCACAATGTCCTAAAAGGTGCTCTGTCACGAGTCCACGGTACATTGAACTTCTTCAACATCAGGTCATTCCTGCTTTACAGGAACGACAATGTTGCCAACGACTATCTTTATGCAAGATGGAGCAACTCCTCACATTGACTGTCAAGTCAAAGCACTGCTTAGTGCTAACTTTGGCGATAGGCATGTAGTATCCAGACATTTTCGGGATGCATGGCCTTTTCGTTCACCTGTCTTAAATCCCTGTGATTTCTGGTTGTAGGGATTTCTTAATGACCATGTTCATAGAGGAGGAATTAGTTGCCTGATTTGAATGCTAGCATTATACGCCATGTGGCTGAAATCCCTCGTGAGTTGCTTCGCACTTCCATTGAAAACACTATAATGCGCTTTCCACACGTTATTGATGTCAATGGAGCACATATTGAGCATATTATGTAATTGAATAGATTTTAACAGTTCTAACATATCATTTGAGCACCACATTTCCTCCTTGTGGTCAAAATTTGAACAATTTTTTTATTGCATAAATCTTTTGCCCCCGGTCCATATAGCATCCTAGTTTCTCATCAAAATCCGATAAGCAGATCGGGGTCTACAGGCCTCCGAGTAGTGTAACTTTAATTATAACCACCCGGTACCTTATAGACAATAAAAAAAGAAACATGAATATAAAAGAAAACTACATTATAATTTGCTAATGATTGAAATGATGGTTTTGAAGTATTTAAAACGTTGTATGGTCTGTACCATTTGTAGAATTGGCGCAAAATTAACAGTAAATATACAGTATTTTCATAATTTGTCGATTACAGGAGCATATATAGAATTAATATAGAGTATCCTTCAAATTTGCATACCGAGCAGCTGAGTATTACTATAACCAATCTAAAGCTTATTAATGTTTTGTTTTTGTACCAATAAATGGCTTGTTTTTGTTTTTTGAAACTTTACCATTCCTTTTTTTCATATCCCTACTGTTTTTTCTTTTATTGTACTTCAAATGTAATACTGTTTTATTATCTTGAAAATTTGAAAGAAAATTTTTTGAAAGAAAATTCAATTTGAAATGCAGATTATTTTTCAGTTTTCACTACTTCTATAAGTACATGCCCCTCCTTTGCCACCCGAAAAAAACCGCTTTTTGACATTGCTTCCACTGATCATAGTTAGTTGAATAGACAATATATATATATATATATATATATATAACATGGAAGACCATTTAATACCTTTTGTGGAAGGATATAGAAATCTCTTGTAGGGGGATTGGGCTTTAAATTCTTAATGATTTACATTTCTATTATGAAAAAAAAGGAAGTATAAGTAAATTAATTAAATTACTGCTCTGTATGAACTCTTTGTAAAGTTTCATCCTGAAAAAGTTTCCAAGCATTTTGTTTTCTTTTTTAAGTCTATTCACTTAATTTCACTTTTAATATAAATTACTTAGTTATTAATCAACAATTATGTGTGTTTTGTTTTTCAGTATCACGAAATATTATTTACGCAAGTCTTAAATACCTTGAGAGATTATTTGATCTTATTACTACGGAGAAAAATCACATGTTATGTGTCAACATTATTACTCACAAATATACACACACACACACGAATGTAGGTTTCCATTCCAAATTTCAAATACGGTCTTTACTTATTTTTTGGATATTATTTATAATTTATTCATAATCTAAGTGTGGTTACAGCAATATTATTGTAACGAATACTTTTTACTTAGTAATCGATTTTTTTTAAGAATCGATTTCGAATTTATATAAATTCATTCTTTTTAGATTTCTCTCCATTCGTTACTCTTAGAATAAATAAATAAATAACAGAAATGAAAATCTTTTAAATTTCAGTTTGTGTAGAAGCTTTCATCAGAGGAACAAAGAAGACGCAGCTGGTTTTTCTAGCAAAAGATATCGAACCAATCGCAAACGAGATTATGAAAAAGAAATATCCAGTCTGGAAAATGTGCTTTTAAAATATCTTCAGCTCTTCTCACTCTAGGCAATTGTGAAGAATATTTTTAATCCCTTAAAGAAAATACACATTTAGATTTTAGAGAAGGAATTGTTTTAGAGCAAAAACAGAATTTTCCCTAAAAGAATGGTTTTAGAGAAAGACTGACAATATATATTTTTTAATATTAAAATTTAAATAAATGGGTTTATTTACATTATACGAGATTTATTTGTATTATATTGCTTCCACCTTGAATTTAAAGTGTTTGTAGATCCTTGCAAAAAGATGTTAACGATATAAAAAAAAATTTTAAATTGCATTTTGAATTTTTTTGCTCTTGAAAAAGTTAAAAATATTGATAATGAAAGTGATGAAAATTTAAATAAAATTTTGATAAGTTTTATTTATTTATTTTGCTGAGAATATTAAACGTTTGCAAATATTTGAATAGAATGACCAGAGTTATCCTCTTATTCATGAATGAATGAAAATATTTTTACAACTCATGTAAAAAAAAATGAACGTTCTATTTTCTTCAAAAATAATGTATTGCATTCTCATCACAGAAATATATTTTTGAAATTAAACCAATAAGGACGACAACAATAGGAAAAATTAGAGGTCTTCAAAAATATAGAGATAAATTGTGAGGTTTTAGTTTTCTTACCCAAAATATCAGCATATTTGTAAAAATTAATTTTAAATTCATTGGGATCATAACAGTTTCATTAACATTTTATGGGAAACTTATATGCATATAATGAATTCTAAAAATAGTACATGTCAAACGATTTTTGTTGTTGTCATAAGTGTGATTGACCTTAAATCGCAAATCGTCAAGGTGTGCATACTACGTATATAGTTTCTAACACTAAACACGAAAAGGATTTAATTGTCGTGAGACTATTGTACAAGAATATCTCGCTAAGTGCGTTCTCTCTCTGTGAGGCTCTTGCTATAGTCCGTTCAGTAATTTCAGCAATAAATTTCTTTTAATAATGATAAATTATTTATTCTGTAGTTTGGAACTATTTTGTTCCAAAATAAATTTTCCTGCTAAATTGTTCCTACTAAAAAGATATTGTCAATATGTATACTGCTAGTTGGTCAAGGTCAAGCAGGATGATAAGTGCGTGTGTATGTATGAACTCTATTTGTGAGAGAAGGGACTCGCAGCACACACAACCCCTGAGCTAACTTATCTTCTATCTTTGGGATAGCCTTGTAACAACATACAGGGGCTGCGGTAGCCCAGTGGTCAAGGTACCGAATCATGGCCGGCATGTCATGAGTTCAAGTCCATTACCACTAAAAACCCGCGTGTAGGGCAGTGATGCACGTTAAATCTGTCGAAAGCTGAAACGTCCTCCCGTTGGTGTGGTGTGGTAGTTAGGAGAGGGGGTGCCAGCTCAAGTGTCGTCCACGTCCCTTAACCATGGTTCAAAATTACGTGGTCCGTCGCCAAAAGCCCTCGTGTAGCTGAACAGTGTGACGTTAATATTCACTCACTCACTCACAATCACCAAGAGGTTGTTGGTGTTGGGGGTTGGAGCAAAAATCAGCCATAGCAAGTTTTGTACGCAATTTATTTATCTCTTTACTTAATTAACACAACTAAAGGTAGGAAATGTATTTAGTAAATGATTAGAACAGCAATCGCACGGCTTAAGGCTACTAACATATATAAGTATAATTTATTCACTCTTGGTGCACTCTTAACTTCTACGCTAGAATTCAATTGTAAATATCTTAATTATACGGCTTCTGACAGTATGTCAAGTTCACAATTTTATAATCACTTTTAATCTCCATCAACTATCGATCATCCAACGACTAACATCGCGTACCTTAATGCCAACACTTAAATCGAACAACTCATTTAAATAAATCAAGTTTTCTTTTTCGAGAGAGTTTCCCATAGAACTTAACAGTTAAAAAGAGTAATTTTACCCCAAGAGGATTAATAGAAGGTTCGCAGATAGACCAGTTACAACCTCATTGCATGCGCATCGGTTATTCCTACCATCTCTGTTTGGATTTTTAAAAAATTATTCTATATGACGTCATTCTTAAAACCAAGGGTGCCAAACTCAAAGGTCAACTTGGGCAAAGCAAACAAGGTTTAACTTTAAGTAAGCCGAAAAAAAAAAGATTTATAGAAACGTTGGTTTATTTCGAATGATACATTATGATAAACATAAATAGAAGAACAAGAAAAATTAATGTTTACGTCCTGACACTAAACATCTCTTCTCTGTTAATGTATTTCCTATTTCGAGAAAAATTTTGATATTTTATTATGTACTATTGCTTGCCGATATACTGGCCTAGCCACAAAAACGTTCTTCGTGGGCGGCAAGTTAGACACTTCTGCTTTAAACTAATAAAGATCGAGAAAAGAAAATCAGTAGATGTTGTGAAACTCGGATATAATTTAGGTTTTAACGCATTGGATACTAAAGATGTCATGAAATGTATTCAAACGGACTCCTTCAGTTTCTTGATGACGGATCACTCATCGGCACCTTAAGAAGTAGAAGAAAATATCTAAACAGAATAAAACTTCACATTAAATAATTTTGAAAAATTATTCAACGTGAGAGAGAGAGATAGCTAATGGATTAAAGCAGTGATTCTTGAACTTTCGATCGCCGTGGACCCCTTTTATATATCAGCCTGACATAGCGGACCCTCCCAAAAAATTTGAATATTCCCCTCTGACTCCCAACGTACAACTGAGTGATTTAAAGGTTTCTGAATAGCCTTTGGCTGCCTCTGTTGTTTATACAGACTTTTTTAACACTTTTTTTTCCCTTTAAGAAAACAGTAAACATCTAATTATATATGTATATAAAATATTACAAAATACTAGTTTCAAATAAATAATGTAAACGCAAAATAATAATAATAATATTACAGACGCAATTTAGGAAATCAAGATGGATGCAATCGTCATTGTATTGGTGTGCTATGTGAATTTAGTTCTTAATATTTGCTCTTGTGTGTTTCTACTACATAATTTTTGAAGTATTACTTTTTTATAATGGCTATGTAATTGCAAACAATAAAAAAAACTGAATTAATATTCTTGATCGAAATACATGTTCTAGCAAATATTTTAAATGGGGACAATTTTGAGATCTAATCTAAGATGACACATCTTTCAATTTTTCCATGAGGTACTTCAGAGTATGTAAAAGAGGGTAGTCCTAACATTACATGAGAGACCTTCATGGACACCAGGGTTTCGTAGACTTCAGATTAAGCACCGCTGGATTAAAGGAAATAATTCAATTGAAAAAAGAAGCTTTTGAGCAAAGCAAAAATTAGAAGATGATATTCTGTGCTATCGCATGTTGTATGAAAAGGGGGTGGATGGGTGCAAAAAAAATTGATTTTCTATTTGAAAAGTAACGTTTTATTTTTCATTTTCTAAACATTGAGCAATAAAAGTGTTCAATTATCTTTACTCCCCCTTTTTTATTGTTCTTCATTAATTATTGGTAAATATATAAATATTTTGTTTTAATAAAATTTAATAGGAACGAATTGCCTATCTTCCTTTAGAAATAATGTTCCATTCAGTGCGGATTCAAGCAATGAGGTACTTTCGAATACTCGAAGAAAGGTTCTAAATCAGAATTCCTTTAATACCACTCGATTATCTTCTATTTTGGCCTTCAGAAGTAAAATTCTTGTCATTTCTCGCAAAAAGATATTACAATTTGTTTTATTAGCTGTAGGTATTCATCGCTGTCTTAGATGAGTCATGATAAGATTCTCTCTATGTACATGAAGACCATTTTATAGAATTACTTTTTATAATTTACACGTAAGATTGGTCGTCGTTGCCGGCTGGGTGGCGTAGTTGGTTTGTCACTGGCTTTGTGCGCCTAAGGTTGCGGGTCCGACACCGGCTTAAGTTGGTGGATTTTCATGGTGCAGAAAATAGACAGCTTCCATCTCCTATGATTATGTGGCTAGTTAAAGATCACTTGAGTGCTTGTTTGGCTTGGTTGCTTTCGGCAAAAATAAATTCCAAGTACAATTTCATATCATCAGCATTCACGTGCCTCCCTCTGGGGAGGTAACTGTGGACATCAAAAATATATTGTGGTGATTGGTTTTCTACCTATATAGTGCCGCACTCAAAAGGGATACCAGCTTCCTAGATATGTACTAGGTCTAGAATAGTAAATACCAATCCGCAGCACCATTGTAAATTTTTAAAAAAGGTTGGTCGTTTAAAAGTGAATACGAAATATGGGATACGCAAAATTTATTCCATTCCTATTTGTTTTCTTGTGTATTTTAAACTAATAATGAAAAGAATTAAAAAGAACTTCTTGAACATATCGTTTATAAAATTCGCTTCAAAGAGCTATTCTTGTTGTTTTCTTGTAAAAGACATTAAAAAATTTATTAGGAGTTTTATTTTAGATCAAAGTTGACTGATTTAGGATGACTGTTTATATAGTTATAAGTAAACTAAAAAGAGATTATTCAGACTCATATTTCTAACATTATGAATTTTTTTTATGTAAAATCCCCAAAAGCAAATATATTTTAAAGTAATGACTTTCCCCTTGCACTGCTTTTTCATTTTTTATTCTAAAATTGGTTCTTTTATTTGGCTAATAATAAATGTAATCGTCTTGTTCATCGGAGCAAAAAATTTTCTTTCAGAAAAAAAAAGGTTTTATCTTCCATTTTGGTTGTATAACTTTTTTCTGTTTTATTCTATATATAAATACGATGTTCCCGATATTAGCTTAAGTGATATTAGAATATAAATCCATTTTTATCTTAAGAATTCTAAAATAGGTTCATATGATGCTGAATAAATATATAAGAATAGATCCGAATGATCTGTTTTATTTTAAAAGTTAAAGCTGTGAGAACATGAATTTATGATTAACATTTCTGAAAATTATTCTCTCTGAATTTAGAATTTTCGACATTTCTCTGTATTTCAACCTTTTCAACATATTTTTCACCTAAAAGTTGAATTGTCAAAAATGTTTAATTTTTCTAGCGACATTCTAATTTAAATTTCACACACACATTGCATAACCACTAATCATAAATTGCTTGCTATTTCATTTTAGATGATTGGCTGATTAGAATAACCCATTTGAGATCAAGTGTAGTATAGGGAAGGGGGGGCTTTGGATTTGGCGATTTTTATCTAGATATCATGGTAGGAATTCATTCTGGCTTCCAGACACCTATCGCTAAATGAAGTAGCTTGGTGACCGATTTTGGTCGCCAAAAGAAATTGACATTGCCAAGCCCCTCCCCCCCAACTCTCTCCTATACTACACTTTAAACTAAGCATCGTTCTAGCGTTCAAATTGAAGGCTTTTATAAGTACGGGTCTCTTAATTTTAAACCGTGATCAAGTGACACGAATAGTACTTGAGCTAGTTTATACGTTTAATTTTGGAATATATATTTAACGTTCGAAAATATATGATTTTAGGGAAAAAATTCCGAATGTTTCATTCCTGTAGCCTATAGGAATAAGGGATTTTTATAGCCTATTCCTATAGCTTATAAATTCCTTAACTTCAGACTAATGACTATAAGTTTTACCCAATATTATAATAAGAGTTTCAATCCTTAAAATTTTATAAACTTAGAAAATTCTAAAGTTTAATAAAATCTGCTTATTTTATATTTAATAAGTATTAAACTATAATTAATAGTTAGTAGTGGAAATTTTTACGTTGCTTCAATATTGAAATTTAGATAGGTTCCTCTATAAATTTCATCCTTATGCTTAATTTATGAAATAAATTATCCTCGTATCGATAATATTCATAAAAGACACCACTGAACGTATAAAAATAAGATTAATTAAAGGGAAACGGTTTTAACTAGATTTCTGCAATTCAATCATTTGATTTTAACAATAATAATAATTAAAATCAAAACAACTTGCTTACTTTTAAATGCTACCAGAAGTTGAAACAGTTTTAGAATAATGAATATTTTGATGTTGAAAATTAATGCTTTTTTAATGGATATTTACGTATTACATCGGCCACCAGTTTCACTAAATAAAAAGATGTCGTTAAATGCTTTCAAGAATTCGGCAATTAACACGAATTCGGATCCGACTGAAACCGGTTTGAAAAAAATGTTTGACTTCCAAAAAAGGGAACGACCATATGGAGGCAAAAAGAAACTCGAGTGACGTGTTTAGAGAGAACAGAGTAACAGCTCGAACATGCCAAAGATGACTTATGAAATTTATTTTGCTTGAGTGATTTTTTCAGATGAGGAAGGTCATCAGATGTCAGTGACGAAATGCAATGCAGTATGATCTGGACAAATCCCACATTAAGGTATCCGACTACGTTCGAAAAAGTGATTTTAAAAAGCGCATAAATGGATAATTTTCATGATATTTAGTGTCACTCAGATTAGAATATATGCATAAAAATGTTTTAAGCACATTTTGACAAAAATTTTTTTATTTGAATACAATATTTTGGCAAAAAATTTACTTAGAACAATCTTTTTTTCCAAATGTTCTCCTTTTGTAAAAATAGTTTTGTTATAATAATATTTTGCCTGAATATAGCTCAGACCTCTCTACAGAGGCTCAACTAGAATTTTTGAAAAATTCAAATTATTTTCAGAGTTATCACCAATTGAAATAGTTATTCGCGTTTTTTTCTTGAAATTGCTCCCCTCTGTTGTAAAATATGAATAAATCCGCTTCAAAGTTATATATTTAAAAAATTCTAGTTCAGCATCTGAACTGAGGTTTGAGCTATATTCAGGCGAAATATTATACTAATAGAAGCATTTTGCACAAAAAGAGAACATTTGGAAAAAAAATTATTCTAAGTTAATTTTTTGCCAAAATATGGTATTTAAATGATTTTTTTTTGTCAAAATGTCCTTAAAACAATTTTATGCATGTATTCTAATCTAAGTGACACTAAATATCATGAAAATTATCCATTTATGCGCGTTTGAAAATCACGGTTCCGAACGTAGTCGGATACCATAACTTGCACAGAAGTGGGCTTCACGCTTGGAATTCATTAGACTATCGCTTTGGGTTACATTAAAAGGATTGGTTTTGTGTCTAAACTCTCTGCTTGGGTGCCACACGAATTAAGGTATCCGACTACGTTCGGAACCGTAATTTTAAAAAGGAGCATAAATGGATAATTTTCATGATATTTAGTATCACTTAGATTAGAATACATGTATAAAACTGTTTTAAGGACATTTTAACAAAAACAAATTATATTTAAATACAATATTTCGGCAAAAAATTAACTTAGAATAATCTTTTTTCCAAATGTTCTCTTTTTGTGCAAAATGCTTCTATTATAATAATATTTTGCCTGTATATAGCTCAGACCTCTCTACAGAGGCTCAACTAGAATTTTTGAAATATATAGCTTAGAAGTGGGTTTGCCCATGTCTTACGAATATAGAGGGGAGAAATTTTAAGAAAAAAACGCCAATAATTATTTCAATTGATGGTAACTCTGAAAATAATGTGAATTTTTCAAAAACCATAGTTCAGCCTCTGTACAGGGATCTGAGCTATATACAGGCAAAATATTATTATAATAGAAACATTTTTCACAAAACGAGAATATTTTGAATATTTTGAATATATTCTATGTTAATTTTTTGTCAAAATATTGTACTTAAATAAACTTTTATAACGAATAAATATAATGAACTTTTTCTTTTGGGATTCAATTTTCGTTCTCCCTTTTTTTAAAAATATTTCTGAAAAAATTTCAAGTTATTCTCTCTTTAACACATTTTATGGTGGTCCTAAATCTTGAACTGGTTTTTATTAGATCCTAACTTGCCGAGAGCAATAGAGTTCTGGTCGTTTCATCCAAGAAGTGCAACCTTTAACTCTCATTGCCCAGTTCACTAGAAACATCTTCGATATCTTCTTTCACCCTCAGTGGAGTTGACCCGTATCCCCATGTTCTAATTAGGAAATAATATATGTTAAATGTTACTTGTATGCTTTAAATTATAAAATATCCTTAAAATTAATTAATTTTAGTATAAAATTATTTTCTTAATATTGAAAATACAGTGAATTCTTCGATATTCTTTTTTCTTGATTTATTTGCAGTTTTTCTTTCTTTCTTTTTTTTGATGTGTAAGATATATAAACTAAACATATATTAAATTAAAAAAGAGTTTGAATAATTACTTTTTTTAAAACATAGTTTGTATGAATTTAAAATTTGTTTTATGTGGTTTATAAGGTATATTAAAAAGATGATCCTCTATATAACGAATTTTCCATATAACGAACTTTTTTTGTGGGATTTGGCCACTTCATTAAATAGAGGTACGACTGTATTTACAAAGGGAAGACACCAAAGATGGCTTGGAAAAATGTTACGTTGTGTTGTTGGTGAGACGGTAAGAGCACAGTGCACTATGAGTTGTTGAAGGAAAATGAAACGGCCATTACTGTTCGCAACTTGATGCTTTGAGTAAAGAAATTCAACATAAATGTTCATCTTTGGTCAGCAGAAAGGATGTGATTCTTCATCTCGTCAACTTGAGTCTTCACATAGCAAAAAACAGCGCATAAAAAAATTGAAGTGTTGGGTTGGGAAACTTTACCTCACACAGCCAGCATATACTCTTTATATTGCCCCATCGGACTTTTATCTGTTCAGGTCGCTGCAAAACGTCCTTGATAGAAATAAATATATAAATTTAGAGGGTGACCAAATGGCACACAGTGGAAGAATACTTTGTCTCCAAAATAGAGGACTTTTTTTCCAGGGCGTTAGATAAGTTGTCAGAACGTTGGCAGATGGCTGTAACTAACAAAGGACATTATATTTTAGATTAAATTTTAAATAAAAAGTGAAAAAAATTGTTTTTTTTTTCAGAAAAAAACGACAGAACTTTCCTTTACTCCAGTGTTTCTCAAACTGTGGAGCGCGCCCCCTAGGGGGGCGTGATAACCCTACAAGAGGGGAGGGGAGAGTATACTGAAAAGTCGAAAACAAGAGATTATTTTAAAAAAATTATTAATTTACTGAAAGGAAGCAAAACGAAATACATTCTGAAATAATAAAAACACACACATTTACACTAATATACTATACACTCACTTCCAAAAGTTAAGCACGAAGATGTAAAATGCAAAAATATCAACAAATACTGCTTTGATTGACGCAAAATTTGGCAGTAAAGTAGCATATATATTTATACATAAAACAAAATCAATAATTATATACAGAAATGAAAACAATGTAAAATTTTTGTAAGTTATTTGATAATGTCATACTGGAGACTTAAACAGAATTATATGTATAAAGTGAAAATAAACAGCATAAAATGAAAAGAAGGACATTAATTGTGATCCCCCCTCATATGTATGCAATTGATTGATTGATTGAATATTAACGTCGCACTGTTCAGCTACACGAGGGTTTTTGGCGACGGACCACGTAATTTTGAACCATGGTCAAGTGACGTGGACGACACCTGAGCTGGCACCCCCTCTCTAACTACCACCACACCAACGGGAGGACGTTTCAGCTCTCGACAGATTTAACGTGCATCGCTGCCCCTACACGGCGGGTCTTTAGTGGTACTGGGCTCGAACCTGTGACAAAGCAAGCCACAGTCCGATACCTATACCACTCGGCTACCGCGGTCACTCATATGTATGCAAAACTTGCACCTTCTGACCATGCTTTCAATCAGGTGGTCAACCACCGCAGAATTAAGCAATTGTCATTCTTCTTGTAGAGCAGTTTCCAGCTCAATAAGAGTGGTTGGAGATGGGAAACGTGAGGATACAGCACGGCTGAGAGCATCCCAAATATTTCCAATGGGATTAAGGTCGGGCGAATATGCTGGCCACGCCATGCGCGCAATCTCTTCACTCTCCAGGTATTCATCGACGATGTCAGCTCTATGGGGACGTGCGTTATCTTCCATTAAAACAAAAGTAAGGCCAATTGCTGCAGTGTACAATCTCACAATGGCTTCTAGGACTTCAGCTCGATACCGGACAGCCGTCACAGAACTCCGTTAAAAGATGTGCAGGTCGGTATGGTATCCTAATGAAATCCTTGCCCACACCATAATGCTTCCGCCTCGAAATGCGTGATGTTCGGTGATGTTTTGGGGCTGATTGCATGTTCCTTGTTTACACCATATCCTTATACGCTTGTCATCTGGCCCCAGAGCAAATCTTGACTCATCAGTAAACATGACATTGCCCCAGTCAGACACAGTTCAATTGCCATGTTCCCGGCACCACTTTAATCGTGTCCCTCTTAATTGGACGGATAGAGAAACACAAACTCGAGGTACCCGGGCATACAGTCCATTCATATGTAATCTTCGGCGTACAGTAGCTGCAGATATAACCCTACCAATGGACGTTGTAACCATAGATGTCACACGTGTGGAGGTTGCTCTGCGATTCCACTTGGCTACAATAGCAATATATTGATCTTCCGCGGGGGTTGTAACCCTTGGGAGACCTCTTACGGGCCTTCGGACAACTGTCTGTGTGGTTTGGAAATGTTTCCATAAACGTGAAATTACAGAATGATGAACGCCGAAGAAAAGAGCAGCATCTGTGATTGACTATCTTGCTTCAATGCGCCCCACTGCACGCCAGCGCTCAGAATCTTCCATTTGTTTCCTGGAAGTCATAGAAACACGTATGTCTTGAAAACAAATTGTACGAAAGTTTTAAACACCTTCTATCAGCACTTACAATCAACTTCTGTAGCCCTTCATAAATCTGGCTTCTTATAAGACTGCCCTTTTTGCATATTTCTTGACATAAAAGCACGATTGGCTGTTATCTAACATATTTGCATACTTTTATCTATCTCTGCAGCGAATTGCATTCACATCAATTCTGATTGGCTTCCGGAAATTAACATTTTCCTCTCCGTGCTTAACTTTTGGAAGTGAGTGTACTTATAAATGTATCAGCACTGCGCAATGTGTTTCATAATTAATTTAACAGTACTAAGTTATGAACAAGTTTATTAATTACCAGTGACCCCCTATGGGCATGTTATAAAATTATATATACAAAGTTTAATACTTATCTTGATAATTTGTACGATTTATAATTAAAGTCATATTGTAACCTTACGTCCAAGTATATCATTACTGAATTCAATACATTGTTATTGTATGGAGGAGGGGGCGCGATGAAAATTTTAATTGAAAATTGGGTCACAAAAATAGAAAGTTCGAGAGAAGAGCACTGCCTTATACCCAATACAAAATAATACTTTTAATAGATATGCATATTTCAAATCCCAACAAAACAGCTTAATTATTAGAAATTTTTAATGGTAACAATTGCAAACATTTCATTCAGCAACTTATATTTTCTTTATATCAAATCAGTGCAAGAACATTTTTATGCAAAGGAGAAATATTGTTATAAATTTGAAAATCTGTACAATTTATATTTTTACTGACAACAAAGAAGCCGCAGAAACCCATTCTTTTCCCATCCTTTTCTCATGACAGTATTCAGAGTTTGTTGAAGTAAATATGCTCACAGAAATAATTTTAAAATGTCTAGACATGAAAAATATTTTATTTTGACATTTTAAACACATTTTATTATCAAGCAGGGATTTCATTGACAGACGATTATTCCCACTTTTTTTTTGGAATAATTACTTTTACAAGTAAAACGAATCAAACATATCTCTATTTCCCAAGTAAAATTTATTTTATCACGTATTTAAATTTTACAGAAACATAATACAGTCGGAGCTTTATATAACGAAGTCGCTTAATCCCGAAAAAGAGTTCTTTATAGGGAAAATTCGTTATGAAGAAATTAATCTGCCAATATCCTTTATAAACCACTTAAAAAAATTTTAAATTCACAAACACTATATGATAAAAAAAGTAATTATTTAAACCTTTTTGTAAATTAATGTATATTTATTTTATATATCTTAACTATATAAAAAAATGCAAGAAAAGTTTCTTGGCGCCTTTATCCACTTCCTAAAGAATTACATTTTTTTCTTTGATGTTCAAGCTCTTATCTTTTGACATTTTCGGGCTAAAAGAAACGAAGTTACCAGAACGACAAATCAACACTACAAATGAACGGAGACTAGTTCAAAGACACGGGGACACGAGACAACTCCACTAAGGATGAAAAGGGATATCGAAAATATTTCAAGTGAACTGGACAATAGGGGCTTAAGGTTACACTTCTTGGATGAAGTGCCCAGAATTCTATTGTTTTCGACGAATTAGGCTCCTAATAAAACCAGTTTATGATTTATGACCAACATAAAATGTGTTAAGGTATCCGACTACGTTCGGAATCGTGATTTTAAAAAAGTGCATGAATTGATAATTTTCATGATATTCAGTGTCACTCAGATTAGAATACATGCATAAAATTGTTTTAACGGTATTTTGACAAAAAAAAATTATTTAAATACAATATTTTGGCAAAAAATTAACTTAGAATAATACTTTTTTCAAAATGCTCTCCTTTTGTGAAAAATGCTTCTATTATAATAATATTTTGCCTGTATATAGCTCAGACCTCTCTACACAGGCTCAACTAGAATTTTTTAAAACTTCAAATTATTTTCAGAGTTACCATCAATTGAAATAATTATTGGTGTTTTTTTCTTGAAATTGCTCCCCTCTGTTGTCGTAAAACATGGATAAACCCACTTCTAAGTTATATATTTCAAAAATTCTAGTTGAGCCTCTGTAGAGAGGTCTGAGCTATATACAGGCAAAATATTATTATAATCGAAGCATTTTTCACAAAAGGAGAGCATTTTGAAAAAAGATTATTCTAAGTTAATTTTTTTGCCAAAATATTGAATTTAAATAATTTTTTTTGTCATAATGTCCTTAAAACAATTTTATACATGTATTCCAATCTAAGT
The DNA here is from genome assembly GCA_019973935.1 of Trichonephila clavipes. NCBI lineage: Eukaryota > Metazoa > Arthropoda > Arachnida > Araneae > Nephilidae > Trichonephila > Trichonephila clavipes. Next base: position 3,482 of record BMAU01015316.1, on the reverse strand, counting down.
GACACTAAATATCATGAAAATTGTCCATTTATGTACTTTTGCAAAATCACGGTTACGAACGTAGTCGGATACCTTAATAGATAATAACTTGAATGTTCATAAATACTTTAAATACAAATTCTTTAGAACAAAAATTGAATCAGAAAAGAAAAAGTTGGTTATATAGAAAATGCACTTCGCTATAGAGAGGTTATTTGAAGAAGAAAATCGTGAAATGTTCTTGGTTGGATAAAAAAGTTCGTAATATAGAAAAATTCGCAATATAGAGGTTCGTAATTTGGAGTTTCAACTGTATATTGTGAACGAAGCAAGAAAAGTAGCGTAGCTACCAATGGTTTTAGACGTGTGGAGCCCCGGGGTCCTCAAGCTCAGGGGGCCCCTTGGACCCTGACTACCAAACAAGCCGAATTTGCCATAATTTCTCCCACATTTACGGTACAAATACGAAAGATTGCAACACAACTGTAATCATGGCAACTCAATTGAAAGTAATTTCGAACGTGCAAGGAATTCTCCTAAATTCTTTAAGTTGCTTGTATAGTGTTGTGAACTTAACTTATATTGAAAAGTTAATATTTTCAATTTTTTCTTTTTTCTATAAACTGTTACTTGAAAATAAGTTTCAAGTTCCCCTAGAAATCTTACCATATTTATTAATATATCTCTTTAAAAACCTGCACAGGAAGCAGTTCCTGTATTTTTAATATTATTCACGATAAGGTAGTTTCTGTTTCAATATTTCACAATCTCTACTCACATCTGCAATAGGCTGGTGTAATCCCCCACCCCTCCCCTGTTCCTTTGAAGAGGTCTTTTTTTAAAAAAAAATAATGATATTAATACTGTATTGGATTTTCTTGTTCATGCATATTTTTTGTATTATTTTCTGCCTATCTCGGTGGACCATTTTGTAGCTCTAAGCCCTCTGGTGGGTGAGTTCGATACTCCCGAGGAAATAAATAACAAAAGTTATTCCCCAACGACGTTTTGTAGCGTTGCATATTACGTTTCTCCTTTCTTTTAACGTCTGTAAGTACTCACCTACAAACGAATTGTATTGGATAAAAAAGACTGAAATTATGGATAAAAAAAGAAAGAAAGAAACTCGGTCGTACATTTAAGCGCTAACAACAAGGTAGTAAACGAAAACTACCCAAAATTGATACATTTCTTAGTCAGCCTTCTGCGAATATCTCTGATCCAAGTATTGCTATTAATAATGAAACTTGCACATATATATGTAGGTAGTACGTTGCTTTGTTTTTCTATGTTCTGCAGAGCCCGATAAAGAGCTGATGTTAAAGTGGCTATGCATATTTTATTTTTTTACTTGATAAAACCCAACCAAGATAAGGGCCTCCTTTTTTTTGCACCAAGGCCTTTGGATACCTAGCTACACCACTGAGCAAGAAAACAATTATTTTTCCGAGAACTAGGTGGAAGCAGCCAATGGTAATGTTCACTAGCTCCTTGGCTTGTGACATTGATGTTGAGTCGTTAATTGGCTCTATTTTCATCAAATCTCATAATGAGATTTAATAGGGTCTATATCGCGTCAGGTTCAGTTTAATTTCAAAATCTCTTTGTGACGCAATCTGGAAGATAGGAGAGAAAGATACTTCTACAAATACAATGAAAATCATTTAGCATGAAACTTCGGGGACTGAAATATTTTTTCGTGTTAAATGAAACGTGAAACAACCTTCCTGATTTTTACTCACATAGCGATGTACTCGTCATCGAATTCCAAAGTCACCCGATGAGAGATTAGAAGTTTTTGTGTGTGGCGTTTGTAGGGGTGGAGGGTGAAAGTAACTTACATAAACAACATTTCCTCGTGTCACAGACTGTTGCGAGGGTATTTCAAAGCCTAGTTTGCCTCATTTCCACGAAACATGTGAAACGATTCCTCTTTCATTTCCTACCCTCTTAAATCTCACATATGCGGCTTGTGTTTTCCGTATTTTGTTAATTCCCAGATAAAGAGATATTTTCGCGTTAAGGCTGTTTTCGCCAAATGTACGAGAGCGTGAACTTGACGCAGAGCACATTTTCGGACAGAAAAATGCGTTAAATTTTATAAAAATTTGTGACATTATAACTCATGCATTTGTTTATAATACAGTGTTTTTAAAATTTCAAAATATTTCATAAATAATTAGTTTTTCCTTTTAACATGTGAAGGGATAGCTCATGTAACATTACGGTATAGGAAAAAAAAATGCAAAACACATTTTATATGAGAAAAATTGTGTAAACTAGGATAAAAATGAGTAGTATAAAATAAGTGATTCTCTACAGGATAGTGTAGCTAGAATATAATATTAATGTTTAAGTACTTTTATATCTGAAAAAATATTCCGAATTTGGCTCCTATTCTTTAACATTAGCTGAAGTTAAGCCTTATACGATTTTCGTTTCGGGTTTTCGGGATTTTGTATTATTTCGTGTTAACTGACATTTCGTCTTCAGTGGCATTTCATTGTATTATCTGAATAACGCTCTGAAAGTTGCCAATGTTTGTAGTGTAGTTCAATGGCAATTTTAATTCAAGCCGGCAACTAAAAAAAAAAAAAAAAAACTACAAATCACCACATTACTGTTCCTGAATAACTTTTTCCTCCCTTCAAGACAGGTTATCTTTTTATGAAAATTTCTAGAATAAAAAAAAAAGTCGATTTCTTAATTTTCTCATAGAGTGATAGCGAGAAACATCTAAAAAAGTTTTTTAAAGGAAAAAAGAAAAAGAAGAAGAAAAACCCTTCTACTTCAAAGTGGTACAATACACGAATAAAAGTGATAAAAAAAGGGGGAGGGTGTAATTTTTCGTTGTGGGCAATTAAAGCTTATTCGCCTTTTGGAGATCATGAATAATTGAAATCTTCCAGAACATACCTCCCCTCCAACCCCCTATTCCTGGGGGGACGTCTCTTCTAATGTCCCTTCTCTCAAGCAGCTAAGCGATATCGATTTCAACTTTTTGAAGAACGCAGTTTTCCCTCAGCTTCCGAATATTGTTATTATTTTCCTTGTGAGTTTCTTGGTCTCCTAATGCGTTACCACATTAAGGACACTCGATCCCGTAATTTTGTTTCTGCTTTCCAGACCAGATTCTTTTTTTGGTATTTTAAAGTCGGGCTTACATTCTTGGAAACGGTGTGTAGAGAGTTAGTTCGCTACTTCCTCGGAATTTTGGTGTTTTAGTTTTCTTTATGGTTTTTGATTTTGATGTTCTGAGTTATACTTTATCATCTGTGTTCGTTGAGATGGTAAACATGAGACTAAATTAGAGAGGTTTTCTTCGAAAGAATATGTCGTTTATTTTCCAAAATAGTCAGAAAAGCAATTCGGATGAAGAATTGAAATTATATTCTTTATTAAAGATGGAGGTGGCTCTTTAGGTTGGCTATCTATGTTATGAAATGTTTGTAAAATAACATGTTTTAAGGAATGTTGGAAACTCATAAGAGGCTTAAATCCCA